>OX596217.1:7170750-7724669 GCA_951394215.1 Glyphodes perspectalis
AGGAAGAAAATTGCTGAGTTATAAATCTTATATCTCTGAACGGATAGTTGTAACAACAAAGATGTCATAACAATTGTTGTTTCAATTGAAAAGACCTAACTGACTGATTTATCTTATTGCTATTTTATGGTGGTCCCAGGTTGCATACATTTTTTCCCATTCTCTTTTACTTAATAATTTTATGAAGATTATTTTATTATTATTTTTGTGGCCATTATCATCAAATTATGCCATGCGATTATATTTTAAACGTGATATATTTGGCGTTCTTTTTTTTGTTTCAGGTCTAAATAGAAAGCCTTGGTGTTCCTACCCAGACGTTTCCGCGTCGTATCGTCTACAACTCTGTAATCTGTATAGTGAAATACTCAAGCGGTCCATAAAGATGTCGAAAACCCACTACGATTATAATAGATCACTTAGATATTTTTACATAACCTACATGCCTTGTTGAATTCGAATGTATCTATGGAATATTACTACAACCGTTGATTATTTCTATTATTACATGGTATTTTTTTGTCAGCTGTGATTTTGTGGCATTATTAAAATTTAAGAAATTGCGCTTTAGTTTTATTTTCAAATATTATTTTTTAAAGATTTCGGGAATGGAGTGGATCTGTATTTTTAGAAAACCGATTATTACCGATAACCGGACGATTTCGGAATATACCAATCTTTCCGGTAAAATTTCGTAATTTATCGATTGTATCACATCCCTAATTTTACTATTTTTACTACTATCGGTAGTGAAAATAGATTTATTACGTAGGTATACGTCATCGCAGCTCTAACAAAGTACGTGCGAGACGGCGGTACGTATAAGTGCGATAGAGAGGGCTGATTCATTCTATAATGATTTGTCAGTGTGACAACGTGTACATATTACTATATTGTTTATGAGTGAGTGAGGTGTAATCAGTATGGCTATTGTGCAGTTTTTTTGTATGGAGTTGGCTGTCTGTTTTACATTACTCGTCTGTGTCTGTGACCAACTATAAATATACTGATAATTGGAACTTTATCTAGGTACCATAGACTAGCTAGAATTAAATAAACTTACAACTCAAATGTCCTAAATGTCATTTTTTATTTTTAAAAATTACGGCTTTGGGTGTAGATTGTAGATAGAATATAATTCAGTTAACGGACGTGCTATGAACCTACAGGTCATATTGTATCATTTGAGAATATTATAAAAGGGGCCCAGGATTAAGTAGTAACATACAGGTTATTACTTTAAATGCGACTAATAACAAAAAAAAAATCAACTGTGTGTGCGCTACTATTTTTTATAAATAACAATGTGCCTAAGTACCTTGTTGTTTAACATTGGTCTTTGTGCGATATTGCTATCTTTATTTCATTAGGAGTGAAACTAAGCATACCCGTTTCATAACGCTTACACGTTATAAGTTTAAGATAGCATTCAGACAATAAATTAATTTTATCAGTTTTTTATAACACAAACATAACATAACATCACGCCCATAATCCCCGAAGGGGTAGTCAAAGTCAAAGGGGCAGCATGCCCCTTCAACCATATCCAGCCAAAAATAAAGCCGGGCTGGGTTAGATTGGAAATTGTGAAACAGTTTTTTATTATTCATCAAAATAATACAGACGAATGTTAAACTCTAATAATTAATTATCGAACAACCCATAATTATTATTACTACCTATTTGTAAGATAAACGTTCTCAAGACATAGTTTCCATAAAATTTATTGTTTAATTTTAATTTATTTCCAAATTCATGATAAAAATAATTGTGAGCAAGAAGAAAAACGGTACCTAGTCATATCTAATTACTACTACCCACATATTTTATGCACGAACGGACACACCATACAAAATGTGTATTCATTATAATTTATACGCGATATCGAAGGTCCATACAGACCGACAGGAACTGGCTCATCAAAAAAAACAAATCTCGCTGCCGCTCCGTAACAACTCAATCAACGCAATTTTAAAATAAACTTTTTTTATACAAGAGATACAGCGAGCGCGCGGCGACTCATAAAAACAGACGAGCGAAGGCCTTTTAATAATGACTTTCCCGAGAACTTGTTACTATATTGCGTGCCTTCATGCTTCAGCCTATATGTAGTACATACCTAGATAAGTTTTAAGTTCATTTTCGGTGAAAACAATCTTAGCAACTTTTGTGTGCCTTTGTTTTTTTTTTAAATAAGTATATGTACATACCTAAAAAGTTTTATTGTTTCCTATATATTCGGGTTTACACTTAGCCTATGTTTGTAAAAATAATATTTGTTTGTAGTATTTGATATCTGTTCAACTTACCTACTGTGTATTTAATTAATTTGCCATAGGTAATTTTTTTAAAAGATAAGCAATTGGGTCAGGTAAGTAGGTATGTATATAAATGTATGATATGAAGGGCTAAATTTGGTAAAGACAAAAGAATTGCTCTTATGTACAGGCGTGTTGAAATGATTGACTTCTCCATACCTAATCGGATTATACACTCTCCCCAACGATTTGTGGCTTAGCGTCCCATCCCACCGAATTACCCACAATTGAATTAATCATTCATCTTCGTCCAAATAACGTCGGCCGAAGCGAAGACAGTCGGACCGGTTGGTAGTCTAATAAAATAAAATAAAAATGCAACAAGTCTATTCCGTTCGACTACGTACCTACGTAGGGCCGAGGGTGGAGTGGGGATAGAAGATGAAGCTGTCAAGAGAGCGGGCGCGGGCGTTCAAAACACGGCACAAATTGACTCAATCGAAGGCGCGCGCGCGGCCGGAAAGCACGCTTTGTACGTCGCTTCGTTCGAAAACCAAAACAAACTTTTACACTCGAAATAACCGGCTTCATAACTGAAACTGGGCTCGTTTCGTCTAGTTGATTAAATAGTGATGTTATTGTGACTTGTTGTACAGTGAAATACAGTGGAGGATCGTTGTGATCAACAAAAACAGGAGTTGTAAACTTTCCAACGAACGCGAGCCATGTGACTACGGCGGGAGCGGAGAGCAAGATTTGTACGTGCATTTATCTTATTTTAACTTTATTGTAACGTTTCTAATAATAGGTGGGAGTAATTGCATTCCGCGTCGAAAGTGAAAGATGTACGAGTGCACTTGAAAGCATTTTTAACTTCAGCTTTTGTAACTGAGAATTTCATTTTACTTTTTTAATAAATTTCTGTCTGAAAACCTACTCCTAAAGGAATTGAATGGCTTCCCAAAAGATAAATGATGTTACTCAGATTATATTTGTGTAAATGTTTAAATCTGTTACCAATATTAGGTAGGTACCTACCTAATATTAGTAAGATCAAGAATTAATTTAAACAATATCAACTGTCTTAAAAGCACTGACTTATTATGAAGAAGGTACATATCTACTTAAAAAGATTTAAGGGCACTATACATAACATAGAGGTTGCCCCTTTCACTCGTTTGCTGCTTGGCGAATTAATCTATCCAATTTTGCAAGTTAAGTAACAAAATGATTATAGGTACTCAATCCAACAAAGGACTTTTTCTATATTCTTATTGAAATTAATAATGTTGAAATGAAAAATAAAGCTCGCCACTTAATGCAAAATATATTCTCTAATAGATTAAGTACATTTACTAAGAATCATAAAGATAGGTACTTACCTAAAAGCAGTAGTTTCAGTTACAAGATCAATTGTCTATAATAGGTAGGTATATCAATAGCTCACACGTTACCGCAGATAAATAGCCTCCACGTTTCATTAAACAGACAATGTAGTAAAATATTTGCATAGTCGTGGCTGTGCATAGAAATGACACATTTGTCCACCCTGGCCGTCATGTCCTCGCTTCCCGCGTCCTTAGCAGTACTACAGACGTGGTTTGAACTAATGAGATTGCCTATTAACTGTTTGACGTAAATATATCGTCCACGAATAAGATGTGGGGACATTGGGAGCATTCTAAGTAGGATTAGAAACCGACATGAGAACAGGATGTTTGCTAATGATAGCAAACTTCTTTGATCTCGAGAAGGGTTTAATAATAAAGTCTTTAGCTAAATGCAGATATCCACTTGTAGCATATGAAGTAGTACTTAATTCTCGGCAAACTGCAAATGTTAAGGATTTGTCGTCGCGTCCATTCTTGCTAATTGTCATTTGTCAACATTATCAACTTAGAAACAACACGGCGCTTAAAATATTCTTATGATTGTAAGAAAAAATGGTAAAAATTTCAAATAAGTGCTACAACAGGATCATGGTTATTTATTACCGGCTAATTTAATGTTGAATAAATTAGTCGGTTTAATTTTACTTAAACAAATTTGGTGTTGCTTTGGCTAAATTCTTGTTCCAAATGTAGAACAATCGCATCGAACTTCTAAAGGCTTACTATGACGTAAATCCCTAGAAATCGTTATTCATCTGGGATTCCGGCGTCGTCTCAAAAGCCATTGGCATTGGCGATACAGTCCTTAGACATCAATAAAATCAATTGTTTCGGGGCTATGGCTAGACAGCCGCACGGATCGTGCATAAACCACTCGTCGCCTGGCACTGATTTATGGCACCACACTGCCCATAATAATGTTGTTATTCCAACTAACTACCTTTACATGGACTATATGGTTGTTTGGTTAAGTATTGTAATTATGATTATAGTAGAATTCTTCGTTTGCTCGCAGTTACTGTAGATTCTTCATCTCTGAATCATCTATTTAAAGATATTTCCGCCCATCGTGAATTCTTACGGCGATAGACGACTATTTGCTCCATTCAAAAGTTAAATCTTCATAAAAAGCAACTTCTACTGTTAACTATGTACCCAAATTTATACACAATAAAGTTCATTTCAAATCAACAATAAGATTTTTCTATCTGAGTTTTATACAGAGATCAGGTGAATGACAAGAAAACTTATATAAAGAAGTCGCATATTTTATTGCACAGATGTGTCTAATTGATGTTGCGCAAACATCTTTACTTGGAGACCATTTACCATCAATTAGTGGTTAAGTCGCAGGTTTACACATCTAATACACACTAAACCGTGCTCTTGATATTGCGTAACGGCTATACTAAGGAAACTGAATAAAATAAAACACGCTTTGAATGAAACGACATATGACAGAAAAAATAGTTATTATGCCACAGCTTTGTATTTACGAAAACGTTTCACATCGAAGTGGTACACTCTATTAGCGAAACAATAAAGAGTGATCTCAGCCAGTTCTTGGCTTAAAAGGCTGTCTTATTTAATGACCGAGACGTCTTGACGTTTACAGAACGACTGCTGAGCGGAAAATTATGCAAATTCTGATGGGATTCTGACAGTAGAAGGATATAATGTTAGAGACTCTTAACTTGTTAAAATCATTCAAATATTATGTGGTAAGTTATATCTATTCGTAGACGTTAAAATATAATTTAATTTGATTTTTTCACGTCGGGATGCCTGTGTGATATGTACATTTATTAAAAAGATAATAGCTGATTGACAGTTTTGATATGTCCCGTTTTGACGGAGACATTATCAGACACTTGTATGGACTTTTAAAGCAACGCTTAAATCTATAAATTCTTAATTATCATCATTTTGAAGGTTTAAAAAATCGAGTTTGATGCTTATGAACACTTTAGAAGCCGTAATTTGCTTGTATTCTAAACAATATCTACTATTTTAGATTAGTATTTTCTAATTATATTCAGTAACTACAGGTGTTTAAGGAAATCGGATAAGCTCAGCTGCGTCCGATGTCTCTAATCTATGCGTGTTTACACACTTAATTATGTGGATGAGTTGTCTTCAACCGTATTAAGTTTCATGACGTGCTTTATCAGGATTAAACGTACTTTTCTTCTCAACGGTCTGTTTAGTTTGCTCGAAGATTTGCTCAGTGTCATCATAATGTTACTCTATTTAGGACTTGAACAGTAAACATTGCGGTAGATTTACACAATTCATGTTATCTATGATAAGTAAGCGCGTATTTATTTGGGTAGGTGGGTATCTATTTGATTATAACATATTTAGCTTTTTATTGCTTTCTTTGTTACAATTATGTTAGAAAGAAGTACTAGTAAGTGTTAGTTGTAAACACAAATACAAGATTCGGAATCAGTATACACATTCTACAATCCTTGATTCACTACATTTGAAACTATAATCCGGTGGTCGGTTATTAAGCTATTTAAAAGGTGTTCTAACCTACCAACATTAATAAGTTCAGTAAATGTTCACAAAAGACCATCTGCGATGCCATGTGCATTCGTCAGTACATGCCGAGTGGCGCCGTGAGAGGTACAGATTTATGCTTTGATTCATTAAGCCTGCTACTAAATTAATCGCGAGTATTTCTGCTTGTTTTGGATACAGTCACGCATTCCGACTGGAGGCTATTCAGACTTACGAGAATTCATTCCTTCAACGAAAACGTTCCGAATATTAATAAAGTTGTATCCTCGTAGTTGGGTAAAAAAGGCTGTCAAGCCGTAATAAATTAGTTGATGCATCGTCGACCTTAAAGTTTACAGCTGCGCGCCATGTGTCTAAAATTTGTCTTTCAAACCTAACCTTTTCGGTGATTTATGATGTGGACTTCGTCTTACATGTATACACGATATGTTGTGGTTGGGTTCGAATCTCCGGCTCAACGATGTTACAAGAAAATCAATGAGGTTAATGTCAATTACTGGTTAGATGAAGTAGGTATGAGTTGCTGTCATTCTAATGATTAAGTTGAAACTAAATTAAATCCTAGATATAAATACTTTAAACCATTAAATGCTATCTCAGACGACTCCCTATTTAATCTTTGTTGCATCCCTTTTCGCTAATACTACTTTGATGTTTTGAAGTGCCTGTTGCCGAGGTACCTTTACAGTTATTGCCGTCATCTTAGTATTGTTCAAAGCTTCTAAATAGCGTCTAATGTGTTTCGATTGAGTGCACTAATACACGCTTTACGCCGATGCAGCTACCTGCGGTCTTTTTTGAGCTTGGATTTTTTGTGTGCTACTGTTGGCCTTTTGTTGTCTACTTTCTGTAGGACGAGTGGTTCTTTAGTAAAGATGCTTTTGAAAATTGTACAAAAGCAACTTTTTTATGTCTTGATACAAGGGACGTATTAAGTTGTTTTGCAGTTAGACAATAAAATCTTGAAGTACTTTAATAAGCTCACGTTGCAGTGCAGGTAAGTATCTAGGTAGTATCTAAACAATTTTACATCGTATAAACATAGACACCATCGTGGAACTTGTCTAAAGTCAATTTATAATATCCTACATGTGTAATTATTACTAAAGTTGGTCTATAACTCTTAAAACATTAGTTCGCATCTACTTAAGACTTAGCTCGTGAAGCATAATTTACGATCCCGGATGTCGTTCGGTTTGACTCCAATCACACGATTTCCGTTTACGTACCAACTAGCAACATCGTTATATATGGGAATCATTAATTATCAAGCCTAAAACTTTAACATTTCTATAGTTATTTGATAGGCGTGTGAACGTAATTAAATCGCATTGTTTAGGCGCCCGCATAAGAGGAAGCATCTTCAGCTGTGAAGAGGTACCTATGTCGTTAAGTACATAACTATTCAAGTTGATTAATTAGTACGCTTGAAGTATCTCGCATTTTATGCAGTTAAAGCGAATGGTAAATATAAGTACCTAGCTCTTATAATTTTACATAGTAAAAATAAAGTCGCCACGTCTGTATCTTCGCTTAGATCTTTTAAACTACGCTAAGGATGTTGATGGGGTTTTCACCAACACATAGAGTGATTTAAGAGAAAGGTTTAAATGCATAGTTTCATATTGTTATGGGAAACTGCTTGAAATTATGTGTCAATATATATTCGTCCCATGTTGGTTTTAAAGCCGCATAAAAAGAACGCAGCAACTGTGTACCTTGCCTAGCGTGTTGTAAAAGGCGACTAATGATATATCGGGTTTTGGGTATGTGATTGTGTAGGCGAGAAGTTAGTCATTTGTGACTACTTTTTCACAATTTTTCATCTAACCCACCCCAGTTTTATTTTTAGCTAAATGTGGTTAAAGGGGCTTTATGGTTCTTTGACCCTCCCTTCACCTTCGGGGATTATGGGCGTTATATTATGTATGTATGTATATATATCTGATTTTAATTCATATAATTGTTCCAAGCCTGATCTGTATTTTAAATTTTATCTGAAGCTATTAATTTTCACTAATATCATCTTTATTATATAAGTAGGTCCAACGAAGTAGGTACATACTTAGATATAAGCAAGAATTAAAATCATGTAATGTGCGAAGGTAACAATTATACCAGTTAAATATTCTGTAGTACTCTCATGTCACGGTCGGGCGGGACACCTGTACAAGCGGCGCCATTACCACAAATATTGACAAATCTCTTTTTCCGTACAGATAGTTACGTACGTAAAGTGACGTTGAACTGTTTATTTGATTTAAAAAGAATCATCGCGAAAGGACTTACTTGTAATTAGGATTTTATTGCAGTACATTTAGCTGGTTTTCATTGACAAAAAAAAAAAATTGTCGAATTGAGAATTTCCTCCTTTTTTTTTGAAGTCTGTTAAAAATTAGAACTACAGTATCATAACATTCGGTTCCCTGACTACCCCGCTAGGCAAGTGGCGTAAAGTTAAGTTAGTTATACTTATTATATAATACATTTATAATTAATCACTGCAAAGGGTAAACTATCGATATTTAAGTAAGGTAAGGTTTGTAGTGCAAACACATGTTCTGCTAAGAATGAATAATTTCACAAAAAATTGTGACGTATGTTTACTGAATCATGTCGCTGACTGTCACTTAGGATTTCATTAAGACTTCCTGTTAGTACAGTGTTGACAAAATTTTACATTTTGCCTACTTTGTTCGTGATCGGCGGATGTCATGTTATTAATGGTAAGTCGTGGGACTCTCGCAGTGTGTTCAAACATACTTTTCCTGTTTCAAATTTGTATGTAACTCTGTGCTGTTTTTACATTGGAGGGTACACTGATAAAACATGATTTTAGACTTAGCGAATATAGTATTTATTCCTTAGGTACATCAACATTCTTTTTTTTCATAAAAATCATGAGATATTTGTGTAATACATACATAATTATGCAATTTCACTATACACGTGTCAGTCCCTCAATTAATAGCCCAGTTGTTCATATCTGGGGGCACGGCAGTGCCCCCGCCAAGTCGAGCAAAAAAGCGGCACGGCCGTACCATCCTTTTCTCGAAGCAATTCAGGCCATTTTCGACCCCCTGTAACTTCGTTGTGGATAAAACTAGAAGACTGAATTTTCAGTTACCATGCAGGCATTGTAAAGACACGGTATATTTCAAATTTCATTCAATTTGAACCAGTAGTTTAAGAATTATAACGGGTCAAAGTTTCTTAATTTTGTCACTCACTGACTGACTGACTGACTGACTGACTGACTGACTGACTGACTGACCGATCATCAAAATTCTAAGGCACTTCTAGCAGACCTAGAAGCTTCAAATTTAGAATATAAGTAGTGTTTGGTGTATGAACTAAGGAAAAACTAAAATATTTGGGGGCACGGTAGTGCAACCGCTAAGTCTAGCAAAAATGTTCAATTTCGGTCCAGTTTTATAAATATTTAATTTAACTACTTACTTAAATAACTTTGTAATACCATATAAATATAAAGGCGCACGGTAGTGCCCCTGCCAAGTCGAGTAAATTTTTTCAATTTCGGTCCAGTTTTCTAGATACATAACTGCTTAAATAACTTTGTAATCCCATATAAATATAGGCGCACGGTAGTGCCCCTGCCAAATCGAGCAAAAAATGGGTATTCCCGTCATGCGAATTCATTCCGCAATTACAAGTCTTACAGTTACAAGTCTGGGCGGTTTACATCTAATTAATGTCGACTTTGGAAGTGTTAAAGCGCAGGAATCCTCGATTTGTGAATACAACAGACCAAGAAGCATTTATCAACCAGATTTGTCAGAAAAACGCTTAGAGACAGGCAGTGGGCTCTTAGAAAAACTGTAGCTGAAGCTCAAGAAGTAGTACCGGAAAAGAGAAAACGGAAGGCTACCTACAAAAATAAGAAAAGTTCATATGTCAGAGAGAGGGCTGAGAGAAAATTCGTTGCTGGTAGATACATATAAACAATAAGTAGAAGGTACCGAAAAGGAAAAAAGTAGAACTGTCTACAAAATACAAAAAGAAATGAGATCCCATCAAAAACAATACTTGTCAAAAAAAACAAATCTCGCAACTCAGTTGTTCTACGGTAAAAAGTTGTGAGATCCATGTAATACCAAGTCGCTTATTAATATATTCAGTCTCTACCTAAGTGACTTTCTGTCTTAATACGTAGAGTCCCTAAGACCACGATCGTGGTCCATAACAATTGAAAATCAATTGTCTGGAATCTCCGTACTCGAAGCATTAAGTTGTTACGTAATAATTAACAGCATCTTATAGTGATGCATATCAATATTAAAAATCTTTAATGTTTTATATAAATATATTGACTGAGTTGCGAGACTTGATTTTTTTGACAAGTATTGTTTTTGATGGGATTTAAATTACTACTAGAGACTACTATTGATGTGGAAGCAGCACATGAAGTGACAATCCCGTAAACTATACGAGAACTGAATTTTATTACTGGTGAGAAAAGATTTACTTGTTCTCCGAAATAATTTTTGTATCTATCCCTTGGAAAGTATTTTTGGGACATAGATTTATCCACATTCATTAATTATATGTGCAGCCACTAGTTTATAGAATCTTGCGTATTAATATATGAAATCAAAAAAGAAACTTGTTTGTTTGTGCTCCATAAAAGATCAGATAACGTCTTCAAGTTGAACAATCGTAGGCTGTGTTCCTAAGCAACTGACACCGCATTTTTCTAAATAGCAAGAGCTGTTGATTGTTTATCGGCCTGAGAACTTATTCCCGTTGACGGCTGCAACTGCAGTGGTGTCTTGTTGCTATGCAGCGCTTCTGTGAAGCAGAAGTGTTCATGCGTTTATCTTGACCTACTTCTTAGAACTATAGGGCTGGCGTTTTGTACCTATCTGCCAGTGTTGGTAGTCAAAAGGCATGGCATATTTGTCCACTAGCTTGTGTGTGACTTTCTAATGAGAGGAAATCACTTTACAGAAAAATATTTAGGAGGATACCACCATGATATAGAGGATAACCTACACCATGTTTAATAAGTAGGAGTAAACAAGCATAAGTCTTACGGGACGAGAATTGATTCAGATCCTTCTTGAATCTAAGTTTTATTTCCGAAAACTTCATTTGTTTTATGTTTTTAAGTTGCTGATCAATACTCGATCTGCCAGGTACGGTACCTAGTTAGTGCATAGCTCATCCATACGCGTAATAATAGATGATCTATTGTGTTTGAGAGTAACGTGTAATACGTAAGAACTAGTATTGAAAGAGATAAGTAATTAGTATGTCACAACCGTTATCTCATGTTAAGGGGTAGCCCTGAAGGGCCGGTTCATATAGGCTGATGAGGTGAGACAAACAACTCCACGATAACCTCTTTACAACGCCACTATATAATATTACAGCCATTTTACACGGCCGTTACGCTAATTTACGACCACGTTTAAAATTAACACTATTAAATCATTACGGTTACATGAATCTACAGACTTAATGCAATTGGACTAAGTGTGTTTATTAAAAGCGATATCGTCTTTGCACAGATAGTAGGTATTCACTATTGTAAAGTCATAAAAACGTTTTAATCATTTATAGCAGACATGTGCTGCCGATAATTGTGATATTAATATCGTAGAGCCACTGCTTAAAAATAAAATTTAGAACACGACAATATAACAACAAATCGACTTATTACGTATATTCTGACATATATCTATATATTACTTTTACATTCACGGCATAATTTAATTTAACACAGGAATGTAATTAAACTTAATTTAATGTGTGTCTGATTCGAATAATAGATCTTGCATCATATCGATTAAGCGAATATTTTTTTTAAATACTGGCCGAAAGTTTAGTTCGAATAAATGTTTATTAATTAATTATTCAGATGCTTAATTAGGTATCTTCGTAAAAGTAGTCACGTATGTGTAAAGATAAGTATTTATCAAAGCTTGTACCAGTTTCTTTGTAATTGTATTTTTTATAAGTAAGTTATAAAATATAAATACAGTAATAAAATATTTATTTCCCTTAGACAGGCGTACCTAAGTCTTTTTTGTCAAGTAATCAAATAAAAAAATATATATATATATATATATTTCCTTAAGATGGTATTATACAGGTACCTGGAAGTAAACGATTAACTAAACTGATTACATTTAGGTAATTATTTTTCAGAAATATGATTGCAGTTTATGGAAGCTAGCCTGAGATTAGTCAAGCCCAGATCTGAAATAACGCAATGTTAATTGTTTATCAGGCCGTGATAACGTTATCTTAATCACATGTTTCGAAGAATTACGCCAGCGATGTTGTGTGAACAGCGTTAATGTTTGTAATTGATTTAACGTCTTAAGTGTTGCGATCGTTTGTATTCGTTTAAATTGCGATAACATTTTTAATTATGTTATATAATTATTGTAAGTCTCAATCAAGACTGACATGGCGTCAATGCTTAGAAAAATAAGTGAATTATTTTTAATATCATATAAGATTGATCTAGATTGTATATCTTAGTATTTAATTTTACTTATAATACAATTTACCTACGTACAATATGAATAAATTACCTTACGTAGGTTTTTGATATAAATCCAATGTATTTATGATAAAATCCCCTTTCATCCATTTTTTACTTTTAAAGATATAATTGGTTTTATTATAATTTTATTTTTATTAATTATACTTACATTAATTTTTCTCTTAAGCTACACGTGTTACCATTTCAAGAACGATATATTTCTTAGTGAATAGGACATCCCTTGATAGCTAAATAAATTAAGATAAATAATTAGAAACCTCAGTGTACACGTGCTTTAACGGAATCGTTCTGATTTCATCAGAAACATGTAAGTATAATTTGTTGGTTGGGCTATTCTATTTTGTTTTTAAAATAGCAGACGGCGAGTTCAAATGGTACTTTCAGTTTTATCAGTATTTCTTTTATTTTCATATATTCTTCTATAATTAAGTTTTTTTTATATTAAAGTTATGTAGATATTTTAATTTTTCCCAATATAATGCAGTTCTACCTACTTGTATATAGGTGTTATCATGTATTGGTACATTGTATATTGACCTAAATCAGGGTATTTGAAGGACAACTCACATAATTCACAATTTTATGGTAGTACTATAACATTATTTAACTCGAGAACATTTAGTTGTTTTCGCGAAAATACGATATTAATTCCAGTCATAATGATTTTATTACTGTGTTACATTAGTATTATGTTTATCGTTTTATTAAACAGTTATCTGGAGTATATACTAAGTAGCAAATATACCAGGAAGTGTCACTATAAAGCCAATTAATTAAACGCGGTTATTATCACGTTAGCTCTTTCTGAAAGGAGGTTAAGGTTTAACGTTTAAATGATAAGGATGACACATTTTCACGCAATTTTAGGTATGTATTCAGGCTGCAAAATATATAGTCTTTAGAATTACGACTGGCTCGATGGCGCATTCGGTAGTGACCCTGCCCCATGCGCCTTATTTATTTTATAATTACAGATCGAATTATTAATACGTTTGCTCATAAGACTAGTTATATTATCGGTTTGCGTAGTATGATGGAAGTAAGTACATTAAGTACTTTCCAAACCTGCTCATAAACTTTGTCATATTTTTTACTTACATTATAGAACGAACGTGGTTAAATTAAAGCTAAAGTGGTAATGATGCTGAGTAAGCTAATTAAACAGTGTACATAGTAGGTGCAGACTGCATAATGCATACCTTTCATGTAATGGTTCTGTGAAAATTACAAAAATTTACCGTCTAAAGGTAAAAACTTTTCAATAATAAAAAAACCGATACCTTAAAACGTATGTAATTATTTTAATGTCTTCCCTAGCCAGACAGAGAGAGAACTATGGCCTGCTAAAAGTTAATAGTGACTTTTAGCAGGCCTGGTTGCTTTTTCTTGAACTTTATGTTCTAATAAACACTAAAATGATTAATATCACCTTTAGATCAAGAATAACCTATGCGCTTGCCTGTTTTAAGATGCAAAGTTTTTAATTGAACAATAATTACGGCATTGCCATTTCATTTGCTGTACGAATGGTAAATTATTGTTATTAACTGTCTTTGAAATGAGTTTTACTGATCGCATGAGCAGGTGATCCGAGTCGTTTTAGAAAGTAGAATGTACCTATAATTCGATCGTTTATATTCGAACAAATGCCGATGCCACTGGCCCACTCTCTACCTCTCTTTACTAGTAACGACTCCATAAACGTCGCAACCGTAAATCAAATTGAGTAACAGCTTAACTAGCATTATACATTCATAAAATCTTTAATTTATGTATGACTAGTTTTAATTTGTCATACCGTAATGTTATTTTTATAAACAAGACATAGGTGTGCGTTCTCCAAATATTTCAGATAAAGTTATTTGAAAACAGGACCAGTTATTAGATATTTATCTATACTAATGGTCACCCAGTGGTCGAAATTCGACCACAATTCATTAATTTTTATGAATTTCTTACGCAATGTTTATTAAAATATTTGCTTTATGCACTCTTGTCAACTGTGCCAAATGTACTCCTCCGTCCGCGGAATGTTCGAAAGGGGTTCAAATATTTTGCTTCAGCCGATAAGTAGTCAAAATTTTCTTTAATTTTATTTTTTAGATTTTGCCTGCATGGTCATAAACATTTATTCATTATAAACATTTAAGCTATTGCCAATACTAGCACGTGACTTTCGTTCGTAACCCTCTAAGGTAGAGCAAAGTACTTCATAACTATATTAATAGCTTTCCTCGCTTGTCTGAAAATAGTTTAACCTAGATTACAAAAAAGGATGTATGTATATTAGTAACTACACCATTTTGCCGAACGGACTACATATGTGTATAATACTTAATCCACAACGTCCAAGTAGATTTAAAATATCTGTTAGATTCCCCAGCAGGTACGCAGCCCGTAGACATTCCCGGTAGCTGTTTGCCCAACGTATTGGCGCTTAACGACACGCAATAATGAGCCGCGTGTTTGCGCCGCTGCTTAGAGTGCGCGCGCGCACGGCGCAGCCTCCGCCGCGCTCTACATGCCTCTACCGTGCGGCACATGCATAAGATTCTTTTGATTTTAATAAAAACATATACGCTTTACTCTGTAGTAATTATAGTTTTTAATACCTATCTTTTCTAACTGTTAATTTGTATTAGGAAAAATATCTACCTATACATTTTTCGGCAAGATGGACCCTATTTCCTTTCTTAGGGTTCAAAATTAAGACATGTTAAATTTTATTGCAAACTATTTAGCAATTTAGGTGTGAACATCTAACAGAGGGACGGATATACAGAGTTACATTGGAGTTAAGATAGGAGTTCCTTGGAATTTGCACCTATAATTTTTCTCTTACCTCGCTAGGGTGGCGTTAAGTTTAGTTAGTAGTTATAAACTACATTTCAAATATGTTTATTAGTAATGTAGTTGGATATGCAGAGTGCAATTTGATAGGGCTACTATTTGTTACGCAACGTTATTGAATATAAATCAATAATCTAACTTATATTCTAGCGGTTTCCCACAAATTGTTTAACCTACGGCCAGAGCCTTTGCCGAGCGAATGATCAAATGCAAGTAAACTTAGACATAACATTTAAACAATAACTCATACTGACAGCATCTTGGCGGCGATAAGTGCTGGAAAAATGGAATGTGTACGTACATAATACATAAATGTTACATCTACATATGGACATATTCAATTTTAATATTTGTCAGTCGATGCTACGGGCATGATACACCAAACGCCTAATCCACATCGCAGACACGTATCATAAGTGCGGGAAACTAATAACCTCTTGTAGGCACGAGAGTCGTCCTACTTCGAATACATCGGCTGTATCGAGAAGTGTAACATTTCGTAAGGCCAGACAAGTTCTGTGCTGTGTATTTTTCGTAACACGTTTCTCGCATTGTGTCCGCGGACTGTCGAATGTTTGACCAATTACTGGTGCTTTTCACACCTCCCCGCTAACAGCCCGACTCCGAGCCAAGTAGAGAAATGTCACAGTTTATTTTTTCTTCAATTTATTAAGTGACATGACATTTATGTGGCTATGAACCGATTTCTTAGAAGCATATATAAAACATACCGCCTGATATTTGGTTGGAAAATAGGTCGATTTGCCTTTCTTCACATTGCAGAACTAAAAATAAAGCCTAGTACTAAGCTTCAATGCCTACAAACTTCAAACCTTTATGTTGATGGTGTTATGGTACGTAAAAAAGGGCTAGTAAGGGTTCTATTAAATACATAACATTTAGTTCCCTAATATGAAAAACTAGTGATTCTAATCAGCGTTAAAGTTGATTTATTTATGATAGTTGAATCCTCAATGCAAAATGCAATGCAAATATAAGGGCGTACTTATTCCTTGGCTTAGTGGAACATTGCCTTACAAAACTGAACTTTCTTTACCAAGTTTAGTCACACTATTTACAAAGTCAAGCTCCAGCACAATTTGTGTCCATCTCGCGTGTCACGTTCTGTCTCAAAATTCTCAGGAATATTGACATTTGATTTTATCTCGTACATGCTCCATCCATTAGTGGCCGGAGAATCACCACGTGTCGCCACGAGATGATGTATCGGAAGCTGGCTCGATTTGGGCCGCACTTTTGATATGTGACTCGAGAGCGATGGAGATGTCATGCGACATACAATATCGCTACCATTTTTTGCCGTCATAAGGCCGATTTAACGATTTGAATGACGACAAAAAAGTTTGTCATGTTACGGCACCTGATATATTGCTTTCGTTTTTTTAATTTTATGATGTGATAAAAATAAAATTGTTTTTGATGCCCGTACATAAATAGGGAATTTAGTGGATTTAACCTTAGGAATTAGCTACGTGTTCTTTGAATAAATGATGTCACAAGTAATTTATATTTTCATCTTCCTGTCACATTTCTGTATTCTGTTAAAATATTTACCTTTATACTTTACGTCCTACACTTACCTACCTAAACTTCACGCGACTTCCCTAGCGGGGTAGGCAGAGAGAACCGAACGCCTACGTCCTACACAAAGTTTTGAATTAAACTTACCCACTTTTATAACTCAAGAGTTAGTTAGTTCTAGGTACCTATATATATAAAATAAACGAACTTGTTTGTATTATCTAGAATCAACGATACTATCCCACTGCACTCGAGTAATCTCTACGTAAACTGTTCGGGGACTATTTACACACAATTGTGTATCGTAACGTAATTTAATTAACTAGCCAAACAGCGGACGCACGTCGTTCCACTTATCTCGATTTAACCTGTATAGTGATGCTAATAAGGTCTAGTTTGGAAGGTTTGGAGTGCAGGCTCTATTGTTATTGTAATGTAACACTCGGTGCGCGGGAGTCGATTGGTGGACATCTTAAGTTGTCACATTGTTTTCTTTTTGCATCGGGGGCTCTTCAGCGGGCGACGACCCGTGCTCTTGTCTCTATTTGTTAGGGTTGTCAGGGAGAAATTGAAGATTTTTTGTTATACCTACTGGATACATAAATAAATTTTAATAATAAAAAATACCTATACCATTGACTTTAATATCCAAGGCAACAGTTGTCCTTAATGTTTTGAATATATAAAGTAATTAAGAAGAAAAATATAAAAACTGCCATGCCCTTCCTTACATGGAATATTCCATTAAACTTATATTATGCTGAATCCTTCCATATCATTATTGTAGGTATCGTTAAAATTCTCTGAAGTTACTTAACATGACCGAGCGATTAAGTAGGTAGGTACTATGATCCTTTTATATTTTTACTGACGAATTGTTTAAAGTACGTAAGGGGCCATCCATAAAGTACGTCACACAAATTTTATGATTTTTTGACTCCCCCCCCGTCCTTGTCACAGCTGGTCACATGTATGGGACTCCCCCCTCTCTAGTGTGACGTCACATGTTTTGCAATTTTACATCCAAAACTTGCAAATTACTATGATATATTAGATTTTGAAACGTGATGTCACGAAACTTAGGACCCCTCCCACCCCTTGTCACACCATGTCACACATCGTAGACCCCCTCCGTCCCCCTTTACGTGTGACGTACTTTATGGATGGCCCCTAATATGAATAGTGGTGTATTAATATTAATAATGGTAAAATATTTTAGAACATCTTAAGAATATAATTTTTTTTCGTAATAATAATATTTTTATTCAAAATAATGGTCAAGTAAATTAGATTAATTAAGAAAGAACTGTTTTGACACTACCAATATTAAAGTTTGATAATTACTTTTACATAATCCTAGCCAAACAATATTTAATAATTTTTGTAAGTTCTTCATACATTTGTTTACCTAAAATGACATCTGTCCGAGCGGGATTTTTGTATTTTGACAAATTTATGTAAAGTAAAGCCTCAAAATTGTCTAGCTGGTGACCGTAATGCCAACCCTAGACAGTGTTACGGTAAATGTGTAAGTTAGTAGCTAGTGGCGAGGACGTGAGGCGATTCTGTTTGTTTTCCGAGAGCACCGGGGTCTTCCGAGAAATCAAAAATAAGCACAGGCCCGCAGCGCGCTTTCGAGGAACCTGCTTTCATAATTTTGTATAACTACATCTATAATGATAACATAAAACGTTAATACAAAAATATTCAATATTATAATTGAATGTATACACGTATTTATGTATTTTGGCGTCAATTTGGTCTCGAAATTGCAATTGGTTCTCCATGTTTCTGCCTTGACATGGTGACTTAGCTCAGCGCTATTTAGAAGAATATTAAGGATTGCGAACATCCCGGTGTGTATGCGAAAAAAAACATACATTAATCAATGTATGTTATGATAGGTCACATAAAAAGAAATTGTAATAAATCTAAATATAACAAATGTTTAAAATAAATTGCGTACCAAATTTTAGATGTTATGACTGGCCCGTTGGTCGAATGGTCAGTGGACCCTGGCCACAAAACTAAGGGTCGCAGGTTCGAATCCCGCTAGGGGAAAATGTTTCGTGTGATGAACATGGACATTTGTACTCGAGTCATGGATGTTTATAAACGCATTTAAGTATGTGTATCCGTTCGCCTAGTATCCATAGTACAAGCATATACTTGTTTGGAACTAGGCAATTGGTGTGTCAGTCTGGACAATTTATTATTTATGTTGCGATCCACTGTAACCTTTACTTTTAGTTCATTTACTGACCGTGTTTGTCCCGCAGGTAATGTGGGCGGTGGCCGCAGTGCTGGCGGCGATGGTAGCGGCAGCGGAGGCGGCGCTGTGCCAGGAGGCGCAGCTTCGGTGTGCCTACCGCGCCGGCTGCGGCGCCGCGCTGCAGAACTACGAGATGATGTGCAACGACGTCATGAACGAGCCCAACGCGCGCTGCACTAAAGGATGCGAGTACGCTCTCATCGCACTCACCTCCACTGTTGAGGGGAAGGACCTGATGAATGTAAGTTGATGATCCTAGTTTTTGTCTATGACTCAATTCGCGGGAAATTCGGTCAGGGACTATCGTGTGTCCGAAGGGATATATCCGATTTTACGGAAATTAAAATAGCACTTTGACTTAAAGATGTCTTATTATACTGCGTAAATATACTGACAGAGTTCCTTTCGCATTTATAATATTAGTAAGTATAATAAGTATAGTGTAAATATGAATATTGATAGGCATATAGTTGGCTATTCATTTATATCCATTTTGTCACATGTTGGTCTGGGACTAAAAAATAATGTGCCAACTGTGTTTCTTGCCTAGCATGTTGTAAAAATCTACTAATGGTATATGGGGTTTTGGGTATGTGATTGTGTAGGCGACAAGCTAGCCACTACTTTTTCGCAATTTTCCAGCCAGTTTTGTTTTTGGCTAAATGTGGTTAAGGGGTCCTGTTGCCCCTTTTACTCTGCCTACCCCTTCGGGGATTATGGGCGTGATGTAATGCAACTATTCACTTAATACGTTCACCATGCAGTGGCACATTAGACTGCAAAATTGCTTAGAATAGGGGAGCACTATTAGTATAGCCTTTACATAATTACACGTGTTCCATCGAATTAACGACGTCAGTTTACAGGTATCAATAGTAGATATAACGCTCATTTATACATTAATTCATTGATATAGCACAGTTCGTTGAAGTACTTTACAAATAATAACAAAGTTTTTCTATGCTATAATATCTGATTAAATGATTTATTTATTTATTTATTTATAAATAAATAAATAAATAAATTATGATAAATCAACTAATATCATACATAGATGGGGTCATCCACGAGGCATGGGAAAAGTACCAGACAAACAATTTAAAAGCCGTGTCGGCGCTCGCTTCCAATTACGACGAATCTCTCCCATCCATAAACTGCATCTCGTTTGCATTATAAATTGAGTAGTCAGCCAAAGTTCAGACTTGTCAAAGTTACTCCTCATCGCAGCTGTTTACAGCTCGCGTCTCACTCAATTGGAGCGGCGGCCATTCGAGTGGGATCTCTGATTCGTGTTATTATTTATGGAGTTGTTGAGTAATTGGTGAGTGCGTAGGGGTCGGGCTGCAGTGGCGCAGCGTTGGACGGTGCGTGCACAGACGCCCCGCAATAAAATCTAATTTAGACGTCGTCGAGCAGATTTGTCGGCCGATGGCAACGCATCGCCGCCGAATGAGCGGTTGATGACCTCGGGTGCATCGTGTACTGCAAAGATAGTTTACTTTTCTATCAGAAACGCCGCGTGGGCGCCGTGACCTCACCGCCAGTTAGTAACGAATATCCGCGAACGTGCACGTTTAGTGCATGTGTACTAACATTCCTACTCGTGTACGACATGTTTACGTCGGTGTAGACTGCTATCGCAAAACGAAGAGGAATAATAACAAACTAGCTAACAGCATCGTTCTATTGAGATAAATGATTCTGAATAGAGGCTCCACCGCAATGACGCTTGAATGATCATATCTATATTGGCGATAACCTATTAAAATCTTTATTTCCTGAACTTTCAGGTCAATTCACACAAAAGTGTGATGTTAGTAATTCAGAAAGCTAATTAAACAGTTGATATGTCACTGATGCTATCTTTACGATGTTTATTTGAATATTCAAAGCGTCTGTCGTATCTACGATATATTTTCATATGTGGTTTATATAAACTCATGAATTTGTTATTTTGCATGAACAAAGACCTGAGTCAGACCTCCCTGGTGGTGCAGGTGCAAAGGGACTCGTCGCGGAAAACGTTACGTTACAGATATTCGCTGTTCAAGTATGCGTGTGTTATTCCGCATTCACAAACATTTCGCAGAAAGCTGTCGAACAGGCACTTTGGCAGCGTTCAACTAAATAGCCATTAAGTTTACATTGAGAGAGTACTAACACACTACAGCTGGCCACAGCGGCCAGTTATATAACATTACGCACGTTACTAGACTTACTGGTAGATAAAGCGACATGAATCGAAAACTGGTCGGCCCTTAATTATATCGTAGCGGTGTGATTATTGTGGTGCGGTTGGGCAATATGTATCGAAAGGCGAAGGAGCGGCCGGCACAACCTTGAGATTTGACGTCTTGATCGGGACCTACCGCAGCGTCGACTCTTGCGCAGGTGTTGCGCTGTCCCCACAAAAAACGAGCGTAACACGGCGGCTTCTCATTTATCTGTGGAATCGAACCTAGATAGCCATAAAATTGACCTTAACGGTGATACAGACAATAGTACATTATCTACGCCTAATCAAACTCGATATTAGCTTGCTTTCAGACCGGTCCGTAAATTAAAAATCGATTCCTATGCTTATTTAGTAACATCTACGGTATTTTAAGCGATATGGCTCTAACGTCCCATCATTTATGCAAATCCATAATTGATTAACAGATATTGTGGAATGCTGTTTCGAAATATTTTGACTGTTAATCTCAACGAATCGCCGATCACGTATCGAATAAATATACGCGTGGCATTTATTGAGACTTTACGAAAACTAAACACTATTTTGTTAGCGGTCGGAATGTTTCTGGCTATCGTAAAAATCTTTTACGAGCGTGAAAAGTTATTATACGCGCTACGGGCAGTTAGAATTTATGATATTCCCTGAAATTTTATTATATCGGCTATCTACCTATACATATATTGAGGCGACGGATTAGAATGGGGGCATTCATTGCTGAACTTCTTTTCGTATTTAGCATTTCATTCACTCTAGGTGACGATAAATCAATAGTGTGAGACGATATAATGACTTCTTCTAATTTTAGATGCATTTTAAAACTATTTTCTTTTGTTGCAGTGTCAGTGTGAAGACGAGTACTGTGTGCACGCAAGAAGACGAATAGACGTGTGCAGGCCTCAGGTCCTGAAGGGCGCAGCGAATGTGACGTCATCATGTCGACTGTCTCAGATGGTCTGTATGGCGGATGCACAATGCGCCGCCGCATTAGGCTACTATAAGCAGCTGTGCAAGTCCATGTTTAAGGGGAGGAAGTGTTCCAATAGATGCAGAAACTCCATAGAGATATTGATGAAGCAGGAGAAAGCGGCACCTTTGACAGCCTGTCAGTGCGACGGCATGGAGGATTATGACTGCCCGCGGATGCAAAGCAATCTTGAGAGGCTTTGCTTCAAGAAACCTCACGATCATAAGAAGAATCATGAGAGGGGACACTCAAAACATCATAAAGAGTCTGAAGGTCACCGAGGGTCCGGTACGCTCAGTTCAGTGTCGTGGCCCTTGTTCTTATTCAGTGTAGTTCTGATGTTTAGTACGAGGTAGCTGTCAGTATTATGAGGTATACCTCAACCAAACTTTGCAAATAGTTGCCGTTCCAGTGCGAGGCTATTCCGACGAGAGCAAAGCTACTTTATTAGAAAATGTAAATATGTAAATCATAGGCTTTTAATTTTATATATGACTAAAATTATGTGAATATTTATAAGTAACCGTGTTCAGTGTTATTAATGTGTGAAAGAATGTTGAATGAATTCTGGATTATGGAAATTTCTTTAGGTGTATAACAGACCCTGAATTAATATGGATTTGACTATGACATGTATATATTTCTTCATACTATTTAAAATTGGTTTTGTTATTTAAACGAAGTCAGTAAGATGTTCAACCAAACGCAGATAATACTTGCCGATGTTTACATTTGTTACTTATTGTACTAATATTTAGTCCTACTTCTACCATAATTCTACAGAAATTCATAAGAATCTATGTGCAGCATTGTCTTAGTCGCGTGTAGGGTATGTACCGCCCACGGGGTGCGCGGGCGTCGCTCGCGTCGCGTCGCTATAAATACGAGCGCGGCGCCGGTGGTCCAGTGACAAATGCCGCCCGATTGATCTATCGGCCCGCCTCACCTCACCTTCACGGGACATCTTGCCTCCGAATGTTTCCTGAGACACTTCAGGACTATAAGAGATGCTGGCTTAAACGGTATTCAACCCACCACTAGTTAACGATAGAAGATTCTTAATGATAATCCTGGTAAGAATAGTTCAGTTGTAAGTAGAAGTCTCGCTCTCCTTATGGTGTTGTTACGAACCATCCAACGAACGTGACAATTATATTTACAAATTGAAAGGCCTGTGGGATTCCTTCTTAGGCTTCTCAGACTTATGCAAGACTTGATGAATAAACATACAGCTCGTTAGAATAAATCTTACTTGACTAGGCCCTATTTAGGCAAGAACTCTCGTGCCCGATGCAACGTTCCAAGGTGGTTCACCTTTGAACGCAGCGACGCATCGAACGTAACTAGCATTTCATCTGCAATCCGTATTTTTAAATGGTCTGTTATACAAGTTATACTGTTATAGTTTAGTTTAAGTCGGATTATTAGTTTCGAGGTACAAAGTACAAAATATTATTAAGATCCTAATTTTAAGTAGCTAAGTAATATTTTAGGCTTCTCTTCTTAAAACGTATGTCTGATTACATAATTTTTCAATAGTTAGATAAAATAATTACTTTGGAATGACATTAACTATTTCGTAATGTAATTTCCGATTGACGTTCATATACATCCCAATAGTCTGTCGTGTTGTTATATAATGTATACGTTTTATTATTTTTATTTGACAATTGAAAAATTTGGCCTAAGTGAAAAGATCTTCAAGTCTAAATTTTCTATCTGTTAAGTGTGATACAGGGAAGGGGAAGTGGACGTCCTAATGACATAGTGGTGGGCCGGCGGACGGCGGCTAATTCCGTCGCGCGACGCTAATCGCCGCGGCGACGTCTCGCGACAAACGCGCGACACGTTTCACGGCGACGTTTTGTTTTTATGTCGCGACATCCGTTCGCTGTAGGGTGCAGGGCTGCCAGGTTACTTTGAACAATTAAAATGTGCTTGGAGAGTAAATCTGGAGGAGTTATTATTTCAAGGGCTTTTTTAATAAGAACATTACTAAGCACTTCAGTAGCAGATAGTTTTTTTATACACGATTTCGACCATAGTAGTTATAATAACAGGCATTAAAAACATAACATTCTCCTAGTGATTGGATATGATTCAGCTTATTTCTGCAGCAGTGAATAGGAAAGATGCCCTTTATGCAAGTAGTGCGACTAAGCAAGCATTTCAATAAAATAGACATTCTATGACGCAGCGTTTATACTCTATTCTGGACGTTGTTGCAGAAATATGTCGAAAATTTTAGTGCATTGCAATCCATTGTATCTGATTCTTAAATCACGAACGCAATTTGTACCACATTATTAAATCTTCTATCTAGCAACCCTAGTTGGAAAGCAGTCGCGTTTCTTAAATTGTTTGACTAAATTCATTAATTAATAGCTCTCGTTTGTCCCATGTGTTTTGGCGTTTGAGATGTAGTAATAATTTCTCAAGACATTTTTAGATCTTTAAAATTATGTCCTAGTTGATCTATTGCTGGGGGTTTAATAAACAGCTTATAGTTAATCTCATTAGCAGACTGGTATCTATGGGCCATCATTTATGTATCTACTAGTACAATGCTGGTATACTTTACAATTAATTACGCTGTTTAAAATATCTGCCGCAAGAAATGTATTCACAAAGTCTTGTGCTTAGTATTTTTCTTGCCCACGGTTTCAACGAACAAGTAAGACGGGTTACTGTCCAGATGCCTGCCGATGTTACCAAAAAACGTTGCCCTGTTTTCTGTGTGTCAATCGTGCTCTGAATTCGTTCCATACAAAATTGCACAAATACCTTTAAACTAATCACAGACTGCATAGTTTATCGAGTATAGATACGAATACCAATGAATAATGACTTGCTTTAGAAATAGAGTGGTCTATTTATATAAAGATTATCTGAAAGACTTCAAAGGTAAGATAAAACCTCGTTCTGGGCTGTGCTAAAGCTGGCATAAAGGTACTAAACAGACAACGAGTAACAATATTTCCTTCGATAGTGTTCAAGTTTGTTTCGTGTCTATAGGCGAGTTTGTTGTATAATAATGAAGAGGTTTAAACCGGTTCCGGTGAGGCCTTGCGGCCCTGCAGTGCCGAACACTGTTATCAAACAAAACCGGGCCAGATCCGTGAATAATGTTTACTGTAAAGTTGTGTAACGACTCATTATCAGTCCCACCACTATCGCTTGTACACGAAAAGCTGAAATCATTATTTAGGTTATATAGTTAGGTATTGGTACGTAGCTCGCGACTCATCAATAAATCCATCATCTTAATTTCGTAGCTCGGAAATTTGGAGTAATTTATTTGGCATATCCAAATAAATTTCTCCAAATTTCCACAGTAGGTTCAAATTATTTAAAATATTTCAATCAAGATATTATTATTATTATATAAATGTTATTATTGTACGTAGTCAGCAGTTACAGCGCTTTGAATTATGTTTTAATTATGTAGGTCTTTCGCGAGCCCCTGTAAATGGTTGTCATTAGTATCCCGGGTATCTCCAGAGATAAAACTTGCAGCTCACTTAGACCTATCATGATAAATAAATCTAAATATAACTGATAATGTTTGCGTAAATGTTTTTGTCGATTGAATCTTTCTATTTCTTACATATCTATGTACCTACCTTAGTCGTAGTTTGGGATCCAACAATCGGTGCACTACATATGAAAATGTAAAGTCTTAAATAGACAAAAGATTTTACTTCGGCTTACTTAAAAATAAATTAGTTTATAAAAAGCTACGAAACTGCTACCATGGTTGTAAGCAGTATCATGAGGAGTATAATTTTTAATGTGATGATGACATGTCAAGTGTGCGTCACAGTAATTACACCATTCAGCACGTCTGATGTGACTTATTCGGAATTCATCTCCTAAACATTGTTTACTAATGTTTTGTCGCGCAGTTATGCCTTGATGCATTATGCAAGACGTGGAGGAGACTGCGGAATATCAATGAGCGCAAGAGGTTTATGTTGCAAGGAAAAATTTATAAGGTACACGCCTTGTATGAATTATCTTAATATTAACCATTTAATTACACTTTATCTAATACAATTTGTATGCTATAATTTGAGAATGTTAAATATTGCTATATTAGATATGAGTTTTATTAGGTAAAATGCTGACCAAATTTGTAATTTACTTTAATTTTTACACGTAGCCTCATGTCATAAAATACTTAAAACTATTAAATAATATAATCATTTTGGATGAGTATAGCTGTTAAGTATTTTGTTTCAATTTACTTGTCAGTCAGCATTCCTATTGCAGATCAACTATATTTTGTTTCTATGAATGGAGTAAGGAGATGTATCTACTGTTGCAAATGAACATCTTCTTGCTCTAATCACAGGCCACCTGAAATCGATCCAGTGCTTTTAACTTTCAAAAGTTTAACTAAGTGCTGACGTTAGATATATCTTCCTACCTTTCGATTGTTTTTTTTCGGTGTGTGTGTGCGTGTGAGATGTGTTTGTTAAATAGCGTTTAAGAAGCTAGGTTGAGTAGTTTTAATATAATTTGTATAATTAAGTACACAAAAGTTAATAAAACTCATTTAACCACAGTTTACCAAAGTGAGATTATTAGAATAATAGAGAAATGTAAATAAGATTCAGTATGTATGTGCGTAGGTAATTTTAATTAGTAATAATCGATTTTACTATGACTACTTTAAACAGTAATAAAGTTATTGTAATTGAATTCCGTACAAAGTATTTTAGAATTATTATAATAATTTATTGATTTAGCCATGTATTAGTTGGTAAAAAATTGTTGCATTTGTTTCGTTTTTTTGGAAAAATATTTTTAGTATATTAGTTGTATGTATTTATTAAAAACGGCAATAAAATTTCTGTTTCCTATACATATTTTGTTTTTGTGTTACCTCTATACCTACTTTACCTCAATACGAACTATTTTAGGAATAATTTAGATC
This sequence comes from Glyphodes perspectalis, assembly GCA_951394215.1. Taxonomy (NCBI): domain Eukaryota; kingdom Metazoa; phylum Arthropoda; class Insecta; order Lepidoptera; family Crambidae; genus Glyphodes; species Glyphodes perspectalis. The sequence goes on from OX596217.1 coordinate 7,198,264, forward strand.
AAAAATTACTTTAATATTTATTTAAAGTTTGGCTATAATTGGAATCAACTTCCAAACAAGAACTTCGTACATTTTAAGAGTAAATCAAAATGACTAATAACTATATCTTTATATTAATCTTTATATTAAGCCTATCTTTTGTTACAAGCTGGAAAAATATCCTAAAATAAAAATACAAAATTAATACCTGAGAGAAAGAAAAATAGGTAACCTACATAATTAATTTATTAATCTGCTGTCTTGCCATCAAAATTTTAAACATAAAAAATTGCAAGCTTTCATCCGCTATCATGACATAACAAAGAAAACCACTTTAGGGAATAATATGACATATCATCATCAACACGCTCGTTATCCCCGAAGGGGTAGGCAGGCAGAGTAAAATGGGCAGCCAGCCCACTCAACCACATTCGCCTAAAAAATAAAACCTCGGCTGGGTTAGATATAAAATTGTGTAAAATATACCTAAGTAGCTAGCTCATCGCCTACACGAACAAACATCCAAAACCCGATATACCATTAGTCGCCTTTTACAACACGCTAGGCAAGAAACACGGTTGGCACATTCATTTTTAAGTCTCAGACCAACATGGGACTAAAATATGACGTTCAATCAATAAACCTAAACGTGACCTAAGTAAAGAACCTCACATAAATAAAGGGGTGCCTGATGATTTATACCCGCACAAAACGCAGCTTGCGTCCGACATGTTTCCGTCTTCATACAAGGAAACATAAGTACTTACGTTGCCCATAATGCCTGCAAAAAAGACAATACCTACATAAAACCGTCATTCATTCCCACAACATGAATGTTCTCCTGCGTTTTTTGCCGTCGTTACCCCCAACGGTGCATTACCATATTACGCAAGTGGAGTTGAGCATCCGTTCCCACACTTCGCGAGTTCTAGTTTCGCCAAAATAATCACGTACTGCCGATAAACCAGCTCTCATTCAGGTGAGTCGAGGACCCCTGGCAAAACGCTCCACTTCAGACGTTGTATTGTTATCATAGCTCGTATGTGAATGGTAGAAGGTCCATAATTGTTAAGAGGAATGGCGGTGGTACTTAGTGGCTGGATTAGGTGCTTAAAGTGTTGAAGTGAGAGTATTATGCATGTACGAGCTACTTAGGTGCCTACGTCCTGATGGGCAGCATCCGCTGGGGGAGGGAGCGTGAGAAAAAGTGTCTAATGAGGCACAAAGTACGTATTTGCGATAAGTTTAACGCGATAGTCTAGAACTCTAGACAATTTGCAATTTAGTGTTTAGTTTCCGCGACCTATAAGGCGCTTTATGAAGATAACTCTCTTGGCTTTCTTATTATTGAGCTACTTAAATGCTCGGAAACAAGTTCGTAACTATGATTAAACCTGCACACAGCACCTATGTCCTATACAGATATTCTTTATTGTATGAGAAACGAATTCTGAATAGAACTTGGTTAAAAAATTCAGTAGGTACAATTCCGGTGGTCCAAACGGTTTTCGCTAGTATATGTCTTCTTTAATTTAGAAAAAAACAAGGATACCTACCCAAGTTTCACGGATTGGACATACAAAAAAAAATGCCTTGATACACAACTTTACAATGACTTCGCTACAATAAAAAAAGAAACGAATTAAAATAGAACACAGTGAGATAATCAGTCATCCAAAATTCCAGCTAAGTGTTACCAGTTTGTCTAATCCATGCATGACCTGAATTCGCGTAATGTATTGTCCGTGTGGCGAGCTGGCTTCGCGGGTGGTCCCAATTACATGGCCTGTCTTCCACGACGTCTTACGTAAGCCTAATTACTGCCACTTCAAGTAAGGAACAGCATTAGGAACATGTTAGACAAAAACTCCATCGGCTCGGTAATAAGTATTTTTGAGGCATGTAATAATGGCGATGAAATTTATAAAATTGAGCTGTAATTCTTTTTAGTCACGGTTGTAGGTGGAAACTTTTGATTGCTTTTTTTATTGTGGGTCGGTATATAGTTTTCATTGAGGGACTATTTAAGTGCCCGTCTGAGGGTCAAGAAAGAAAAGCTACTGGTCTTTATGGATTCGCGTGGATTGGTGAATACGACTTTAATTTGCCATTTATGTAGCTTTCCTAATGATTGGTATATAATTAAAAAAGTATGTTCACATTGTTCGGGCTATAAACTAGATGAATTTAATATAATATTTAATTTACTTCATTACCACTCCGCTACTTCAACAAAGCTTTTTTATGAACATTCTTGGTAAGTCACAAGACATAAAATAAAATATTTTCTTCTAAAAATTGCATTATACGAGTATATAATTGTTAATAAACCCGCCTAGTCTTAAGGTCTGTCGAGTGTTGTACGTTTATAAAGTGTAATATTTGATAAACGAGATAAAATAACTAAACACCACCAGGAATGTAGTAAAGTTGAAGCGGTCGAAGTATTGTTTCAGTGCTATTTAACGGTCGGATAGGAGGCAATCACCACGCTGGCAAATGAAGACATCGGGGGACCACCGCGTCGCCGCTGACGGCACGACGCTCCACGCCTTAATGCCATCGCGGGCAGACACGACTCCGACTAATACCAACCCACAGAAGGTCGCTTTTATTATAATATGTATTATTAAATATAGTAGTATATATTTATAAACATAATGCTTTCTATTCGCGGAGCGGTGGTAGCCTGGTAAGGACACGCGCCTCTTAACCGAGGAGTGCGGGTTTAAACCCGGGCACGTATCTCTAGATTTTTCAAATCTATCTTACATATTTATACCACTAGCTCGACCGTGAGGGAAAACATCGTGATGAAACCTGCAAATTCAAACAACTTTGGATTTGTAACCATGATCCAAAAATTGTCTGGTTCCCCTATCTTAGGATTACGAAGGTCGGATCGGCAGTCGTTTCAATGTAGTTACTAGACTCGCTAAATCCTGGATCATGGTCTAAGCGGACCCGGTCTAAGCACGGACACAATGCTAGGAAGATGAAGATGAAGAAATCTTTGTTGTTACTTCTATAACTATAGGCACCTGTCTAGCTATAAAATACCACCACCATCCTCAAACATAAGTGGAGTTAATTAATTTTGCTAAAATTGATACATAGTTGGTTTTTTGAAACGGCACATTTATTTTTCTAGCTGAAGCTCATACGAATATGGAATAGTCAATCATTTTGGTGTGAATGAAAGTAACATTTCGATAGAAAACTATTACTATGTACATTGATGAACTACATATAACCACATACATAGGTATATTTTGGGTCTGTTACAGACGTGCGAGATTGAATACTACTATTTACGTTTAACTCTAAATGCTTAAATATTTATTGTCATATTTAAATTGGAGGCTCTGATTTCAACGAACACGTCATAGTTGTTTAATTGTGCATTTTTGCAGCTTTTTGATATCCTACGAAAGGCATATCTGTTATTCTTTGATCGAGTAAGTCAGCATCTCGTCCAGCTCATTACCCTGATTGTGTGTCATTTCACAGAATTTAGGTTGGTTTATGTTAAAACTATGACAACCTGTTATTACTGGCTTAAAATTACATTTAAGTGTGCTCGGGGAATGGGGCCTAGGTGAGAAAGTACAGGTTACACTACTTTATTTGCACAGCTTAAAAATTTACAACCACTTATAACCGGTAAACCGAGAGAACTGAAATTGTACCAGATATAATAATGCACATTAACTCGTATGGATTATTATTCGTACGGCTGCCTTCCCTACGGGTTAAAATGGGTTAAAACAATCCTTCTAGCTTTGGGAGTCTGAAATCGTTAAGAAAACATGAATGACTAAATATTACCTATGAAATTGAAAAAAGTCTTCTATCGTTAAATGTACAAAAAACCAAATACCTATGTTTTTCTAAAACAAATGCATCCAGACCTCCAGCGGACTTCTCTTTAAAATTGCACATTGCTACTTGTTCACGGTCTATTGGTGGCAGCAATTCGACTAACTGTAGCTGTCCATATCTTACGAAATCCAACAGCGTTAAATATCTGGGCTTATTAATAGACGACAAGTTACAATGGAAACTGCAAATATCGCAATTGACAAAGAAAGTTAAAAAACTGGTATATATGTTTAAAAGCTTAAGAAATATAGCAGGTCCAAAATTACTTATGCAGGTTTACAAAGCGATGTGTGAATCTACTATTAGCTACGGGATTTGTTCATGGGGTGGCGCCTGTAAGTCACATTTAATTGAAGTCGAACGTGCACAACGCTTTATCCTGAGAGCTATGTTTTCGCTTTCATTTCGTTATCCAACTTCACTGTTGTATAGTAACGCTAAGGTACACAGTGTCAGAAAGATATTTATTTACCAAAGTGTTCGCAGGTACCATCGTTTTACTGTACCTACAATACCTGTCCCTAAGAAAAGAATTTTTAAGTTTCCCACTCCCATGGTAAGAAGTACATTCGCAAGACGACACTATAATTTTGTAGCACCACATGTTTACAATTATTTTAACTTTAGGTACAAGGAAATATACAAGCTGACCAATCATCAAATAAAATTGCAGTTAAATGAATGGCTAAATTGCATAGATTACTATGAAACTGAATGCCTTCTGGAATAATCGCTCACACATAAAACACACAAACACACACACACACACACACACACACACATAAACAAATACGCAACCACACATGCTTGCACAAAATCATACGTGCGCACTTTATGTTATTAGTTTATATTAATTTACTTTATCTTTTCATTAATATTTTGTTAAATTTAGTCCTTTATTATAATACACTATTATTTGTATAACTTTAAGGGGAAGCACTGGCTCCTGAAACACGGTTTATTACTATCTTGGGAGTCAGGACTACATTGAAACTGTACTAAATGGTGTATTAAAAATAAAATAAATAAATAAAATAAAAAAAAAAAATTTGGAAATTCGATGATCAATCCAAATTATCATATTCATGACTAGCTGTTCCAGCGGTGTCACCCGCGTTTATGGTTAATATTATAAAGACTATTTCCGTCATACATTATTTCTATGTAACTTTATCCATTAAGGCTGCACACGCGACGGAAGCTTAAAAAATGGAGTAACTTCTCCCGTTTTCCCAACATTTCCCTTCACTACTCTGCTCCTATTGATTGTAGCGTGATGAAAAGTATACTATAACCTGCCCAGGAGTGTGAAGAATAATTGTACCAAGTTTAATTAAAATCCGTTGAGTAGTTTTTGTTTCTATAAGGAACATACAGACAGACAGACAGACAGACAGACAAAAATTTTACTGATTGCATTTTTGGCATCAGTATCGATAACTAATCACCCCCTGATAGTTATTTTGAAAATATATTTCATGTACAGAATTGACCTCTCTACAGATTTATTATAAGTATAGATTAATATGGGCTTCATTACTTTTGTCGTAGATCTTGTGTATATGTTGTGTCCATTGTCAATGATTTATTGTTGACTTAAAAGCAATAACTTTGCCGACACTAGTTTTGTGCCACAGAAAAATACAATAAAGTAATATTATTTTTACATCTTGTTTTAATCTATACTTATAATAAATCTGTAGAGAGGTCAATTCTGTACATGAAATATATTTTTAACTGACTTCAAAAAAAAGGAGGAGGTTCTCAATTTGATTGATTTTTTTTTTTTTTTTTTTTTTGTATGTATGTTATCATAATAACTATCATGGGGTGATTAGTGATCGATACTGATGCCAAAAATGCAATCAGTAACATTTTTGTCTGTCTGTCTGTATAAACAAAAACTACTCGACGGATTTTAACGAAACTTGGTACAATTATTCTGCATACTCCTGGCCAGGTTATAGTATACTTTTCATCACGCTACAATCAATAGGAGCAGAGTAGTGAAGGGAAATGTTGGGAAAACGGGAGAAGTTACTCCAATTTTTAAGCTTCCGTCGCGTGTGCAGCCTTGATGGTTAAAGTTACATAGAAATCATGTATGACGGAAATAGTTTTTATAATATTAACCATAAACGCGGGTGACACCGCTAGCACAGCTAGTTAAAAATATATTTTCCGTGTGTACGAGTTATATACACTTACCTATATCGATTCATAGGAGTTATATTTTAATTAAAAAATAAAAAATAAATCCTTTTTACTCACCTGTGGCACATTAATGATTAAAATAACCATCCAACCAAATAATGACATTGATATCACCACATGTGAGAATATGATAATTAAGTATAAGTATTACTTCCTTACAAGACTTTCGAATAATGAAAGTGTCCACAATAATAATAAATAATAAAAAAAAAAATAGCGGTGGTAGCTCAATGGTAAGGACACGCGCCTCTTAACCAAGGAGTGCGGGTTCAAACCCGGGCACGTACCTCTGGATTTTTCAAGTCTATGTACGTATTTATACCACTAGCTCGACGGTGAAGGAAAACATCGTGATGAAACCTGCAAATTCAAACAACTTTGGATTTGTAACCATGATCCAACAATTGTCTGGTTCCCCCGTCTTAGGGTTACGAAGGTCAGATCGGCAGTCGCTTCAATGTAATTACCAGACTCGCTAAATCCTGGATCGTGGTCTAAGCGGACCCCGTCTAAGCACGGGACATAACGCTAGGAAGATGATGAATAAAATAAAAAATTGATTAATTCCACTAAAAACACTAGATGTAATACCAGATCTATAAACTTAACCTAGGAAATTCTTTATAAGAATAAGCGTAGTTGAGAATGAAGTGTCACAAGATAAGGTGAACGTAGGTAAAACACGTAACATTTGGGAGGACTGGAGCCTAAGCTAGGGATATTCCTGTATTTCAGGATTCCAGGATCCCCCACCCGAACCATGTACCGTAAGATTGAGATAGCTATAATTATAATAAAAATATAAAAAAATCATGTAGTTGTGTGAGTGTATGTATGTGTGTGGGCGTGAGTGTGTTATAGTAGGTATGTGTATATTTGAGTGTGTGTGTGACGGTATACGTTGTAATGTATGTGTGTGTTACGCGTGGATGTCTACATTAGGTAAATAGGGCTTTAGTTTCAATGTAGTTCAGTACCAACAAGTAATTCCTGATAACCTGCATACAATGTACATCGAGTGTGTGCAACATTTGCATAAGTGCTTTATTGTATGTAATCACAATTATTTTGTCGTTTCCTCCACCGTGGCGGATTCAAATGTCATGCGCTCTCGATATTGTCGTGGTATTACGCTAGGCATGCAAAAACAAACCAAGTCATTGTGATAATGACAATAATATAGTTACATATATATATAAAGCAAAGGATCACACTGTACATAATTTTCTGAAAATACCAGTATGTCTTTAAAAATCGCACTATCGCATCAAGGCAGTCGCGTAATATAATTTACTAATTTTCACTCGTGTGTTTGCGGAAGTACGATATAAATCTTTGTTTTTTTTTTATAAACAGGCATTATTAGATTCTTTACTATGAATGATGATAAAAAAATGTAACCTTTTGGTTTGTTTCTTAGCCTTAACTTAATATTTCCGTATTCAGCTAAGATTCTTTATGTTCTAGACTAAATTGTAGTACATGGACAAATTAAATACCTGCGTCTTTAATATTTTTTTATATAAGAATCAGGTATAAACAAGATTATGTTAGATAATAATACATATTAGATAATTTGTTTGTACATAAAAGTGAAGAAAATGAATCGACAATCAGGTATGTATTTTCTTGTAGTTGAATTTCAGATTTTTTTTTTGATCGTCATTGGAACTTAGTATTTGATTTTATCTTGCCATGCCACTTGTCTAATCTGATGCAACAAGTAGCGTCGGTACGAAAAGAGTGACAGGTACTAATTGAGACATGACGGGCGCATTAGCGCCTCGCTCGTGCCACTCGTGACCTTACATCTAGCGTTAGTGTCGTTAGTGATCTAGATTTATTGATTTTAATAGTTAACGACGGGCTATTAAGGAGGCTTGTTTGTTGTATTGAGAATGTAATTGATAAAAACGCATTTGGCATTAATGGCTGAATGTAATTGATTTAGGTACGGCGATCAATAAAAGATACGATTAGAAATATATATATATATTTTTTTAATCCGAGCAAGTATATTGTATGTATTGTACGAGACTACAATTACTACAATAGGTAGAAGAATAATACAATAGATAAAACAATAAGAATATAAGTAAAAGAAAGCCATTAGTTGGTAGTGCAATAACAAACTACTCGTATGGATTAAGAACACTGGAAAGTAATAAAATTTTTTCTTTAACATTTAATTACATTGAAGCGGTTTCGATGGATGAAAACACTTGATATCATTATTTCGCTTAAATTGTTTAATGTAACGTTTTAATCGCTATCTATAGCAAGTTTTATTCAGCGTAATCTAGGTACAGGTATAAGATGATAGTGTCTACAAAGTGTGAACTAACTTCCTCATATTAAAGAAGTCAGCTAAGCCACCACATCAATTTTACAACGTGGATAGACCAACAAAGCATCCTGCCGTATTCCACTATTACTATTCTATAAAACTACCGAAGGCCCACAATTTATGCCAGTATCGCACCACTGTTTACTGGTTCCTCGATTCGTTTTTATTTTTGAAATTCCTTCGAAAGCCCGAGATAGCCACATTAGCCACAGAGTGCGGTTACAATTTTCGGTGCGCACGCGCCACACACACCGCCATTGCGCAACGAGGAAACTATTCGGGCGGAGGCATAATTACTCCATAGTGCATCATCAGAGATCATTACGAGGGCGGTGACGGAGACTTCGCCAGACCACCCACGAAACGATACTGACTAACACAAATACAGAAATTGCTCTGTCGGTTTGGATGAAAAAGTGGAACACGCGATACAATCATGAAGATTACGGTGATAGCTCATTTTGGAGCATTAGTGTACCGTGTCTTAATGTGTTAAGAGATTGCCTTAATCTTAAGTTTTGTGTTTTAGTCGACTTAAATATGAGTTTATAAGATGTATGATTGTTGATAGAAATACTTCGCCAGATTATGATTCATTAATCATTGCGAAAATTGTTGTAACTTGTAATTAATGAACTGCCATAAGCTGTGTCGGAGGCATACATTCTTGATTACAAATAAATAACCGTTTAACTCAATTTATCTATTGGTCAAGGAAGGTATGTATAACTATTATACTTGTCTGAATAAAATTAGGGGTCTTTACAATAAATTATATAGGAAATAATATTTAAATTTTTATTGGATAAATTTTTGTAAATAGTAACAATATCTTTAACATGTACGTATGATAAGATCACTATAATTTTATTAAGCTATGCAATACTGTGGATAGGGTAAGGTATATCTGTACCTACGATTAATTGGTTGACTCTTTGTAACAAATCTATATTGTTATTAGGTTCACCTAACAGATTAAGACGGCGATAGTCTAGAAGTTTCTATATTTTATTATTCCTAAATACTATCATTTATTTATTGTTCAATGTTGGTCTGGGACTTAAACAGAATGAGCTAACTGTATTTCTTGTCTAGCATGTCGTGAAAGGCGACTAATAGTATAAAGGGTTTTGGGTATGTGATTGTGTAGGCGACGATCTGGTCACTTGTCACTATTTTTTCACAATTTTCTATTTAACCCAGCGCAGTTTTTGCTGAATGTGGTTAAAAGGGCGTGCTGCCCCTTTGAATCTGCTTACTCCTTCGATATTAATGGCGTGATGTTATTTATTTATTTATTTGTCAAAGGTACACCAACAGCACTAACAATCATAAAATACTATAATTAATTTATGTTTCCATTGTTGTTTACGTATCATTAAAGAAATATTTTTAAAACGCTTTGCTTGAGAGTCATATAATCGTGTATCGATACAAGTTAGAAATACTCTCATGGCTTCATATCCCATGCCATCTATTTATCAGGCTACAATGAGCCACAAATCAATGTGTATTTATTTGAGTCTCGAGTACATAAAGCTGTCATAAAATAAGTACGTATCTATCGGAAAAGTTACCGTGTTGCCCAAGATAGTATCACGACCTCACGAGTATGAGACACGCATTTGAGAACTAGCGGTGTATGTAACTGTGTCAAACGGTATCATCGTACTGAATAAAGTGGTGTAGCAACATTTTCACTAGTATCAACCATTATAATATACTTGCCTCGTATCGGAATAAAGTTTTTTGCTCAGTTGGTGCCTATTTTACATGCAATCTTAATTGTAATCATCATAGTTGTTGCAACTTCTACCGCAATGTCTTAGATGGTAATTATGATGTTAGAAGTACCTACGTTGATATTTATTAAAATGGCTTATAGAGTTAAAGACTCAAACCATGATCCAAAAATTGTCTGGTTCCCCTATCTAAGGGTTACGAAGGTCAGATCGGCAGTAGCTTCAATATAGTTACCAGATTCGTTAAATCCTGGATCATGGTCCAAGCGGACCCCGTCTTCATTCGTCTTCGTCTTCCCCGTCAATGTTTACACGAGAGGCGTAGCTGTCATCGTATCAGTTGTATCAATCGACACGGAGCTCCGAGCTTAGAATTCACCACACTACTGTTTTATAGTCTTGGGCATACTAGTTCGCAACTGAGATCGCTCAGTATAGGTCGCCGCTCCTAAACGAACTAGTTCGTTCTTCTAGTTCGTTAGTTCATCGTTCGCTCGTTTTTAATACAGTCTAGCTTTGACGATCTAGATCGTTCTTTTAGAATTTTAGATAGTCAGTTCACAACTCTGCGGTGAGAACGATGTGGTAAGAGATATCTCGATATAGTTCTGTAGATATGCCACCATGCCGCTCAGCCTAGTAGTTTATTAGAAGAGAAGAAGAAGATGTAATATTTTATCAATATTTTATGACTGCAACTACAAACTGTTTCAGTTAATATAAATAAAATACCCAGATACTTTGTCATGAACGAACTAGCGAACTATTAACGATCCAAACTGCGAACTAGTTTGCGTAATTCACCTAAAAGAGCGCTCTTTCGAACTAGTTCGTTCACGAACTACACAAGCCTACTGTTTTACAATTTTCTAATTCCAATCCATGAGTGCAGTCGTAGAGCGTAGGTTTTATTCAAATCATTCAGTGAGACCTTTAAATGACGTTATATTTTCTTGAAGAAGATATAACGTCTTTTAAACGCCGACAACGCCTCTGCAACCCTCATCCGATGCGGCAGTGTCTGCCGGTACCCAAATGTTATCACTTCCCATCCAATGATTGAAAGAAGATTTTGTCTCCGTCAAAAAAATATATATACAGGACTGTCGTCGTATTTTTGATTAAGAACGTATATTTTGTTTGCTTTAAATAAGTTACCTATGAAAAACTTACTTTTGATAAGAAAATTTTAAATTGTACGCAATACATAGATATTTTTTTGTTCACTGGCCTGTTGATCGAGTGGTCAGAGACCCTGGCCACGAAACCAAGGGTCGCGGGTCCGAACCCCGCTAGGGGAAATGTTGTTTGATGGTTATAAACGTATTTAAGTATTCTATCCGTTCATCTAGTATCTATAGCACAAGCTTAAGCTTAGTTTGGAACTAGGCAATTAGTGTGTCAGTTTGAACAATTTATTGTTTTATTTTATTTATTGAATATAAATTATGTGAAATAAAGGTGGATTCGACTGCTGTTTACATTATTTCATTTAAAAACTTCATGTATACATTTTTTGTTATACGGATTAAGATCCAAACTTTCATAAAGTAAGTATTTAGAAAGGTTTGGATTCTAATTGTTGAGTTTGCATTATACTTGCGTTTTATTTGTTGTTTTGTTTACCAAGCGCTACCGTCTTTACCCTCATTGTCACTAATGCCGCTTATCACCCAGTATCCGGCTTAGTTGGATCATAAACCTGGCTTCAAATAGCGTAGTTGAAGGACGTACATAAGTAGGCGTAATCTCTAAACTGAAGAGTTATATTTTTAAGAAGCCTTGGATGTTGTGGGCCCTCTCGGCCGCCACTTCTCAGAACACAAACAACAAAAGAAAACAAACAATGCGTCGTTGAGAGCGGAGAGAAACTTAGTTATTTATCATCGCTCGTGTGTGGACCTGTGGTGTTGTTGTAGTTTATAGAAAGTAGTGTAACTTATATTTCGACAAGGGAGACCTTAACTTTATGGAAATGAGTTGTTTTTTCAGTAGCTTTCAGAAATTTTTAATATCCTAATATTGTCTTATCTCATAAAAATAATACTTGTCGGAAGTAAGATACCGTATACTCATACGGTATCTTAATGAACTCGATGGTGTTATAGAGTGTATAGTCTTTTGAGTCTAGTTAAGTTTGCTTACTTCATAGTGATCCAATGTAACGTGGGGTAATTTATTGATCCTGTTGTGTTTCCAAGCGTTCATTAAAGCGTTATTCTAGGTCTTGTGAAATCCATAACAAGAAAAAGAGTTTTCCAATCGCTTCTTACACGAAAAATATAAAACGGTTTTATGAACTATAAAGTAGTTTTTAGAATAGTAAGTACAAGTTATTTTTAACCTTGTGTGATAATTTTTCAATAATATAAAGGTAGAAACTACATAAAACATTTATTAACGCGTTGCTGCTAATGAAAGCCTTATTGTAAGTTTGATCCAAACATCGAAATGTAGGAATTATGTAGATTAGGTAATATTAATATAAATCTTTATTTACTATACGTATTCAGGATCATATGATTTTGTGATGTCCGTTGAAGCCTAAATACCTGTCTGAGGTAACAAAAGCTTCTTTTTTCGTCCGAACGCGTAAATTCAAAGCTGTCGTGGTGTGAACCGCTCTTTTTGTGAAAAATGTATTGTTGGCTGAAATGTGCAATCGTTTGAACATATTTGAGGGTTGCCTACGAAAGAAATATATCTCTTTAATTATTGATTGTATTTATATAGTGTCTCTCTTTCTATATCCATCTATCGTAAAGTGGGTAGATTGTATCTAAGGTTTTAACTTTATAAATTCGCTTTGCACTGCATTTTCTGACCAATTTAAATAGCTCTCTGTACTTACATGATAAGGTATGCAGTTAAGTTGTAAACTTTGAGCTCACATATTTTAATTTTTTACTCGTGATCGCTCACTAGCTGCAATTCGACCATTATTAGTATGAGTTTTTTATTATTATTTATTGAAATATTAGCTTTCTGCACTTTTTTTTCATATAAACTTAACAGTGCTGTGTGTTTAATAAAAAGGTATACAAAGTTTATGCTTCACGTATTAATATATATATTATAATGTTAATGGACAGGAAAGGACATGCGCTTCGAATGTGAATGGTGTTAGTTCAGAACCAAGTAGATACCTCCCGATTAATACTATTTGTTCGATGGTTATTCAAAATATCTTGTTGAAATCATTCAAACAATGAATGTGTAACCAAGATTTATTTATTATTAGTCTGGTATTATTGCCTGAAGACAAGGTCAGATGGCAGCCGCTTCAAACTAATGAGAATAACAGCCAGGCTCGCTCAATCCAGGAATACGGTCTACCGCGACTACGAATGAAACATAAAGCTGGGAAGAAGAATATAAACTGCTCACGTCATACTATATAACAAAAAATATTTGATGAATCATTTAAGCCCCCAACTGTTTTATTCATAGACGTCATTCGTTAGGAACCAGACAAAGCAATGCAAGAAAAACTTACATCTTCATAAAAGGAATAATCCATGTCTGTATAATAAATGCATAGGCTCGTTAACAAGAAACAGAGCTGTTTTTGCTTCGCTTGAAATAGTCTTCATCCTGAGGTCTTGAGGCTCGTCTGTCAACCCCTAATAGGGTTGTTATTGCATACCCCAGGGTGACTTGAGCGATCGCTACGATGACTCTAACTAATCACTCACTGTTATCTACTTACTTTTAAAGATTTATGGTGTCAGTTATTTCTAAGGTCCGTATCTACGGAGTGGAAATGGGAGTCTAACTGCTAAGCTCATTTAAAAAACACATAAACCCTAATAAAATGTTCGCTGTTTCATGGTATCTTCAGTACATGTGCGAATAGTATCAGGTTAGTTTGGAATACAATTCCAGTCTTCGAAATTGCGAATTCCTTAGATGCGGTATTCTTTCATAAGTAAAATAAAATTGAACCAATTAGTGATTTATTTAAAAGTAGGGATAAATATTCAAAATATCTGAGAATGTTTGGTCAGAACTATTTATATGATTATCGACAGCCCTATTGGGGATAAATCATTGAGTTTTTATAAAGGCATCATCGCCTCCGCACTGTCACTAGCGAGGCGGTGAGATCAAAGCGGGCGCGCCTTTGTGGAGCCGCGTGCGCGCGCGCCGTTGAGAACTTCATTAAAATCCACGTGTTTTGATCTATCGTTTGGATGTGATCGATCGGAGATTAGTTTACAATAATTGGCTTTAAAACGGAAATGTGGTGTGGGACGCGGGATGAGAGGTGGCTCCCATAATTTAGCTGTGTGTAGTCAATGTTTAAGAATTTAGGGTACTGATGAAATAATGGATGACATGTGTAAAAATGTCTTGAATAGACTTTAAAATTTAAAAAAAAAGTAACTTTGAAATTTAAAACAAAACAAAGGGAAGGCTGGAAAATATAGGTATACGTATTTACTTGACAAAAACAAATATTCAAAATTACTATGTATTTTGTTAATATTTAAGTTATTCTACATTCTGATGTCAGTGGGTGTGTAACTATTCTATAAACTATTTAAAGTTTCACATTAATATTAATATTAGAAAAATTGTCCACAGTAAAGATGCTCGCAAATACTTAAATCCAGATTTTACCATTCAAATGAGATATATTCTATGACATAATATTACAACAGTATTCTGAAAATTTAATACGATGTCTTCATTAAGTTACAGTAGTAAGTTTGCATCTCAAGACAGGCGCCTGCGCAAAGTAATTATATGTGGTTAACAAGAAATAACCGGTATGGAATGGGATTAATAATCGTCTGCGTCACGTGATAAGCGGGTTTGACTTAATATGGTGGTATACAGCCAGCTTTCTCGAAGTGGTTTGCTTGACAGACATGTGACGTTTATTCTATATATATATGTATAGGTATGCCTGTGAAGTAGGAGTAGCTAAGCAATAGTCTTGTAAATGTGATTGAGTGGATCAAGGAAAAGGGGGGAATCGGGAAGTCAATTCATTAATACATCTAGACTTCTAGAGTGTAGTCTGATTATTGATATTTGCAAGTTTACTGCTTACCTACTGGCATAAATTTATTGGTATCTGGCAAACAAGTCCCGTTTTTTGGTGTTACTTCTAATCTCGTCAACTTAGATAAATCAAATTAAAAATCATTTTATTTTTTTGCTTCCTACTTGTGGATAGGGGCATACATCAACATCAGCCTATACGCATTCACTACTAGGTTTAGACTTTATACATAAGTTACTGTCAAGTCAACAACCTTACGACCCTGTGGTGTTTCAATCTTAGTGATATACGGAACATTGATTGCTATTAGTTACTATTGGAGAGTGATTAATCAATCCATCGAATAATTTTTGGTATTGAGCTTATACTATCAAGGTAGAAGATTTTAAAAGCCATGCTGGGAAAATGTATGTATGAGTTAAGTTACTTCCGTCATTTAGAAACTTAACGGGGACCATACGGGGACTAACGAAGGGTACGTATATGTAAATCTGTTTGGAATTTGTCGCAATAAATATTAGTTTATCTTTTAAAATCGGCTATTTTGAAATCCTATACGAAGATAAATGACGACCTACATGACGAAATCTGAAACGAACTTTGGAAATATATGACGCTGGTGGCTTAAAGGATTCTGGATTTGTCGCGTGCCAATTAATAATAATATATTACTTTCTTTGTGTGTTCCTTGTTAATATTGTAAATTCAAAGAAGTGATGTTCACTATGCCCGTCGTCCATTTAGATCAACCGTGGTGACATAGCAAAACCATATCGAATTTTTCTCGCGGCCAAACTATATTTATGATACATGAGCGATGTGATCAATGCAAAGTTCTTAAACCTTCAGTCGAAGCTCCTCAATAATCTAATCTTAATATTTCCGAGAAAGCTCGGTGTTGGCGTAGAAAAAGCTGATGGCGGTGGGCTGAGCCGCGCTGGCCGCCGCGCCGCCGCCGCCGCGCCGATAGAGTCATTATGCTCCATTATTGCACACCGGCGCCCAAACTTTATGTATTGTTTGGACTGGGGCTTTATTCGTTGCCCCACACAGCATGTTATCTTCCCCCGAAAGACATGACGGTGCCTAATGCATTCACCCGTTCACCGCGTGAAAAGACTCTAGTCATATTAGGTTTGGCAGAAATTCGTCTAAGCACCGAGATATAGTTGCGGTTTGTATAAGCTAAATCTAATGGGTCTAGGATTTGATTTAAAATTGTGTTAGTGATTGGTCATTGGCATATTTTGGAATTTTTACTGTCATACCGTAGTTAACGCCATCGCGCGGCATCAGCTCATTAACATTACAGAGTTACGAGGGTTCCAATGGATGTATTTATTTAATTATTTTTAATTACTTCAGGAAATCAATTCCTATAAAATATACACATCTTCAGTAAATTTTGTAGTGTAGCGTTTTATTCTATACATGAGGCATTAAGGCTATGTTTTTGTAAAGCAAATGGTTTTTTTTAATCACTTTGAATGAAAGTTTGAGCATCTCTGGTTTTCGTTGGCTGATTAACTCGTCGAGAGGCGCAGGCGGCGCGGGCGCGGGCAGCGCGGGCGCGGGCTCGGGGGAGGCGCTCTGCGCCGACTATAATATATATCATTTTCTTGCGGCTTTTTCTGCCTTTTTTTCGTTTCCTCTCCGCGTTTGTATCCTGCAGGCGATGAGCTACTGAGAAAGGATTTTGCCTTTTGCCGACTGTATTTTTCAAAGTAGCACACATTTCTTCGAGCGGTGATCGTTTTTCGATATGTCTGACGTCTGTGTTTATGGGCTTTTGATTCGGTTTTATCATATTGCGCAAAATAAGCAAGTATATTCATAATAAAAAATAAAAACAATGTTTGGTATGTTAAAAAAAATCCTCGAGAATTTTTTTATCGTATTTAGACGTATTTATTAGTAGGTATGTAGTACTTTATGCGATAATGTACTAAATAAATAGCTAAAGATGTAAGTGTTAGTACAGTGTGTCTCGCATGCGAGGAGTGCTATAAGAAACGTGCAAATCTTCTGAATTTTCACATACCTATCTAAGTAGATACAATTTTATTAGCTTTCGGTAAAGAAAATAAGTCATAAGAAATGGAGTTACAAAGTAAAGTGGTAGCTCGAATATAACATAACAATTTCACAATCATGATCAAATTGGGTTTCGACTTAGAAAGTGACATAATGATACACCGGATGAATAGTAAAATATATACACAGATGTTAATTAGATGAAGGAAGTTGCTTCATCTTCGGCCATCTCATGACATGTAAGCCTATAATCAGCGCCGCCTACTCACGACAGATAGCATATCCTAATGACAAGGTTCATCGGCATGAATATTCGTCAGACATGGAAGGAAATGACAAAGGCGACATTAGGGCGAGTAATTAAAATACAATCGGGCTCGTCTCTCTCCACGGTGATAAGGTATAAAGGTGTAACGTGTGTCAGTGGGAGTGGGCAGGATACGTCCTACGCACACGTGCGGGCTCCGGATATGGTCCCCTAATTATAATACCGCTTAAGTACCAAATCTCTCATCTCTTAAGGTAGGTGGAGACATGCGTGTAATACTTCCGCGTAACGTCGCTTATGTCAATTCAGCCAATTATATGTTTATTTTTCTGATGGATGAGTAATATTACTGGTTTGAGTAAATACTTACTTATATTAGAAGTGCGAAAAAAGCTTCGCGCGTGAACAACTTCATATGAAATGTGGGACCCCTGAAGTTAAATCTTGAGAAAGGACATACTACTGCTGTTACTTTTCTATGAATTGTCGGTCGGCTACAGCAACCTTCAAATGTCCAATGGGGCTTAGATTAGACCCCATAGGACATAAGGATTATATCCCGTTCGTAGATGGGGACCGCTTGGACCACGACCCTAGATCTAGCGAGTTCAGCTATTATATTGAGGCGACCTCCTTAACCCGTAGGCGGAGAACCTATTAAATTGTACCATGATAACACGTTTATAAATATTCGAGACATTATACTGTCTGGTATACACATTTTATCAAAAATTTCATTTCATTGTTTTTTATTTAAGGTGGTGCTTTTTGTGATGTTTTTGTTAATAAACTCTTGGCAATATATAGTGCTCGTAAATACGTTCCAATATTAATTAGACTATATGTTAACACAGTAAGCAGGCATACATTTAATTTTCTATAGACATTAGACGATTAGAAATACATGCTATATTCTACCATGGATTAAATTAAATTAATGATAGTTTATTGTAGGAGATTTTCGATTGGGTTCTAGATTGCTTTTTTCCTTTCATCCTCTTAAGCCACACTTAGTAACAATTTAAGAGGTAGACGGCCAAGCTCATTCGGCGTTGTTTATATCGAGCGTTACAGTCACAAAGTGCAAGGCAATTTAGACTGTTTGATTAAGGTCTTAAGGGTTGAATACTGGATTTAAATGTCGAGCATTAGCGGATCTTTATGTCCAAGCCAATTTGAGCCGTGTGTCAAGGCGTTAAGAGTCGGATAGCGATCCCAAAGCGTATAACAAAAACAGGCGCGACTCGTCGCGTATAACAACTTCATCGGCGTTAACGAGCTCAAACCAGTTCGTGGACACGCCACCATTATCCACACCACCAATCGGACAAGGAAAAAAAATACATTTCCAACTTAATATATGGGTCTACTTTAATTAGGTAATATATTCGGATGAATATTTTATGGGTTTACACAATTTCTTTTAAGAACGATAGCGGCGTTGAACCGGTCGAGCGAGGAATATGGTGTCGGCGACACGGTGACTCAATCGAGCCTGAACTGGGAAAGGGAATCAAAGCAATAACGAAATAAATGTGGCGAAAGTATATGTATGCCGTAAGTAGTTTATGCCACTTAAGAGTGAAGTATAAGCCACTTAAACTTTAAATAGGCCGTAAAAACTTTAATTTGCCCTTTTACCCTTACGTAACTTAAAGTTGATAGTAAATTTGAAGTGTGACAAGAAATTAAGAAGTTGTAACTATAGATAGTGTTGCCGACCACGAGCCGTTACTGCAGATAGACGTGCTATTACAAATTATAATTCAAGTTAGCTAGGTCGGTCTAAATGTCAAATGCTAGTAAAGTAGCACTACTCGTTAATGTAGCAATATTAGGTAGTGTTGCCGAAAAATCGATAGTTTTGCAATCGATAGTTTAACGGCCGAATGATCCATACGGATCGATAGGACAATCGATAGTATCGATTGTCTATCGATAGGACATTCGATAGTATCGATTGTCTATCGATAGGACATTCGATAGTATCGATTGTCTATCGATAACCTATCGATAGTTCAACTATCGACAGGCTATCGATACACAATAGATATATACCTATCGAGCGGCAACACTAATATTTTAGGTATAATATTGTGAGAGGAGATTTAAGTATATATAAGTAGATTAAAATGTTCTTATTATGTAAAAATAAATAATGTTCGCATATTTAAATGTTATAAAGTCCAAATTTTCATTGAGATTGAGATAATCGTAGTAATCGAGGTATTATTTTATTTTATACTAGTTTTTAATGCTAGCATTCATTAAGAAATTTCATAATAAAAGCACCCTACTGTGAGTGTTTAATATTATGAAGTTTCTCAGGAATCTAAACTGGATTAACCCTTATTAATATTAAATATGTGTGTGAAAAAAGTATGTTTGGTGTGTTATATTGTCCTTACTTGTTAGTAATGGTGTGGATTTTAGGCATGGGATTAGATGACATGTTCGTCAACTATTCCTATAGTACAATGCAACAGCAAAAAACCTTTACGTAAAATTTATTTATATGTAAAATTATTAGTTTCGGTTCCCTCTACCTTTCCCATTTGGGAAGTGGCGTGAATTTTAGTTAGTTAGTTAAACCCCAAAAAAATTACATCAGCATAGGAGTTTGTTTGATTGTAATATTTTAATACTGGCAGACTTCATTCGCGTCGTTAAGGGGTATATTCTAAATTATTACCAGCGAGGGATTGGTCTATACTCGTTCTTTTGCCGGTATTCAAAATAAAGGTTAGTAAAAGTACTTTCTTGGCTACATGTAGGTATATATAGCTGCGCCTAATGGGGGTGATGTGATAAATTATTCAACGTGCGCATGACAGTACGTACCGCAGGCATTTCTACGTGAGGCCAGTTGCGGATCGGAGTAATTTATTGCCTGTTGTGTCCTTCCATAACCATCATTTACTATTTAATGTTCTGTCGACACGTATGTTAACAACGTAAGGAATTATTAATCATTTACCGTAAAAACGTACTCTAAGATAGCTTATGGTATTTTGATTTGAAGTTCAAAGCTTATTCCTGAAACGTCTATTATATACTTATTGAAAGTTGTGTTTTATAGGGAACTATACTTTAGTACTGGTATGCATTATATTGGGTTCTTCTCTAATATTTTTCAGACAAACGAGTGTATGTATAGCTGTTCTGTGATCGAACTAACTAGCGTATTGGACAATAGTATAATCTTGCATGTGCTGTATTATAATGAAACACATAGTTAAACAACAAAAGAATGGTAAACCTGTAAATACTAAACTATTGAAGCTTAATACTTAGTTATGTATTTAATAAAGTGACTATATATTTATTATTTATTTAAGTTCTTTATGCGCTGGGAAAACTGCTAATCGTCTTCAAATACGAAGTATATAGTGTATTTAAGTGCAGTTATAATTGAACATCATAATCATCCTATCAACGTCCAGCGCTAAGCCGGGGTCCTCTTAGATCAACTTATTCGTCATCTCGGATGGCGAGTCTGGTAATTATGTTGAAGCGACTGCCGATCTGGCCTTCGTAACCCTTAGATATGGGAATCAAACAATTTTTGGATCATGATTACACATCCATAGTTGTTGGTATGTGCAGGTTTCATCACGACTTTTTCCCTCACCGTTGAGCCAGTGGTAGAAATGTGAAATGAAATAAAATGATTTGTCCTGGATGACTGACTGACGGATCAACGCATAGCCTAAGCCGCCGATCGTAGAGACCTGAAACTTGGAGAGTGTTTAATTTGTATGACGTAGGCATTCAATAAGAAAGGATTTTAAGAAATTCTACCCCTAAGGGGGTGAAAAAGGGGGGCAAAGTTTGTATGGTCACGTGACTCGTGGGTCCAGTCTGGAGAATTTATTTTAAATATATAATTTATTTCAATTTAAAAAATCTACTTCAAATTTTGAATTAACATTCTTTAACAATATTGACTTCTATGCTTTTTCGAAAACTCTTTTTTTCCGGGTTTGAACTCGCACCCTTCGGTTAAGAGGCGCGTGTCCTAACCGTTAGTTACCACCGTTCTATAATTTGCATTAACATAATTATTAGCGTCATTCATTATAATTTGATTATACCCAGCGGTCTGCGGAAGATGAACTAATTTTATACAGTTGTATACCTGTGCAAACAATTATCCATTTTAATGCAGGTGCATTCGTCGCTAGCTTCTAATAAAGAAATAAAGGGCGGGGTAGCAATGACAGCGCTTTATTAGTGCCCATAAAATAACAGCATAACACAGATTGCGCCACAAACGAAGCGCTTCAAGCGATTAGCTGAATTTATTGTTTTGTTGTACAATAAAATGTAACGGGGCACGCCTAGCGGGCGCCATAACATTACTCGGATTGTAATGTTACACTTTTAGTCATTATTTTCTTTTGGAAAAGGGATTGGTTGCATTAATTAATTCTGGCTTCCATTTGGCTTGCGTAACGATTGGCATACCTATGTACCTTGAACGATAATCTCACGTAGCAATAGAAGGTAGGTTAGAGAAGACTACCAATCTCGAACGCGGTAGGTATGCTTGTTTCATAATAAATACGGATCTTTTAAAAACGTATACGGATTTTGTAAATAATTAACATATAAAAACCTATCTCGTATTAATTAACCAGTTTTGTAAAATACTTAGATAAAGATGTATAAAAAGACTTGGACGAAAAATATAAGATGGATAGTAATTATTATGCTCAAAAAACATATTGCGTATCGCTCGTTTTTTAAAATATCTCTACAAATTAGTTTTATCGAACTCATCTCATAAAAATTCTTACTATTAGGTATATGGATATGACTTGCACTTTGTACACACTACACGTATAAATGTTTGTAAGTAATAAAAAATGTTGAGTACCTACAATTTTGTGATTTTATAAGTCTTGAAAGTAAGAAACTTGAGTTTATTACACGAGCCTTGACTCGTTGATGTCTTTCCTTCACAACGTTCATATTACCAGAGAATTGTGTGTTAAAAAGTGGTATTGAAAATATTCGTAAATTACATTCATATTTATGTAGAATAATAACCTATTATTTCTTAAAATATACAGTTTCATTTTATTGGATTACAATTGACAGTAAATTTTAAGCTTTCTAAAGAGTAAACTAATCAGAATTAATTATATTTTTATAAAATTCAATTTAAATATCTTATTTCTTATTACTTTTCAACTCCACTGGAATTTAGAGACTTTTTTTTTATTGCAGGAAATGTATTAGGCACCGTTACACCATCCGGGGGATGATGACGTGGTGTGTGGGACTCTCAGGGCCCTCTGAAACGGAGGACCCCTCTCCGGCCAAAATGGAGTGGCCGGGGTTTACCCACTAAACTCCGCGGCACCCTTCATCGCCAGAGTGGTGATCCACGACAGAAGCTACCAAAACATCATCGCCCACGGCCTGCCCTAAGCGGCGGGTTCCACTGGCCTCCTAGTGGGGAGGCCGACAAAAGACTCAGGACCTATCAATTAAAGATATGCATGTAGGACAAGTGCTATCCTCGTAGCTTAGGCTACAACTTACATTATGTTGCTTAGAAACTTAAAACACATGCAACCTGTATGCCCAACATCCCCAGAATTGTAGCTTAGATAAATATTAAAGCAAGCACATCTTATACTACATCAGTTTGTATCCGAGGGATATAAACAACTCGTTCTACCGTGAAAACGCCTGTCACGTCGGATCAGGCTGCGTGACGATTACTGACACTGTTCACTCCGATACTTTTAAACTTACTGGAACGCGATGTTATTGAAGTAATTACTGACAAGCTCGATGGCGCATTCGGTAGCGACCCTGCCCCATGCGCCAAGAGTTGTGGGTTCGATCCCCACCCAGGACAAACATTCGTGTGATGAATACTTGTGTTTGTTCTGTGTCTGGGTGTTCATATTTAAGTATATATTTGTAATACCACTGTTGTTTCTGATATCCGTAACACAAGTGCTTAAGCTACTTACCTCGGAGTCAGATCAATGTATGTGATGTAGTCTGATATATTTAATAATTATTTAATTTAATTAATTAATTAATTATGCTCAATTTTGTTTAACATTTTTCATATATTGCTGCTTTTTCAGTTCTGAAATCACATGTCCATATTAAAATTACTATGATACTTGAATAGGTGAAATAAATACAATAATTTATATAACAGTCATATAAGGTTAATGATTCAAAAATTGATTAACTAGACCCGAATGTTGACTCATGACAAACACATTCTAGTCACTAACTAGAACTCTATACCTACACATAACTTAGTTAAATCAAGTATTTTAAATTGTAAATATTACAGGTTGATCACAAAAACGGTCAGTTTTTTTCATAATCCATATCCATCTGATTGACACGTCAAAGAAAAAAGTCTTTTGTAATAGTATTTAAAAGGCGGACAAAAAGAGATTGCCCATTGACAGCGGAATTGGTCCCGTACGATCTGATTAGAAGAAATGACTTCGGAGTTTATTGAGCGTTGCGATGGTGGAGATATTCACGAAGCTGATTGATACATCGTTAAATGGTAATTGCTTGACGCTGTAATTTGATTTGTGTAACATTTTTATTAAGGAAGTGATTAGGTATTCACGTGTCAGAAACAGCTACTTTTCCCATTGACGAGTAGAAATTGTTTGGACCAACACATGGATTTTTTAACTTAAAACTCCAAAGCATAGAAGCTTAAGCTTGCGCTATGATTTATAATTAAAGTACGTACATGTGACCATATCAATGACACGAGCATTTATTTTGCCTTTAAAGATCTAGATATTTTTAACTATTACACCAAAAGATGTGCCTATAAATATTTCTTTATGTATGGTTTGCAATGTAGTAGACAATTATATTCATACGGTTTGTTAATACCGGACTGAAGACCACATATTTATAACTATAAAACGTAAACAGTCGAAACTATAAATTATACGCACTGTTACATTACAAGTGAAGGTTTAATACTATACAAATACATTTTACTCGTAACACTGCAGGAACTCAACAGAAATAAATAAAGCCTTCAAGTAAAAATAAAAATAAAATATTACAAACCTCACTAAGTTTCCAACTGAGCCGGGACACAAAAGGGAATGAGACGTAGAGAGGTCTTATTTGGTGTGAGAGCGAGAGAGGAGACGCCGAACCACGTGACACCTGCCGGCCGCCAAATGAAGATATCGCAGCTGGATGCGAGAGCATGGGCTCAGCGGTCGACAACCTTGTGGAGGTAGATCAGATATCATGTGATTGTTCCTGTACCAGAAACATTGGTTTTTCTATCTTTGTCTAATTTTAATGTAGGGAGACGTATGTATAGGTTTACAGTTAACTAATTTCATAACAACAGTATGTTATTTTTTGTATACATCTGCAAATACGACATTTCAATATTATCAATTACTATGATATAGTTTCTGGGCGTAAATAATTTTCTTTGAATTTTTACTTATAAATTTGTCTTTTTCAGTAAAAGATTTTTATAGACGTTTCAAAAAAACTCGTGTGCAACACGTTACAGTCGCATTTTTTGTGAACATTCACTTTGTTTATTTTGTTCACTTAAGAGACCTAATATGCAAGTTATTCGTATTGTTTCCGTAGTAATTATAACAGTATCTGTTATTAGTCGAGAAAAAAAATGTTTCACATTTGCCACGTAAGCGGTAAGTAAATGGCTTGTGTACCTATCTGACCAATTGTAAGAGTACATGAAACATGTGTTGCTACATGAACCTTAAAATATAAGATAAGAATGTGAATTAAATGAAAATAAAGAAACAGAAAGGTTGTTGATCTGCGTAGATGTAACATCAAAATGTCTGCAGATGGTACAAAAGCCGTCACAGTACTTTCCGTCTGGGTAATTCTGATAAAACGGATGTAATAAAAGCTCTCTTTTTTCATGTCCGTATATTTCAAGTTAGTATGAGTATAACAATTTGTTTGAAACTGTATACTAAATTATGTTTTTGAAAGTAGGTATTTACCCCTACATAAATATACATATATATGTAAGGAATATTTTTATAGCCATACTTTCAAATCTCGGCTAACTTATGCTAACAATTACATACTGAACGACTTTTAGTAAATAAATAAATTTGGTAGAGGATATGTAGGCAGGCCTCATGTTTTAGCCAATTAATTAATTATGCTTGGGTAGTTCATAAAGCAGCTAATAAAAAATAAATATCTCTAAACTTTATTAACTGGTCATTTATCTCTTACGCACAACCTATCTATTATACCTATAATTATAGGTATTAAGTGAGAAAATGGACAACTTCGTAATTTTATTGTTAAGATATACAAATATTCTTTACTTTTCATATTTGTTGCATCGGTAGGTACTATAAAGGAGAAGGAGGAGGATAGACTATAGAATAATTATTATTTTAAAAGTATTTCAAATATCAGAACTATCCTGTATTTTTTAATTCAGTTTTATTAGCTATTAGTAGGTACATTTAAAGTTGACATGGCCCTTAATATACAATCAAGTAAGTATACTGACAACAGCCAGTAGTCACGTTGTATTACTACGCAAACAGAGATTAGCGACTTACTGAGAAAAATAAAGAGAAAACCATCAAAACGGGAGCTGTCAACATATGCAGGTGGAAATAGATTGTGCGTCTATTGAACATGCGGTTCCTTGCATTATAACCCTTAAGTTAAAGTATTAAAAGCCTTTTAAGTTCTCACTTGATCGATATGTCTGTAGTTTGTTAAGGGTGTATGTTGGTTTACACAGTACAAAGTAAATATTTACAGAGTGTAAAGTCAAACAGTAACAGAGCCTGGCAGATTATCTTATTCACACAGCGGAAACATGAACCTTTTTTGGTTCTAAAGTATTTAATATCTTCGTGTTTAAGTAAGATAAATTAGTGGCTATGTTATTATCACGAGTTAGGTAGCGTTGTAATTTAATTACAATACAATAGGTATTTGTTTCAAAGACATTTAAATATCATATTCATAAGGCCATAGCTTTTTTTCTTCAATGAATAACAACTTTATATATAAAAAAAACTGATTCATTAGGAATTGTATGTGTATTATAAATATTTAAAGTTATCCCAATTAGGAAAAGTCTCACTGCAAATTAAATAGGTATGGTACTTAGTAATAAATAGAATCTCCTAGTTTTGTAAAAAAAAAATCCATATGACTTACTGTGGCCGAAGTTTATTGATATCTATACTAATATTATAAAGAGGAAAGATTTGTATTTTTGTGTGTGTGTATATTTCTAATGAATAAACTCAAAAACTACTGTGCCGATTGCAAAAATTCTTTCACCATTGGAAAGCTACATTATCCGGAAGTAGCGCTATATTTTATTCCCATATTTCAACGGGAACTATGCGGGTGAAACCACGGGCGCTGGTAGTATTTTATGAAGGTACTATGCGGAGTTAAAATATGAAAGTTGATTTGGAAAAAAAACACAAGCTTAGAGTTAAAAAGTCGGACAAATTATCCAACGACCTTCTTGTCCTCGATCCTTTTCTAAATTCAAAGATACAAATTGCCCTCTTGACAACGTTCTCCAAGCGATTAATCATGCGTCGACTTATCATCGTCGTATCACTGAGAGACGTGTGTTCGCTTTTTTTCCCTTTTGTTTCGAATCTTTTTTTCGGAGTAGGCGAGTGTCTGTTCAGCCTACGCTTAGTAATTTGATTTATTTTAATTAAAACTTACATAATGGATGAGTTGCTTGTAGAGGTATGTACTCACGAGTATTATAAGTAATGGGCATGTTGATGGTTTGAGTACGGCGTCCGGAAAGTATCTTTAATTAATTGCGCCTTCCCCAATTTAGGGTCAGTGAACGGTATTACAATAAAATGTTTTCACCATCAAAACTTGACAGCAAGTAACGAATTTGCAATTATTAAACGTTATCAATTGTAGTTGGTAAGTTTCAAAGGCGCAGAAGCGTTTTGGCAGTTCGTTAGTAATGTTGAAGTTAAGGTAAGCAATCATAGCTTAAAAATTGTCGCACTTAGTTATTAGATGACTGGCCAGACCAAGATGTTGGCAGGTAAGTCTCTATATAGTTGGGTAACGTTGAAAGGTTTAAAAAAAAACATGCACAATAGGCTTGATAGACACTTGACAGTTAGGGCTCGTTCAGGGAGACGCGGGGCGTCAGGCGCCGCGGTGCACGACGCGGGCTGCCGAAAACACAAACTTATGGTGGATGTATTGAGCGTTCGCGGAGAAGTGTTTTTGCGCGTGTTTGTTAGAATTGTAAGCGTCGTCTGTCGCGGGTGACGCCGCGTGTGACGCAGCGTGCGACGCCGCGTGCGCTGCCGCGGCCGTCGCGCCGCGCTCGTTCATTAACGAATACACTAGTTACCATATAATGTTTGTTTTGGCGTGTGAAATGTGGCGGGGCACGTCACGCGCCGTTTGTCCATGAACAGAGTAAACGCTCGACGCCCTGCAAGCCGCGCCGTGCACCGCGCCGCCTAACACCCCGCGTCTCCCTGAACGACGCCTTAGGCCTTAATTTGCCTTTACCCAAAGTAAATTATTGTAATAAAGACATATCTAATATATAACGAATAAATTTAAAAATAATCACGTTTTAATTTTTATATACTTTTATCCAAATTAAATTGAGTTGTGGAAAGTTGGGAGTTGAGAAAATTGGAAAAAAAGGTAGTGCCATGTGGTTATCTCTTCGTGTAGGTACATTATCCGTAGCTTTTAACGATATACCATGCTAGACGAGGCCAACAGTTGGTATTTTTTTTAAAGATTCAGACCAACATAGGATATTTGCAATGTTGAGGTTTCTTTCAATGGGGTATATGAACTGTATTTGTTGTTGCAAGAAAGGGAAAACCCGCTTATACCTATTAAACATATAACATGTCCCTGATTTTACTTAAAATGTATTCATTTTAAAATTACAAAATTATTCAAAGTGCACAAACGGTCAAAAGATTTAAACTAATCAAAATTCATAGGCAGATATGCATCAGTGGTAGGTACAAAGCCATTTTCAAATAAAAATATTGCCGTGTCATTCGTATATTACACACTTATAACGGGTTGCTTCGTTGATTTTGTAACTTAAGTTACTTATTGTGTGTAATTTTGTTTGAAGCCCTACAGAAAATTGTGTATAATATAGATAATGGGTTTTTAGCCAAAAACCTAACTAAATAAATGGTGTCAGTGGCACCGTTAGGAACGCCTTAAACATATCAAAGACCATAGTTTACTTTAGCTCATGCTTTTTATTTATGTTAACAAATTTATTTATATTAATGAGAGCTCACTCAGTTCCGACTACTGGACCTTGTTTGGGCCCGCGTTCGCAGAATCAGCTTAGCCGGAATCCTTTATAGCTGATGGGCTGACAGAATGAATAATTAGTGTTTCGGTGCAATGGCCCGCTAAACATTTTTCCCAGTCTATTATTTTCCTTATAAATAATTTGTCTCTGGTTTTGTACTCAAATATATAAAATATGTTTAATTTATCTACTAATGATATTTTATTTTTTAATAAAACATTAAAGTCTTAAAGAAACAGCTTAATTAGTACATAAGTGTCAAATAAAAATTTTCACACATCCTTTATTTTACCCGCAATAATTTTTTGTTTAACGACTTTGAAGATATGACTTTTTATTATAAGCAAAATGGCGGAACAATGAATAAACTTCTGTATGAACTTTAATTTGATTATTAGACAAAAATCAAACAAAAATTATGAGTTGAATAATATCGTACCTAATATATTATTGGTGAAGTGATTTCTCAAGTAGCGTAAAAATCAGCAGGATAGAATTTTCGCAAGATAGCGGAGTAAAAGCTCTTATTATTCATCATACTAAAAAAACAAACATCCTTTCAAGTACCTACATATTTAAAAATGTTATCGAGTAGGTAGGTACATATCTAAAAATAGCATAGGGCATTATGTTTCTTATTACGGAAAGTTTGACATTATGATGGTGTTATGTAGAAAACAATTTGACGCCAAAGAACACAACTCTGGAACGACACGAACAGGAAATAAAAACGTGAGAATAATATAAATCTCCCGAGGTAGGTACCCGGCCGGTCCCATGCCGATAATTGAGACGTCAATTTTTTCGAGCCGCTCGCTCGGGCCGGGCTCTTTGAATATTTATAACGCGAGAGCACCGTAATTTAAGTTTACCTCTCGTTATCTCACAGACTTTATCTAACTGGGACCAACTCGATTGATGCGGATGCCTGCATGTTCTAATAAAAAGTTTGGAAGAATAAAGTTTTATTATAGGTATCTCCGTAGATGTATTTTCGATTACATGCATACTTTAGTGTGTGTAAGACATGACCAGGGTTTTAAATAATGTACATTGAAAATGTTAAATATTAAAAATGTACATATTAAAAATAAAAAAATATATAATAAATAATAAAAAAGCATTTATTTCTCATCACAAATAGGTCTTAAGAGTTAGGACTTAGTTGCTAATTTTAGATGCATCCCATATTTGTGAGACTGGTGCCTGATATAGGTTTCATAAAGAACCTGTAATTACAGGACACCAGGCCCCTTCATGTAGGTCCGTATATAAATAAAATGTCCTAAGATGTAACATGCAGGGAAATAATTATATTTTGAAGCAGAGCAGGTAACAATATCATGTGCTTCATAAAAAACAAATGAACAAGAAAATAAAATAGTAAAACTACCTAATAATAGGTAAAAAAAAAATAATGATAAAAATAAATAAATGTATGTTTTTTGAATGTGTATTTTATGGTGTGTATGTGGCTGAGTGTATGTGACAGTGTATGAGTGTGATGTATGTGGGTAGAAATTCAATAAGGAGGGAAGGTAAATCAGTCGGTGACTAAATAGCGGTAGAGATTGTATTAACTAAATAAATTAAATTAATTGGACCAGTAGGGCCTCTGCAGATTCGTAGTCCAAAGTTTTGAGGAACTTACTAACGGTGTACTTGCAGCAAGTTTTGGTAAGGGGGTAGATTTCAAGTAACGCGTTAAATTTATTATACAAATAGGTTCCAAGGAAACCATACAAATTATGGGATTTTGAGGTTTTAAAAGTTCGACATGTACAAACGGTGCCCTTCCTACGCTTATCCTGCACTAGAGTGGCATCATAATGAAGTTGTGAATGCTTTTTGAGAATAGTATGCAGAATAAATATTTGGCGCACCGTCAGGACATCCCAGTACTTATTTGTAAAGGTCAGCAGTAGGGAACCGAAATGGGAGCCCCGCTGCCACCTTGAGTATGGCTCGTTTAAAAATGTCTCTCTCAACCTCAATAAGATGTGTCTTAGCGACACCTCCCCAAGACGTTATACAATACTTAACAAGAGATTGACATAA
The DNA here is from genome assembly GCA_951394215.1 of Glyphodes perspectalis. Lineage (NCBI taxonomy): Eukaryota > Metazoa > Arthropoda > Insecta > Lepidoptera > Crambidae > Glyphodes > Glyphodes perspectalis. The sequence goes on from OX596217.1 coordinate 7,229,146, forward strand.
GGCATAATAGACCAACTATATAAAGATAACTTTAAAGAATTAACTTTTGAATAATAATTTTATAGGAGTTGGTACCTACGTAGGTAATACTACGTACCTAAGTTGTCAAACAAATGTATTGTTGGACAACTTTCCAAATAAATTTTATTGGTCCGAGAGCTGACACCCATTTTTGGGTACGTATTTCTCTCCTGTTACAATACCACTAAATACCACTATATTTTATTCAATTTTTTTGAGGCTATATGCAACTTTTATATGTTGTAGTGTAATATTTAATGAATTTTTTTTTTTAGAATTCTATTTTCAGTTATAAAAACATTAAACTACAACATATAAAAATTGGTTCTCTCTGCCTACCCCGTTAGGGAAGTGGCATGAAGTTTAGTTAGTTAGTTAGTTAGTTATATAAAAATTGCATATTGCATATTGCCTCAAAGAAAAAAAAAAAAAAAGGTATGGTATACCTAAGTTTTCAGCTTGCCTCAAATACTTACCCAAAAATTGTAGCCAGCTTTCCTACTATGTGAAATTTGAATTCAAAGTAAAAAAAATGTGTTTTATAGAATAAAGATAAGGTTGCATCACAATATAAACTAATGCTCAGTAAAGATTGAACAGCAACAATACACGTCCAACCCTATCCGACACAGGTACCTGAATAAGTTTGTCAAAGTCCTGGTTTTTTCTACTATCGATCAAAGTATTATTGCATTGAAAGCCAGCGTTATAGAAAAGGTTCTTTTACAAGACTTTCATACAATTTAGACGTCAATCAGAATGTCTGCTGGGGCTTTTTGAGCGCACGTCCTTTGTGCTTTTGTTCCACGGGCCATGCGCATGCGACTCGTTTCTTTACACAGTGGTCGTTAAAATCCCCGCTTTGTGCTACAAATGATCCGTAAAATTATGGCTGCCGTAGGACGTTTGTTATTCGCACTGCGCGCTTTACCGGACGATCCTTGTTGGATAGGTTACCTACCTATTTTGAAGTATAGGAATCCAAGATTTTTAGACCTCAATAGTAGGTAACATACTTAGTAGTATACTTAGTTCTACAATACGTCCCGCCATGTTAAGTTTTTAACGAGATTGTGTTATGTATTATTATTTTTACAATAAAATCTATAGCTAGCTATAGAATAAATAATTAAATTATTATACATAAATACATACCTACATAGGTATCATCACGCCCGAAATCCCCGAAGGTGTAGGCATTTTCAAAGAGGCAGCTGGCCGTCTTAACCACATTCAGCCAAAAAATAAAACTGGGCTGGGTTAAATGGTAAATAGAGAAAAAGTAATGGCAAGTGGCTAGCTCATCTACACAATCACAAACTCAAAACCATTAGGTATAGCCTATATAGGTAGGTATACCATTAGTCGCCTTTTACGACGTGCTAGGTAGATAGGAACACAGTTTGCGCATTCTTTTTAAAACACAGACCATTCACTTAATTTTAATTTTTTTATTATTTATTAAGTAAATAGGTACTTATCTTTATTATTTATCCAATAGGTACCTACTTAGTGACTTAGCTCGTCACTTAAGTTAAGTAGTAGATAAATTAATTTTATAGGTAAGTAATATGTGCCAGCGGTTTCACGCACGTTTATGGATAGTCTTATAGAGTCTAGCCTAGCTAGATATATTATATGATCAAACTAATTTACCTGTGAGTCAAGTTCGATCATTATTATACTAGGTACTTCGTTCGAAGATATATGTATTCGAAGATATATATTCTAGGTACCTACTGCTTCAGTGGCATTGAAGATAGAATATTGAAAGAGTACCCATCTCTCAGTCCCAAACTATAAGGTCCTCAATTTACGACGAGAAAGAAAAGAAAATGCTAGTTTGCCCTTATGAAAACAGAGCTAGGTAGCTTTTTCGTAAATATGAAGTGGCGTGAAGCAACGACGATCAATAGCGTACAGTATTTCTCAAAGTAGGAAAAACAAACACAAAAAAGAAAGTCGCGGTAGGTATTTAACTTTACATTAAGTATGTTAAAATCATTATATGTAGGTGAGTAAGAAATTATGTTTTTCAGTTATGAGCTCATAACATACGCGCCTAGTTTGGACCCATCAAATAAAAAAGAATTGACTCTACCCCACTCTAATTCATTTAGAGCTGCGATTTTGCTACTGTTCCTGCTGTTTGTTACTGCTGCCCTCTACAGTTTTATTTAGGTTTTTAAATACCAAGATTGGTATATGCTTTTTAGACGATATTAGTCTGGTATGTAGTTCTGGTTTACTTATTACTTTTATATTGAAAAATTCAAGATTTTTTTTATAACTTTAATCAACTTTAAAACTGGCTAAAAACGGACAAGGCCAACGGATAATAAGATCTACAGCCACAAAACCACTACTATTTTAACGTTTCACATACCTGGTTTAGCTAATTGTCGCTGCGGTTCTGGTAAATAATTTTAAAAATAAAATGTCGCACATTCTGACGTTTGCCTATGTCATTAAGTGCAGTGTTGCCAACTTAGTGGATTTTCCACTAAAACTGGTGGTTTTAACATCCTATTTAGTGGCGAAATATTGCTTTTAGTGGCTGGTGGATTTTTCTAGTGGTTTAGTAGAATTCAATTTCAATTACTAAAAATTACGGAAGCCCGGTAGTGACATGTTATTGCATATGATAGTATCACTGATTTCGTCGTCTCTGTTGACATACTTATGTATGTCTGTCTAGCTAATTTAAAGGTGGCGCTTAATGTTTTTTCCATTTTTTTTGTAAATTTGTCAACCAGATAGCGGTTGTGAATTTTTTACTAATAAAAATCTCTTTTACCTTTGGCTCTTCAAAGAAATTGCTGGGAAAATTATTTGCACGTAGCTAGCTGAGAAATCGAAATCTACAATTAAAATTAGTCAATACATTATTATTAATAGAAATAGAGAAATGGCTTCTGATTTTGTCAAAATTAAATCTAATTCCAAAGAAATTTTATTACCATTATCCACTCGTGGAAATTTAAAATTGAATGTTTTAAAACAGTACTTCCCGAGTTGGAATGAAGTATTGCATTTCAAAGACGCTCGAGGAGAATCGAGGTTTGAGGAATTAGCGACTTTTGCGATTACTCTTCTAATACTGCCTCATTCCAATGCCGATGTTGAGAGACTATTTAGCAGTATGAATTTAATAAAAAATAAGCAGCGGAATCGAATGAAATTAAAACTTTTAACTGCTATATTAAGAGTACGCTGTGGTTTGAGGTTGGAAGGAAAATGCTGCAATAATTATGAACTACCAGTAAGCGTTGTAAAACAAATCGGCACCAAAGAATCATATCAATCTGATACCAACGATGATGGTGCAGACAAAAATGATTCGTCTGAAGACGAATTAATTTAGAATACATACGTAGCTGCTGTTGTTGAATAACTTGTATGTTGATTTACCTACTAATGTTAATTTACCTACAAATGGTATGTTGATTACCAGATTGTTAATTTTTATAACGTATTATTAAAGTAAATTAATAACCTATATATTTATTTAATTTCGTAAAACCAATTTTTTTTTTTTTAGTGGAAAATTTAGCGATTTTCAGTAATTTTAAATTTTTTTTTAGTGGTTTTCTGGTGGTTTTAAAAGTTGAATCTGGTGGAAAGCTAGTATAACTGTTGGCAACACTGATTAAGTGACGTTTAGTTAAAATTGGCTTATTTGGCTTTGACAGCTCAGTTTTATTATTTATCTCTCGATTTTAATGGTTACTGGCGAGTAAACTGTAAACTTATTATTGTTGTTGTATTATTCAATATTAGTATTAAGGACAAATACAATAAGTGAACTAGCATCCACATTTATAAACGTATAGCTGCAGATTTGTTAGTTTTGACGTTTGGGTAAGTTTTTTGCTTTCATGTCGATGGTTGCGTTAGGCACTTTTACTCTTTGACCTAAGAAAAATATTATGCTCTTACTTCTTTTTTTTAAAACAATTTAAAATAGATACTACAAATGTTCATGTAATGCCGTTTTTAAAGCTTGTTATCTTTTGTTTATTTCTATATTTGCATTAACTTAAACTCATTACCTCTTTCTTCGTATATATTAATTGGAGGTCGATAGCCAACACATATTTAGAAGGTTTCATTGATCTTGAAACGTTACTTAACATAATTAGCGGCAGATTATTTGCGAACGAGTATTTCGTAACTTTCGTACGCATGTCCTCTAAGTGTGACATTAAAAAGGTTAACTATCAAAGGTTCCAAATTAATATAAACTTTCTCTTCTAGACTCAGAAGACGTTGAAGAGATGCTCATATTCAATTAATACACTAAGTGTCAAATCTGCATCAAAATTTTTAGCAATGAGTACGGGTGGTGGACCAACTATGAATAACTTGCCACCAGGTGTAAACCCAGAAAATAATTTGCTGCCTGGGGGCCCAGTGATTAATCCTACAATGAACCGAAATAGAAATAATAATCAGAATCCACTGTTCAATGTAAGAGAAAGGTTGTTTCATGCACTATTCTTCAAATTTGCTGTAGCCTATGCTCGGACTTTTCCGAGGCCCGTACGGAGATTCTTTGAATTTCTTGTTTTGTTAAAGGCATTAGTAGCCTTCTTTGTCCTTGCGTACATTCACATAGCATTTTCACGGACACCCACAACATGCTTGAATCATGTCAAGGAGTCATGGCCTAGAGATGGCATATTGAGAGTGGAAATATTACGAAATCCTGCACAGGACTATAGCATTGAACAAAGCTATGCTAAGGAACGTAGGCTGAAGAAGGACAAGGAAGAACTCAGTACTATGCTTGGAATGCTTGCAACAGAAGGGTAAGTTGGATATAAAATACAATTTTGTGTTACCAGTATTAAGGATGTAATTAAAATTAAAATTTTTATCTATGTATATTTTTTAAAAGGCATCTTTTCATGTAAATATAAGCCAATTATATGAAATGCTTCAAGGATGTTTTAAGGGTCTAGGTTTAGTAACATCTTAAAAATACATTTTATTGTTCTCTAAAGTAACAACTAAAAGGCAATGCTTTCAACATACATACATATTTAGTAAGACAATATTATGATATTATTCTCTCAGCTATCAGTAATGAATCTCTCATGCATCTCAGTATGTTGTATTATTCCAATATAAACATTTGTTCTATGTATGGATGAATACTGCAAATATTAATGTTTATTATTAATGATTCTGCTTTTTCACCAAATATATTATAAATGTCTATGAATGCTTGTCTTTCTTTCACATAAGAGACATACTTACAGAAAAATAACAAAGGTTAAATCTTCTTTTTTAATTTATTCTAAATATTTTTTTTAAAGATCTGTTTCATCTTTATAATTTACATAATATGCTAATGATCCATACACTCATGCTAGTGCACATGTCATTTTAGAAAGATGTTTCTTTATTGCATATTAATGTATTGATGTAATACTATGACATAGGGTCTAGTGTATACATTTTAGAAATTGTTTAGGTATTGTTTTTATGTTAAGTATAAGTTGATATGTCTACTTGCAATATTGATATAATATATATGTTTTTAGAATAAAAATTACTTTATGCTTGTTTTATTTCACCAATTAACCTTATGGAGAAAATGTGTTCATATTGTAACATGAGTTAATACATATTATGTAAATTTTGTTTTTCATAGTTTTAATATGAATTAGCCTATACCTACTTTATTATTTTACATTTATTCATATGACAGTGTATGTGGGCTTAATAAGCAAATAATATTTTCACAGATTCATCAATATAGAATCATCAACAAGTGATGATATTGATGAAGATGATTACATAAGAGATGGTACTGATTACGGGAACATAACACGCATCCACGATGAAAGCCAAGAAGAGAAAGAGAGTGAACAAGCAATAGAACCATCATACATAAATACAGGACCAGAACTTGTGCCAAATGATGATGCAACTGATCTGAATGCAACAATAGTTGCTACTGAAGAAGTGGAGCCGTCTTCATCAATATGGGAAGGGATTATGGGCCTTGTTGAAGATATTGACAGAGATTCCAAATTGGTTGATGTAAGTACAAAATATATTTATCCTATTTTTTACCTAATAATTTATCAGATCATGGTGCAACCAACTCTGAATTGAAAATAAACATATAATTAGATTATTGAACCAAATAAACACTTGGTTTTATGATTCTTGCCCATCCACATCTAGCCTTAAATTGAGTTGGGTTGGATGGAACTTTGCCTTCTACAACATGCTAGGCAAGGAACATTTAGTAAATTCTTTTTAAATTGCAGACTAATAGGAGAGAAGGAAACAAAATTATTCCTTCTACCTATCTAAGATCAAAATTTTCTTAATTTTTTTCCAGGAATCCCTTGATGAGGCAGCCGCCAACGATTCCTCAAAAGGTAAGAAAGAATTCATTCATTCATTTTAATTTTATCATACCTCATTGCATCTTAAATACACATTATGTAGGATATATTGAGAATCCATCATCTCATTTCACTCATGCTTTTATTATTTATTTTATATATGAAATGCGAATCTGAGAAATGGGCTTATTATAGGAAATAGAGTAAACAATTCTGACAACTTAGGAACATCTTTGTTTTTTGAAGTTGGTTTAAGTTGTTATTCATTCTAATGTAAATGTGATTCAACTACTGCGTTTTCGCATTGTTCTAGCGTCGTTTGTCTTTAAGAAAAGGCTTAATAACGGTTGCTTCTTTTGTACTAGGAGTCTAGGAGTCTTTCACCTGGTCATACATCATTGTTTCACTTTTTGTAGTAACTTGTAATAATTAAGTGTTTTCTTTCGATTTCAGATGAGGACTACATACTTGAATACTCTTTGGAGTACGGTTTCCTCCGGCTTTCGCCTAGTGCCCGCCTCAGACTGAAAATACCGGTGAAGATCGTCACCTTAGATCCTCAGAAGGATGAGTGCTTTGGTGACACATTCTCTCGGTTCGTGCTTGACGAGTTCCTGGGCTACGACGACTTGCTTATGGCGTCTATTAAGACGTTGGCTGAAAATGAGGACAATAAGGGATACTTGAGGTTGGTAACGTCCTGATTGTTATCTAAAATTGGTTTAACTATGGGTGTTGGAAGAGACGTCTCCAAAGATCGTCATTTAGCACTAGCAACTAATGTTACTCATTATTGGCTCTAAAATAATTCACTGCTTAGGTTAACATGTATAGCTCACACTCTTACCATGTGATCCTAATACAATGATGCTGTAAGAGATTTAAGTTATTTACATTTACAATCAAATCATGCGTACATGCATATACCGGTTGACCATTTACAATGTCATTAAAGCATGTTATATACAGCTGATGTAGAAAAAAATGCGTAATTTGGTACATTTCATCACGCCTGCAACTCCCGAAGGTAGAGCCAAAAGAACAATAAGCCACTTTAACCACAAATGGATAAAAATAATTTAAGATGAGTATGTTCCATAACATCGTAACATGGCTTTCTGTTTCACCGCAGGAACGTGATCACCGGGGAGCATTATCGCTTCGTCTCCATGCTGACTGCACGCAGCTCATACATAGCAGCTTTCTTCATCATGCTCGTATTTGTAAGTATATCACATGTACATATAACTACAATCACTCACTACTGTAAATATTTATGTACATATCTAAAATTGTTACATTCTGTAAAGATCACCTATATTTTCCTATATCTGATTTTTTATTGAGGTCCACTTTGACTATGAGTGAAAATCTGACAAGTCTTAATAGTCTAGATAGAAACGACCGCTGTTTGACTCTTGGAATACATGGATATGGGAACTAGTCAAATAAATCGACTGACCCGTTGGTTGAGTGGTCAGTGACCCTGGCTACGAAACCAAGGGTCGCGGGTTCGAATCCCGCTAGGGGCAAATGTTTCGTGTGATGAACATGGACATTTGTACTCGAGTCATGGATGTTTATAAACGTATTTAAGTATGTCTATCCGTTCGCCTAGTATCCATAGTACAAGCATAAGCTTAGTTTGGAACTAGGGAATTGGTGTGTCAGTCTGGAGAATTTATTTATTTATTATTTATTTATTAAATTATCCTAGAGGATATCTAATTTGATTGGTTTATTTGATTTATTGATTCCCACTAGATATGGAGGTCCAATAGATAAATGTACAGAACCAATCAACACCCCTCGCCTAATTCATGATGCTACATTATTATGAGTCTTTGTAATAACCACAGAGCTAGCGATAACATTTCTTCTGCTCATCCTCCTATTATAGAAAATTATAAATTATACTAGATTCGCTTTAGCAGTCTTTAGTCTCTTTGTCGTTTAGCGGCGATCTTTATATTTTGCGTTGCTATCCCCAAGTCTCGACACGTTTAATAATGTACGAAACAATACGTTTCTTGATTGGTATTAAATATTTATTAAAAATTCCTACTATTTTTCTAACACGGGGTATTCTATCAAACTACATATTATAATCTAAAACAAGCTTTTATTAGCGATTGTTAATAAAATGAATAACTTTTTTATTAATTGTACTTTATCATCATATTTTGTGTAGATTTAAAATACGTTATAACTAACGAAAATTTGTGATGTAATTAATATTACATTCGACGCTGTTTATAAATTATACCAATAATAAAACAACCGAGATAAATTATAAAATATGACGAAAAATAGTATTAAAAATGCTAAGTTTCCCATTACGGCTTAAACCGTGACTAAAAAACAATATCTAACCAATTCGTGAATTGGTGTGAATAAGTAACACACCTACCAGATGTATGTATATTCCAAATGAAGAAAATTACCTACCGATTCCGATTTACGCTAAAGTCATAGTTTCTCGGTGTGGTAAAAAATAAAAGTTAATTTAGGTGCGGTCATTGACATTCGCGAGTAGGTGCATACGATTTGAGATGAGTGTAGACACATTGTACAAACCGGTTTTTTGTATAAGTAATTTCGTATACCGTTGACTTGATCACATCGTAAATTTAATACCGGCTTCCCCAGGTTATGTTTGAATAGAAGCAGAATCGTAATTATAGGATATTTCGACATGGTAGATATTTGTCGTCCCGTGTTGGTTTGGGACTATAAAAGAATTTGCCAACTGTGTTTCTTGCCTAGCATGTCGTAAAAGGCGACTAATGGTATATCGGGTTTTGGGTATGTGATTGTGTAGGCGACAAGCTAGCCACTTGTCACTACTTTTTCACAATTTTCCATCTAACCCAGCCCAGTTTTATTTTTGGCTGAATGTGGTTGAAGGGGACTGCTGCCTCATTGACTCTGCCTACCCCTTTGGGGATTACGGGCGTGATGTTATGTTATGTGTGTGTTGTTGTAGATATTTGCTTGGCATGTTTTCTTTATATTTGAACTTATTTGCGTGTATATGTTTCAGATAAAAATGTTACACATACTTACATACATATATACATAACATCACGCCCATAATCCCCGAAGGAGTAGGCATAAAAATAAGGATGATGACTGCATCATCCTTATTTTAAATAACTATAATTCTATTTAGTCCGTCAGTTAGATTACACAAAAATACTATTTTTCGCTTTATCAAATTAACAAAAAATCGCAAAGATAAAAGCATCAAAGTTTCAGAGTGGGGGCTTGCGACGTCATTATTTAGTAAAAATTTTACGAATGTGTGACGACACGCGCAACTTGAATACATTGTATCTTCGTCAATGTTTGTTTGACAAATAAATAAATAAAATACGTGTTCAATATTGTTTTATTATCTAACTGACGGACTAAACAGAATTTTTTAGTCATCTTGCCTCTTGTGTTGATGTGAATATTTCGTGCCAAAGTCTTCCTGTCGAAATCATTTTTATTGTTAAATAAATTGTTAGTTTCCACCTTATAACTTTCGAGTACTAAAAATGTAACTTTAGAAAATGAATTTTCGAGAGGCATTTCCTCACACATCCTCAGGTTGTGGAATCAGCTCATTGACTTTTTGTGACTTTTCTACTAAAGACTACAGTTTTGGGATTAATGAAGGTAACGATAATTATATGACTGGCTTGATGGCGCATTCGGTAGTGACCCTGCCCTATGCGCCAAGAGTTGTGGGTTCGATCCCCAACCAGGACACACATTCATGTGATGAATACTTGTGTTTGTTCTGTGTCTGGGTGTTGATATTTAAGTAATATATTAATACCACTGTTGAATCTGATATCCGTAACACAATTATTATTATTATTATTATTATTTATTATTATATATCTATCATATGCGCGCGCGATGTAAAGACTCGAAAACGTCCCAATTAGGACGTTTTGTTTTTGTACCGTAAGGTGACCTTTTTTGTTTACGCATAACGTGGTGACGTGACGCTCTTTTTTGCGTACTATTTAAATAAAGTTTTAATCATTGAAAAAAACATGTTTATGTTTTGTCACTGGGTTCGAAACCTTTTTTTTCGCTTGAAATGTATGCGTATTATATATTTATAGTAAAATATCATTGAACGAGCGGTGGTAGCTCAATGGTAAGAACACGCGCCTCTTAACAGAGGAGTGCGGGTTCAAACCCGGTCACGTACCTCTGGATTATACCACTAGCTCGACGGTGAGGGAAAACAACGTGATGAAACCTGCAAATTCAAATAACTTTGGATTTGTAACCATGACCCAAAAATTGTCTGGTTCCCCTATCTTAGAGTTACGAAGGTCAGATCGGCAGTCGCTTCAATGTAATTACCAGACTCGCTACATCCTGGATCATGGTCTAAGCGGACCCCGTCTAGGCACGGGACATAACGCTAGGAAGATGATGAGTAAAATATCATTGAACAACACATAAAGGTGGATTTAAAGGTGGATAATTATGTCGTGTAAAATATGTGGCGAATCGGTTTTTATCAATTTGTTTTATTTCAGTGGTTTCTGAATTGCCTCCATACCGGTATTTTTTAGATTTTAGCACGTACGAATGTCTTTGTGGCGTAAAGAGCCATCTGGCGTCGAATAGCGAAATGATTTACTCCACGGTCGCGTGCTCTCTTTAGAGGAGATGTTCACCGGTTTGCTTTAGGTACCTACATACTTTAATTCTTTAGAAGAAAATATAAAACGCATGTACGTAGATGGCACTTTGTGAAAAATGGCCATGAATTTTGAGATCAATTTAAATTAACTCATGCTTCAATAAGTTATTATGTTGTAAAAATTCTAGACTATTAACCTCAGTAAGTATGACTAGATCGTATAGAATAATTTAATTATAGTTTAAAAAATCATTCATACAATTTTAATAAATGTATCCTGTATTGAGGTTACTTAAAATTTTTTTTTTTACAGCAGCATATAGTTTCATACCGTCGCGACTTATTATAATTGTCAGTTTTTAATCTTAAAATATGTAAATCCATTAATGGTTGTCTGTTTTAGCAAAATGTTTTGTTTATGTTGTATATAAAAGTTGTGGATTTTGTTCAATAAAAAAAATCTGATAAACTTTATTTTTAGTATAAAAGTTTAAATCTGTTGATCAGACTCGTTAATAAAATCGATTGCAATAGTTTTCATACCATGTTATACTTTGACCAAATAATATTGACAGAACCTTGCGCATCGCTTGTCGCAATGTCACAAGGTCGTTTAGTTCCGTTAGTAATATTTTTGATAATCGCAAACGCCGTAATAAGCGCAAAAACATATTCGGGCAAGGACAACGAGGCAACACAAAATGCTAGTAACTTTGTAAGTTTTTAAGATACTATTTTAATGATATTCATTTATATTTTTTTAAACTGATTTTATTTATATAAAAACATTTATCATTGTTTCCGTTTTCGTACATACTAAAAATAACCTCGTATATTTTCTTATACGCAAACTTATCGAGCTAGCAAGAATAAGAGATTTTTATTTTTAGCTATCGCAATATGTCCTATTCTGGCGACTGAAATATCATTGTGTGTTTCTGGGAACCTGTTATTGGCGCGCTGCCGCCTACAGGATTCCGTCCAGTTTGCTTTTAATAGTGGGGAATGAAAAATTGTGATTTATGGGGATAATACAACGGTTTTATTAAATTGCTATAACTCGTTAATGATTAACAATATAACATGATAATAGCTTTTTTGATACAGAATTTTTTATAAAACTGCACCTATAATCATTATTTTATAAAAAAACATGCGAAAGTACCCGTACTTGATAGATAATTATCTATCAATTATATTTTCTGGACTAAGCTGGATAAGACGATATTAGAAATACATACATTATGTCGTTTAAGTTATCTTTAAAATACGGCTTCTTGTTTCATAATGATAATGTCAGAATTAGTTATAAACCTTACGAATCAAGTGACATTCTTTAACTGAACTTAGTGATTGAATATGTTTTGTACTGAATTTGAGATTATGAAGTCGTAGCCTACAAAATGGACTGCTTACTGCTTAGTTTTATAAATTTCTATCAATTACTTTTAATAGAGGTCTTAAAAAGTTTGCACTGGTGAAGTTATAATCTTAGATTTGTTTGTGTGTCGGTCGTTAATGTACTCACATATTACAAAAGTTATATCAAATCCGCATGTTTAAAAGTAATTGCGAATGCCAACTGGCTTGACAGACAAGCTCCGTGTTCTTCACCGAATACATATCAATTAATAGGTATTGCGCCGGGCGCGGTCCCTCGGCGCGCCACTAAAATCAGGACTCTCTCCCCGAGTTACAGTTATTGCTCTTTTACAGCCCTTTCAAACTTTATTACGGTACCAAATTCCACCTCTGACGGCGGCCAGACTAACCTGCCTTGTGTTTGTTTTACAAAACTCCTAGATGTGGACTGCTGATGCAGACCTCAAAACGCCGTACATTTCAAATCGTTTAATTAATTTTAATCTGCTATAGTAGGGGAGTAGTAACGGTTAGCTATCTATATTAAAGTAAATATTCTGAAGTTGAGTAAATAAATAAAATATTCGCTTTCATCATACGAACATTTGTGGCCAGCGAGATTCAAACCCGCGACCTTTAGTTTCGTGGGCAGTCTCAAACAATTTAACCATGTGGTCTGTACTTTCAAGCAATTGCTTGAATAAATTATGAGAATAAATAATTTACGTGCAGGTACGGCCCTTCGGAGAACTCAGTTTCCAGCGACCATTTTCTCTGTTCTCCAGGAACGAAATTATATTCCAGGAAAAGTAGTAACAATTGAGTGGCTTCTGCGAAAATTATATAAGAATGATGTAGGGTAAAATTGCGGTAAGTGTGTCATTGCAAGGGGTTCAACACCGAGGACTTATTTAGACTTAATCATTTTTAATTTTATTCCTAACATCTCATACAACGACAATGTTATTGTACTTCTTTTCCAGTCTTAAATACAATATATGTATAATACATAAAAACTATATTAGACACCTACGCACAGCTATGGTAGAATTCTTTTAATATTCTAAAATCATTAACAGAATAATATTCTTAACTATAAGCTTAAATAATAATGTGTCACTGTTTCCCTTAGATAAGATACTTATCTATATATCATCACCGTCACAAGTTATATTAAAATTAAAATACTTTTATCGAGTTGTAAGGTGCGTGTACATTTCACTTAATATTTTCATTACACGACATCGATGAGCGTGTTCTAAAATTGTCGTAAAATCTCCTCGCTGACAGATATTGTGAATAATGATGTACAGCACCGCGCCGTGAATATTGATCGTGACGGGCTCAGCTTCGATATATGTCACTAGACTAATCCCATAGCCCGTTGTCAGCGGCCGTAGAAATTGCATTAATCAATTGTCAAACTACTAACGTATCACCTATCTCCGATTTCATATGCGCACCTACGGCCGTAGTTTTGGCCAACTGGGGTGTCGATGTGTGGGGTTTGGCTTACGTAATGAAAGTGGGTGATGGATTTGTGGGGCTGTGCTTTTGTGAGCGTCATATAATTAATGTGGTGATAATTACCTCTGCGCATTATGATATCTATGCAATAGCTGCGTTGCTAAAAAAAATATTTAGTCATTGCTATGTAATGTAAATAAAATATAACTGTGGTAAATATTTAACGAATATTATGTACTTAAACATAAATATATGTGTTCACATTTCTAAATGTAATTTGGTGAGAATACTTAGTTAACAAAGATATAATAGGAACTCGGTTGTATAGGAAAGCCGCGTTTAATTTATTGGAACTTGTTTGTGTTTAGCTGTAATTTATGATTATTTTACATTGTTGAATGAAGATAGTTAATAGAATAGGTCACGTGATTAACGCTGATATTAATTATTTCGATTGGTCTTTATGACCAATGAAACAACGCACCCGTTGTAGCGACAAGCCCTTAACACAGCTTAATATTCTCCGAACTGGACTTGCGTAATGTTTATACAAACACTATTCCTGGGCAACAAAGTTGCGAAGCCTGTGAGGCTGAACTCGGCACCTTGGTGCTTCATCAGGCAACAATCGCAACTGCCAACTTTGCGGGAACAATGAAGCCTTTGATCGATGGGTGCCTTGCCCTTAACGAAATTGGACCACGTGTACTATGTACCTATTTGCATAAACGTTTGCTACTACGTAATACCTACCTACTTTAATGATTTTGTTCAATATGATGTTATGAGTTGAAGGTTATTGTATAGAAAATCAAAAACAAAGTGAACAAATAGCAGCGGTATGCTATTTGTTCACTTTGTTTTTTATTTTCTTTCAATAATATTTCAGCAATATTAATAATAACAGCGTTGAACGTGAAGTTTATAAAAGTATCGTATAATTAAAATTGCAGCATAAACAAAATATGTATATTGATTTTAAAATTGTGTTCAGTTATTAGAAAATAAATCCAGCACACAATTTGAGAACTGGATAAATCTTAGTTATTTTCCATTCTGAATTTCTAGTTAAAGTAACAATCGTAATGTATGTTAGGTGGGTAGGACAGTATCAATGAAAACTATTTTCGCCTCATCCCGTGTCTGGCTCGTGAATAGATTAGCGTGTGCCAGTTAACTAGAGCTAAGCTGTTTTAAGCCGTGGACGTTTAGACGCATTGTTCTAAATTGTCCCGTGCAGAGATGCGACGGAACCGGAATGCTTATTTTTCGAAACCATGTAGTGACTTGTGTTTATTTCTCTTATTATTTTGAGCCGGCCAAATGAAGTTTAGCACTATAAGGCACTATTGATGAAAAAAGGGCTACAATAGTCCCTGTACAGTTCTACTACAATAACAGAAATTACTGTCTCAGATATAACTTAGTAAATTGTCTTCTCTTTAGTTTACTGATCCAACAGCTTGCTTGGTGGTTCCGACCACGCTCTGTCGCCTCGCGCAAAAGTACCTACTTACAAATCGAAGTAAATTATATTGTTGTTATTATTGTGCTCTATAGTTTTCCTGTGTAAACCTTCAACAATGTTTTTTGCCTAGCTTGACGCAAAAAGCATAATGGTGTATTGCGTATTGGGTTAGTGACGCTTACGTAGCGACGAGTTATACACTTGTAACTACTTTATCGTAATTTCCCACCTAAATATATTTTTTTTTTATTTGATCATTTAGTCGCCATAAGGGCTTACTGCTCTTTAGACTCGACTTTTTCGGGCGTGATAGTATGTATATGTAGTATTCTAAAGTCAGCACGTTTTAACTTGAGATCAGAGTTCAGGATAATCTATCAACTCGGGGAATACTAACTAACATGTTACAACTGTAAAGTGGTAATATATGTCATGTTGTATCTTATAAAACAATTGAATGTGCAACAGTAGGAACAATAACAGCGAAACGCATTTAGTAAGTTTTAATTTTAATGGCTGCCGTCGGTCTGCGCAGCCGTTCGCTTTAGTTTACGGGCCCCGTAAAAACTAACAGTTTCCCCGCGTGGCCGGATTACGTCCGGCCCATTGGCGTCCGGCGGCGGCCATGCTCCGTCGCGTTGCGTCGCGGCCGCGCGGCGAAAATACACGCGGAACGGGGGTTCGCTGATGTACCTACGTGTGCCGTTGTGCTGTATGTACACAGACTTATCTATAGTTCATTTATTTACTGGGTTTCTAAAAGCGTTTCTCTGAAATTATTTGGTATTTTTATCTTGCTTTTTAATTTATTTTTATACTATAAATTATTTCCAATTAAAAAAATACTACTAAGCTAGATATTTACTAGTTTTGCGATGAGGTGTAAAATAAAAATAAATGTCTTAAAATATTATATTCTGCTTAAATGCAAACATGTATTACTGTATTGTTTAATTCGAAAGCTAATCCTGTTTGGACAGATTCAGGATTTTGGGCTTTACGACGTAGTTTTAAGGATTTAGGGATTCGTTTAGTATGTAACTATTATATGCTTGTACTTTCTATATTAGATAGCAAATAGATTTTTCGCTTATATACATCCGGTTTCTATATACCATAAACAAATTAACTTAATCCAAATAAGATTAGAACATCTTTAGCGCTTTTAGTTTCGTGACCATAAGCTTTTAATCACCTAATCACAACCACTTGATTATTATAGTGTTTGTGGTTTGTGCCATTAAACAAGTTAAAGTCCAACTCAAAAAATCCACATCCACTAAACCACCCACTAAAATGAACCGAAACCGCAATTAAGCGAATGTAAAATTGAAAATTCCTTAACATTTACGCGACGCCTTGGACTTGCACGAGCTAGGTGCGAGGGCCGATCGCTGTTATTTAAATGGATTCAATCTGCACTAAGCGCTTCGTTAATGAAATTCAATCGCAAGAGGGCGCGGGAGCAAATGATGTGGCGAAAAGATTGATAGAGGCCGAGGGACGGCTCCAGCCACCTATGGGCGCCCGAATCAAATTGTATGGAACTTGAAAACACTATTCATTTCCGCCATTAATTGGTATTAGTTTTCGAGCTTGCCGCTTCCCCTGGTCATAGGAGAGAGCGACTTATTTATCCCTTAGATCCGTGAAACTTTGTTTACGGATTAGTGCACGCATAAAGATAATGATTTCGGTGCGATATGTCAAATATTAAATGATTATTTGGGATAAAGAGGAGCAGTGGGAGTTATGGACATGCAATACTTATAATTGAAATGTTCGAATGCAATTATTTAGAGCATAAAACATTTTTGTACACATATGTACATACGTAATAAACCTAATGCACTTAGGTAAATATGTACAAAGCAACACAAAATATTTTTAGAACTTGAATTTCCTCGCGAGCTTCTGTGGACGCAAATATTTCGGCTGACTATTGGGCTTTGCTTGCCATCAATCATCGGCGTGGAATTTAGCCGGCACAATACTGTCAGAAACGTGATGATTTTCAAATTTAATATTTTCACACTTTTGCACACCAGAGGTAATGGAACTTGCTTTGAGTACTGAAAATGTTTTTATTTACTTATTATTGTATTAGTTGCTAGTCTTATATTAGTAAAGTATTGCTATCTTTTAAGTTATATTCTACATTCAATAAACAACTATATAGTTGTTGATTATATTCAAATAAAGGCTTTTTATATATTATGTATACCGCAAACCATTATCATCTATTTATACTATAAAGTGGAAAGATTTTATTGTTTGTTTGTATCGAATAGGCTCCGAAACTATTGGACCGATTTGAATAATTCTTTCACCAATGAAAAGCTACTTTATCAGCGAGGAACATAGGCATATTGTATCCCTGTATTCCCACGGGAACGGGAAATACGCGGGTGAAACTGCGTAAATAATATGAACATATTAGATTGAGTCCAATATAAATTATTGAGATGTTTAAAGAATATATAAATAATAAATCGATACGGCAAATATTAAATAATTTATTTGTTTCAGACCGTGTCCATATCAATGCTGCTGCGCTACGCTCACCACCAGATCTTCGTGTTCATCGGTGAGTGTCTGTCGGCGATTGTCGTTACGTGTTACAGCGGTAATCCCTCGTCCGCGGCGCGCAGCACGCCAGATTGTTCTAGCGCTTTCCCGCTGCGGCAAACGTAAATACGCCGCACTGCAATTACCTGCTGTCGAAATGAATTCAGTGGAAAAATTCTCGAGTCGTGATCCGGCTCAGCGGCAATCTCTTTGTAATAACAATAATTGCGAATAGCGCCCGAGGCCGGCGCTCACCCCGCCTTACTCTGCTCGAAAATAAAAATATAAAATAATATAAAAAACATAACGGGCGGGATTTGCCCATCGCTCCCCCACTTTGATCCGCCGACAATTAGTCCGATAGAGATAATTTGTTTTCCCTATTTGTTCTGCGTCGGCACTTGGCTTAGTTGCTTCAATACGATGATTGTTTTGAATTTTTCTCCAATCCCCTTTTCGCGGAATAAAAAATCTCAATTTACTCCGGTAATGCTGCATAAGCTGCATTAATAATACCCTTCGTTAGAGTTCGAACGGGCTCGGATTATCTTGTTTATGCCGTTTCTAGAAAATTTAATAGATAAACAATTTTCTATTTTCTTAAGGAGAGCAGAATTTTCTGTTATTGGATTAAGTAGCTAACTAAAAAATAACTCTTTAGGGTTCCATTACCAATTTGGTAACGAAAGCTTTTATACATCCTCATATACATACATAGTTAGTGTATAAATCCTATTCAGTTAATAGGCCATTACATGTGAAAGAAACTGCTGACCAATTGCGTTACTTCAATAGCTTTAATGTGAACAAATAAAATTGCATTAGGTACCTTATATTATCATGTGGTGATGACCATGGCAGAAATGAAATAATCTGCGATAGATAGTAATGAAGTCATTGCTTAATATTTACTTACCTATAAACAATACATTACTTTCTAAGTCAATATATCTTAGAGAACACCAGTATAAGTTATAAATTATAATATAGATAACGTAACTATTTACCATGGATTGATTATATTTTTGTTTACTAAGGCAACAAAAATTCTAAATACTTTTTTAAAGTGCAACTATATAAGACAATTTATATAGTTACACTCAAATTGCACAAGGGTTTAAATCATCGTCATACCATCACGCCCGTAATTCCTAAAGGGGTAGACAGAGTCCAAAGAGTGATAAGCTCGTTAAACCACATTCAGACAAAAAATTAGTTCGATTAGTGTTTAAAATTACCAAAAAAATATACACAAACAATCAAGGGACGCCAATTTATTGACCGAACAGATGTACTTCAGAGTATGCTTGGCTTATTGTCAGTCCCCTGTCTCACTACACTACACAAGTAACTATGAAGTGTCCAGTTCGAATTGCAATTAATTAGATATGGTTCGTATTGTGTTTGGCCCTGTATTATTTTTGTTATTTATTGGAAGTAACGGATACTGCTTGTTATTTTTCTTCAAGCTCCTCCGAGAAATAATTATTTTTCTAACTAATTGGTCTTAATTAGTATTTTGCCCCGCGCTCTGTTGTAATATCACCTGATATCACAATGATAAATAATCAAACCATTTCAAAGAAAACTATCTACAGAATCTCTTATTTCCCAATGGTAAGTGATCTAGGACATTGGTTTATATGTCTTTGGTGACATCTACATATACTATCTACACTATTATTATAAATATTTGTATGTACGTATGTATGTAACGAATAAACTCTAAACTACTAGACCGATTTCAAAAATTATTTCATCATTACAATGCTATAATATAGCAATAATAATATTAACCCTGATTAACATAGGCTATAGAATATTTTAAAAAAGTTAGGTTAGAAAATAAATGTCCACCATGCGAAGCCGGGGCGGGCCGTTATATATACTGATAAATCTCTGATCTAAGACGAAGAATGGTTTAAAGTATGTTTGTTTGTTCATGTCTTTTGTTTTGAGGTACAACCAATTTTAACGTGTTTTTGTACAATTACTTATTGATTTCTATTAAACTGATTGCAAAAAAAGAAAGGAAGCAAGAATAGTTTATTCAAAAAGGTGTTGAAAAGTAGTAAGTTTAGATACGCGCGTTCACTAGTCACTTAGATGCAAAATATCAATGTTACATATAGGAAAAAAAACAAATTAATTAATAAATAAATAAATCCTCCAGACTGACACACCAATTCCCTAGTCCCAAACTAAGCTTATGCTTGTGCTATGGATACTAGGTGAACGGATAGACATACTTAAATACGTTTATAAACATCCATGACTCGAGTACAAATGTCCTTGTTCATCACACGAAACATTTGCCCCTAGCGGGATTCGAACCCGCGACCCTTGGTTTCGTGGCCAGGGTCTCTGACCACTCGACCAACGGGCCAGTCAATTGATAATTATAACCAATGGAGATAATCTAAAAACGGTAAAATACTTCTTGAATGAATACTCTTGAATTTCGTGGCTTGCAGTTCCTTATATGACTAGGAAGTACATTACAAACTGTTATACTTTATAGTATTATGTCCCTATGATGTTATTTGGATTAACAGAGCCAAAGTTTAAAAATTGTTCGGTTATTTTATAAATTCGGTTTAGCGAAGTTTTTTTTTTTTGTAATAAGGCTCTGTCTGTGTTAAGCAAAGGGTTCTCGACGAACTCGAAAAATAAAATAAGATTTTTATTAAAAGGGATCGAAGAGAGTTTGTAGAATAAACTATTGAGTTCACAATATCGGATAAAGGCAAAGCTGTTCAATAGGATCCACCTGGTATCTATGACGACTCATCCCTCGATGCTTAGGGTGGCCGCAAGCGGACCCGTGCTTACATGAGGGAAACGAGATCATCAACAAATTTAAAAGTCAATGGAACCAAAAATAGCTGTGAAATAAAAATGCGTTTTATGCAATTTACATATTGCGAATTACATTTAAATATGTTATATAAAATATGAGCGCCGTATCAGGTAACATTTAAATTTATGTCGCACAATAAACTTAAGAATAAGTGACTCTTTCTCTGTCTGTTTTCTCTTTAACTTATTTATTAACATATAATTGACCTCGTTATATTTATGACTGCTAATTTACCACAGGAACATATAATTTTATCCCGATAAATTTATTGTTGTTAAACATAATAATTAATGAGATTAAAAATTATAAGATACTACATAAGCGTGCTTCATAAAAGCAAAGGCGTGTTCAAGCGACATTAGTGGTTATTAAAATGATGCTCCATTTTCGTGCTGCTTAAAGGTAGAGGCGTCACACCATGCGTTATGATGACCGTGACTAATCAGTGGCACTGTGTTGTCGATACACGCCTGCCTCGCGTCTGTGTCGTTCTTGTGTGGTCGCCCTTAGAATTAATACACCCACGGACAGGTAAAGGTTCGGAAAATTCAACTTTCATAATCTCCCTGTTGCGATTCTCTGGGTACAGTGTGCCTCGTATTTATTGTTAACCGTTTAATATAGGCCTTTTCCCTATTATTATACGCTTTCCCGGATATCTTTCTAATGCCTCCAAATATACGTATAATATTTTTTATATTATATTACGGGTGTAATATCAATTGCACGTATTTACCTCAATGATGTTATTACCATGTTTATGTGCTTATTCCACGTAACGTGTAAGGAGTAACAAACAAATAATAATGATTACACTATTTAACAAAGTGTTACCCGCGGATTCGTTCTGGTTCTTGTTAATACTTACAGAATTTTATTATAATTTACTACTATTCTAATTAGATTTCAGACCCAATATGGTGCTGTCATTGTATTTTGTGATTCGGAAGAATAAAACCTAAAAGTTCCATTTCGCAATAACAAAACAAAATATATACCTTCTACATTACGTCTGAAATAACGGCTGAAATAGTGTAAGTATTTCTAACAGGGCGAAATATAATTTGAATATACATTGGAATTTATTTTGCACACCACGCCCCTAGACGATACTGGGAACTTTAAGTCCCGCCCACGTTAAAGGTGGCACTCAGCACGTGAACGCGGCGAGGTGTCGAATGCACCCGTGATGCATTGTAGGTACCCAAGCCTCGCGCACAATGCGCCTAGTAATCCGTTATACATCCGATATAAGGCTCGCACTCCGATTCGGCACACGTTTGTGGATTTACCCTTTGAGGGATTTGAAAACTTACGTTTGTTTGACAGTTTTACGTGTTTTGTTCGCTTTGTGGAAATATGCTCTAAATGTGGGTATATAATTTGTTTGATGTACAAAAGGCTCAGTTTCTGAAATAGGTATCGATATCTGATGAATACAGACGGTCTTCTGTGGAATATTATTCCGACGATTAGACCGACATTTGAGCGATTGTGTAACATCTTATACATATTTGATTTAGTACATAAAATGATATTTTTTTAATTCAACACACTTGTATCTTCCATTGGGTATAGCTTAGCTTAGCTAGTATCTGCAATGATTTTTAACATGGGTTATCTAACTAATTTATTACTTAAGGCACCATATATGTAGTTTAATATCTTACCGATAATGTAAGGACACCGTAACGTTTAAATATACCAACAGGTAGGTGGTCTACCCACTAATGTCCCAAATCTTGGTCGCTGCTGAGATATAGCCATTCGTCTTAGTTCCGAATTATTTTTATCCAACATTCCATTGTATTTTCTTATGATATATTTTGAAGACTAATATTTTTAACGGTAGATAAGTATTGTTTTGAAATACAGAAGGTTATTAAATAGTAATGATGTACTGTTAACTTGTTCATTATTTGGATATACAATTTACCGAGCACCGTTTTAAAGCAATAGAACGGAATGTTATTACCATTTATGAAACAGATTTCAAAAGTTCAATTGTCGAGTGTCATCGCGATCATTATTGTGACCGATGCCCGGCAACAAAGGGTCGGTATCAAACAGCCGCTAATTCTGTATACCGTGATATAATATCGTTCGCGACTGTGTATAATGAGCTAAAATCGCGCGTGGCGATATTCGCGTACAAAAGGACCGCAGATATGGAATGTGGCGATGCTGTGCGTCCGTCACCCGGGGCCAATTAAATTGCTTTCGCAAATCGAATTTTAATTAGGCGATAACTATTTATATCAGATAGAAGTTCTGTGACTGGAGTTTTTGTCAATTGTGCTAGAATGTTCGAACCTTGGAACATAGGTACCTACCTAACGACTAGTCTATATATTAATAAGTGAAGCATAAACTATGTAGATGCCCCTTATTAAGGAAATTAAATGAAATTTGGCACAGTTAAATTTTGGAGAAGGGATGCAGAAATGCAATATTCATACAAGAAGCATGGATTGGAAATAATACACTACTGCGTGTTTGACACAAAAAAATTATACATGTAATTTATTTATTCTTTAGTCGTTAACCGTTCGTGTCAATGTTATAAGCCTAGGATATTACAAACATTTTCGAAGTTAAAATTTAATTGAATTACGGTCGAATTTAAAAGTTGGACCGCTAGTTGTGGATAAAAGAGACGTATCTAAAACAATATCTACTTCAGTACACTATTTTTCACTAAATGTTGTGATAGTTTTACAAAAAGTTTATTTAAAATACTATATTAATGTTAGTATTTGGCCTGTCACTGTTTGTAGCTGAGAATAAACGTTTTATTGATAAAGCTGTCAGCCACTTTACTAACTATATGTACTTAAGTTTTGACTTTTTTCGTTCTTTACTTAATATCATTATAATTGCTTGAGAAATAATAATAATAAATTATCCAGACTGACACTAATTCCCTAGTTCCAAACTAAGCTTATAAGGTTGTGCTATGGATACTAGGTGAACGGTTAAACATACCTAAATATGTTTTATAAACATTCATGACTCGAGTAAAAATGTCCATGTTCATCACACAAAACATTTGCTCTTAGAGGGATTCGAACCTGCGACTCTTGGTTTCGTGGCCAGGGTCTCTGAGTACTCGACCAACAGGCCTGTCAAGTGTTAGACAAATGTAGGGTATGCTAAACTTTTTTGGTAATTTAATGCTTTCCTATCGTTATCACTTTGGTCATCTAGCCACTTCATTAATTAAGTCTGGAAACTGTCTATATAAAAACAATCGTACGCAAAAGGTTTGCTCATTTGTATAATTAAATATCGGAATTAACTCTTCGCCCCAGCGAGATAATTAAGGGTTTCAACAAAGGAGTTCCAAGATATTTTTTATCGAATCTTTTTTTCCGTTTTCAGTTGTTTTAGATGTTTGTAATTCCCGGAGCTTAAATATTTTCTTTTAGCCGTTTTGCTGCTAATGGATGACAGTAAAAAAAAAACGCTATTTTAAGATTACAACGCAAAATGTTTTCTGTTTTTAATGAAAGAAATAATTTTATATGGATATTTAACCTTTTACAGTTTTACCACGAGCTATCTAATTGTAAAACAAGACCTTGAGTTAGCAGTCTGAAATATTATCACGCTGTGTTTTGTGTAAATGGTAATCTAAAATCACGTGGAAAGGATTATATTTAACAATAATAATGTTTGGTGAGAATTGTGTTTAATACTTTCACTGGCAAATACAACGGAAAAATGTTATGCTATGCCTTCTTGTTATATGGTCTCTTTATTATGAAATTATAATAAGATAATTTTACAATTAGTTACTAAGAATAAAATTGTGTTTTATTGATGAAGTTTTCTGTGTTCTACTTGGCTTTGGCAGTTGTACACTGAAAACTAATACAACGAATATAATATAAATCTCGCGGAAATGTCTGACTACTATTAACTTTAATATTACTATTTAGTCGTACGTATTTTTCATTCAATTAAAAGGTCTCAGGCAACAATTAAATACATACATTTGAGCGAAGCATATCCACCACATCTATAATTTTAAGGGTTAGCCGTAATTGGGTTTCAAAACTTCATCGATGACATATATATGGCAAAACCTAAAACAACATGCCTATATGAATAATAGGTCTATGAAAAAATACAACACACATTTAAAACAACTTATTGGTTTCGCAAAAATCTAAACATAAATTCATCGCAAAAGCGAAAATCCTTTAAGTATCTAATTTGCATTTTTTTTCTCGGCATAAGGCGATTGGGCGTGTAATTCGGCCAATTATTTCGTGCTCAAATTGAGTGTAATTTTCTAGAGCAGGTATTAGACGGCAGAGGCGAGAGCGAAAATAAGCAGATAATAATGATGTGCCGACATCGATAAATCTGAAGACTTCTCGTTTGGGCAGGGGCGATGTGCCGTGGAAAATTGTGCCTAACATCGGTTTATAATGTTTAAGCTGATTTATTAACGGGGCTACGTGAACTATGCTCTCCATATTGATGAACAATTTATTGTTATTTCGTATATTTCTCATGAAGTGTTGTCATGTCAGTGAGATAGGAATTTCAGAACGTGATAAGTGTTTTAACTATTAAAAAGCATGCTTTTTGCAGAATATAAGAGTTGTTACCAAAAATTTGTATATGGTTTATTCCAACAGAATGTGTTACTTATATCATTAAAAAAATCTAATAGTTTAATATTAATTTATGAAAGGATAGCGCTGGGCAAATTTAAATTTCATTTATCGGTGTCCTTTAAAATTGAAAGGTTGAGTTACAATGGTCATGTATTCTCATATGTATTTTTCACATATTAATGCGGAATGAACTTAAGATAGATTGATACATAGAGGCAACGGAGCTGTTGAAGTCAAGTAGCGCGTTAATAAAGTACATGTACATTTGTTCGCCCTTCCTACTTTTCTCTTGTCAGGGACCGGTACAAAGAAGTGCTAATACAACGTTTGCGCCCGTCAGGAAGCATTTGAAGTAGGGTTTAATGCCAATTATGCGCGCATTTCATTGTTTGCCGCGTCAAGTATCGCCTCGCCTCGTCCGCCCCGTCTCGACTGCTCACTACGAGAGAGATTTGCTCAACTTCATTTTTCAAATAAATCCCCTTGTGAATATTTGGTACAGCGTAGTTCATACCTGGAAGGAATGAACGGTTCTAATAATTTTTAATATAATTTATTTTGTAAGTAAGGGGTTTTAAGAAGTACGCACTGGTAGTAAGTACCGGATATGTTTTCAATAAAAATACTAGAGAGAAAATGTATAAGGCGGAGAAATTGCATGATTTTTTTTTCATCAGCATGCCCACAATCCTCAAGTGGTAGGCAGAGTAGTGAATTAACTCTTTGTTGGATATGTAAAAATAATTATTTTGAATTTAGCTAAGATACATTTAAAAGACTTATCTATAGATGAATGATCATATATTTGATCGCTAGGATATTTAACAATCGTCGCCTAACTATATTAATAATTTCGTACAGGGGTACGGTAGACACGATCGAAAACTTACTTAAATAATAAAACATAAAAAAATTAAGATTTTAAATCTGCAACGTATATCCGCAAAATTCGGATTATCGACTATTTTGTTAAATTGTAATGGTGCTGACAGACAAATCGCAGTCGCCATATTCATAAACCACCACGTCACTGACACCGGATGACATCTTGAGTAAGTACAACATGCGTTCCGGTTCGTACTTTGGGTTAAGTGTTTTTTTTTTAACCTGAGATTGGCCAATAAATTGTCATAACATATCCATAGAATAAATAATACTGACCATAACCTTAAAAGTTGAAGTTGTAGTTCTTTTCGAAAATTTTATTGTACATTTTTCAGTATCCATTTTAGTTTGCATAGTGATTTACTTTGTTTGGATTTCACACATCATGCCGAAAATCGTAAGTATTTCATAAAGTGAATCTCCTTGCATTTGATGAACATTGTCACAATGTGGGAAATGGATGCAGCGAAGAGCTCTTCGCAAAGATGGTGCATAGTGATGGTGTTTTAGTAGGTATATAGGTAAGTTAGTAGGTTGTGTTTTTGAGTGAATTTTGTTCTATGGTTTCTTCTTATGGTGTGGATTGTAAGACTTTCTGCATTCAAACAAAATATGCACTTATCTACTTCCAGTGGGATGCAATTGTGCAGTCGATGTGTGGAATGCGAAAACATTATATTCGATAAGCGGTTTAATATTTTTTCTCTAAGACCCGATAAATATTAATAAAGGTGGATAATTTAAGGTGGATAACGAAGGGTTGAACCTAATCGAAGAGTCACTGGTGACTGATGATGTTTCTTCGGACCAAGGGGACAAAAGAACAAGTTGACGCAGCTCCAAGAATCACTGCTGACTGACGATTCTTTAGATGAAGAGGCGAAAGAGAATATAGTAAATGGTTGGCAGACCACAGAAGAAGCGTAAATATTCAAGCAAATTTACTAAACTTTAATGTACAAAACATTAACCCCCTAGGACTAACTACATTTATTTAGCGCTTTCAAATAACACTATTCAAGTATCAGTACATTCAGTTGGTTTTATGATTTTTTATAAATGTGTTAAATGTCAAGCACTTAATTTTTTAGGTGAAAAAAATATAAATTATATTAAATTTGTTGTCATATTGAGAAGGTGTATATAGACAACAAATAGAAGTCAGGGACAAACTTTCGACAAAATCTGTCTATTTTTTATCTCATTCTGTGTTCACCCATGGTCAGCTCTATGTCGCCTTTCGATGATGTAAAAATCCAAATTATCAATACCGGTTAACAAGGCTTGAAAGGCGTTAAGTATTTAACGAAAAATGTTGTATATAGAAAAAAATATATAATAATCAACCTGATGATTAAACATGTGATTTAAAATAGAGAATATTTGTGATTATGTCTTACTAAATACCTTCGCCAACTTCTCGGGTGAGTACTCATTGAAAAATTGCAATGGTTTTACTTGGCTTCTCAACATTATTATTGATTTAGCCAGTTTGTATAACAGAAAGAACAACATTTTTATTTTCAATAATAGTAAGTAATAAACCAATCCTACCTACCAAAGTAAAGAAGATTGAGTACTTTAAATAGAGAGTGTTACGACCTTTTTGGCCTGACCAACGACAGTGACGTGACATATGGACGAAAAAGACTATGACATTGAGTAAGAAAAAAGACGACGACCAATTTAGCTGACAAGACGAGCGAATTAGCTATAATTCACGACCAAACTATTGTTTATAAGACAAATAAACATTTTAGACCCATTTAGACCTTCTTCTTTCTTACAAAGTGGTCCTTCGAGTTATTGTGAACTTGCCCGTGGAAATGCTGACGACAAGAAAAAGTGCACAAGCAATGGACAAGCTGGCTGACATGCCGCAAGCACTGCCTTCTCCTGTAACTTCCAAAAGCTCCTCGGAGCGGGCGCGCCGACAGCGCATTTTAGAAATTAAGCAAAGAGCCGCAGAAAGAATTGCCGATATTGAAAAAGAGTTGATCCTGAAAAAAATGACGATCGAAATCGAAGCTCTTGCTGCCGACAAAGACAGACGTTCCTCACGAAGCCATCGGACACCTTCGTTTACCTCTTTAAACAACATTACAAAACCCTCCGATCCGACGTTCACTACGACAAGAAATTCCGATTTTGTGAGACGGAAACCAGATGAGAGTGAAAACCCTAGCACAGAACAACATCAACAAGTCGTCATAGCCAAAAGAAACGGTGACAACGACACGAAGGCGCTGCTGGACGGGGGAGCTGCCGTGGTGCTGAGAGAGATTAGTGCAATCGGTGACGGTGAAAACGACACGAAGGCGCTGCTGGACGGGGGAGCTGCCGTGAGCCTGACCGACACGTCGTTTGCCGAGTGCGCCGGACTCCACGGCCCGACACGACCACTACGCGTTTGCGGGGCGCACGGGTTGTCTTCCGTCGACCCTGGATCCGGTTGCGTTTCTCTGAAAATTCGTGGTCAAAATTCTAGTGTAGTGTATAATATATTTAATGTTCGGACTGTACATAATTTAAATTTACCTGTAAATACTTTTTCTAAGAATATTGTAAAGAAAATTGATTTTTTGACAAGTTATGTTGACGAGCCTGACGTGACATTTGACAAAGTTGATTTGTTGATGGGACAAGACAATATCGACCTTACTGTGACTCGACAAGCTATACAGAGACCGAAACATGGACCGACTATTTCTTTGACAAATTTTAGATACGTTTTACATGGTACTGTTTCATCACGTAACATACCAAATAACGCGACTGTACTTAATTGTTGCACTCAGGACTTTGGCGTGAAGACGTACTTAGATTTACCTCAATCTCGCGAGGATCAGAAAGCCCTCGACATAATGAAAGCGACAACCGACTATATTCCGAAACTTAAACGTTGGGAGACGGGACTTTTATGGCGCGACGATAGTTGTCGATTACCTGATAGTTTTGTCTTGGCATTCTCTAGATTGCAGGGTATTCAGCGGAAGATGGCGAAAAATCCTGAGTTTGCGCAAAAATACCATCAGAAGATCGAAGACTACGAGAGGAAAGGTTATGCACGTAGGTTGAACACTAAAGAGGCACGACATCGAACCGACAAAACATGGCTTTTGCCTCATTTTGCAGTTTTTAACCCTAACAAACCTAACAAATTGCGTTTTGTGACCGACGCTGCTGCCAAGACGGGAGGTCAGTCTTTAAACGATTTTCTTCTACCAGGTTCTGATCTTCTAAATTCACTGCCCGGAATGTTACTCCATTTTAGATGTCATCGGTATGCAGTCATGGGTGACATCCAAGAAATGTTTCAGGTACTGATCAAGGAGCGAGACCGACAAGCCCAGCGCTTTCTATGGGGTGACGACCAGTACCAACTAAACGCCAAAAATATTAATGCTTCTAGATTTTCAGAGACGCATCCTGAAGCTGTGAAAGCAATTACCGATCACCATTATATGGACGACCTCATTATCTCAGCTGACACCACAGAGCAGGACATGAAGCTCGTTGACGCGTTAATTTACAATCATGAACAAGGTGGGGTTAGTATGACGACTTTTATGAATCATTGTAAGGACATCCTGCGACATCTGCCCGAAAATAAGCTACCACCTTCGAGATCTAAGGTACTGGAAGATATTGCAGAGCTGCCAGTAAAGCGGGTTTATGGTATAAAATGGAGACCCCAAGATGACAACTTTGTTAATTATAGCCTCCAAGATAGTATGATTGGTGGTCAATGTGAAGAGTATCCGAGTGAACGACATGTTTTGAACAATTGTATATCAGTATTTGACCTGTTGGGTTTCTTGTTGTTCGTTGTCATTAAAGCAAGAATATTTCTACAAGACATTTGGAAAACGAAGATAGGGTGGGATGATGAAGTGACCGGAGACCTTTATGAGAGATGGCGATCGTGGCTGCAGGAACTTTGGCAAGCAGTTGATTTGCAATTACCAAGGTGGATGTTATGTGGTTCCTTGTTAATAGCGACGATGGTACATTTAATTAAGAAATACATCGATTTAACAATAAGTCGCCTTGCAGACTGGTCCGATTCGAAAACAGTTTCGAAGATAGTCTTAAGTTGGATTCGGTCGGATGATTTGAAAATTTACTGATGCATGTGAGTGGAGGTGGGTGCCAATACACCTTCATGTAGCTGGTTTCGCAACCTGGGAGAAGGCTTTGACCTACTTACCCTTTTTGTTTTTATTGGACGAGACAACTTTTGACCCATGACGGTTAAAATAGGACGACGACATGAAAAACGATACGCACCTTTGTTTACTTGCATGAAGGTGAGAGCAGTTCATATTGAACTGGTAGATGACTTGACTTCTGACAGCGCTATTATGGCTCTAAGACGATTCATAGCCAGGCGTGGGACACCGAATGAGATTTGGAGCGACAACGCGACGACGTTTAGGGGAGCTGACGCAGAACTACGTCGACATGTAGAAAATTTTGATACAGATAGACTACGACAGTCCTTGAGTATTCGCTGAGTACAGTGGTAATTTATTTACCCCAACTCTCCTCACCACGGCGGGTGCTGAGAGAGATTGGTGCGATCGGTGAAGACATCACCAAAAATTACTTTAGAGGAACATGTTCCGACCGAGCACACTATGTTCCGACTGAGCATACTTTACTGACGTTATTGACAGTGACTCAGTATGGTGAACAGCCGACTATTGACTCGTGTGTCGACGTGCAGACAGCGACTGGACAGTACAAAAGACCCGTGACAAAACTTTGCCGCTTAGACGTCCAACCTCCGCCGACTTCTGACTAGTCTGGAGAGTGACTTTAACTGATATTTCAGTTGTGACCTAGACTTTGGCCTCGACCTTGGCCTCGACCTTGGCCACGACATTGGCCTTGACTTTAGCCTTGACATAGGCCTCGACTTCCGACCTTGGCCACGACATTGGCCTCGACTTTAGCCTTGACATAGGCCTCGACTTCCGACCTAGGCCACGACATTGGCCTCGACTTTTCGACTTCGGTCTCGACAATGGTCTTTGACTTGAGCCTTTTGACTTAGACCTTGACATTGACTTTAGTCTCGACTTTGACTTTAGTCTCGACTTTGACTTTAGTCTCGACTTTGACTTTAGTCTCGACTTTGACTTTAGTCTCGACTTTGACTTTAGCCTCGACTTTGACTTTAGTCACGATTTTGACTTTAGTCTAGACTTTGAGGTTAGTCTCGAATTTGACTTTAGTCTCGAATTTGACTTTAGTCTTGACTTTGACTTTGACTTTGAGTATTGCTTTTCAATACTGGAGGTGGGAATGTTACGACCTTTTTGGCCTGACCAACGACAGTGACGTGACATATGGACGAAAAAGACTATGACATTGAGTAAGAAAAAAGACGACGACCAATTTAGCTGACAAGACGAGCGAATTAGCTATAATTCACGACCAAACTATTGTTTATAAGACAAATAAACATTTTAGACCCATTTAGACCTTCTTCTTTCTTACAGAGAGGTTTACAGAAAATAAACCATAAAAGCTATTTGTTTTGTTAGTTTATTTTGAAAGTTGATTTAAAATTAAAATGATTTATGTAAAAACTTCTGCAGTTTTAATCTACTATGTTTATTAACACAATGAACGATGCTATACGAATCGATGCCTTGCTTTGCCTATTATATTCCTTGAGAACCGATAACTACAGAAATATCTACCAACATGTGTATTATAAGTCACATTTCACCCGAGCGAAGCCGGGTTTTTATCTAGTTTTAAAATATTTTATATTAGTTCAGTTCCCCGGTATATTAAAATTATTTTTAATAAATCTGTTTCGTATAATTTTTAATATCGACGTTCTCAACCAATACTTTTTACGGTAATATGAATCCGGGAGGTAGTAAATCGCAGAAAGTACGCAACGAAGCGGGAACGGGGAAGCGACAGCGAAATTAATTTCGCGTGATGAATGATGAATGATGACGTTGCAATTTACGATTTTTCATTGGAAATAAATATTAAAGTTCACCTGCAGTGGGATTTCTAAGCTAACGTGGACTTTAGCGTTTTATTGTATGTGTCGTGCGCTATTCTGAAAGTATTGGTTTAGAGGATGCATTAATCTGAAAATAATACTAACAGCATCAAACACGACGTTTCGACCGTATTATAAAGCTTGTGACCATTTGATGGTGATAATGCAACCCAAAAGTCTAAAATCATACGACGCATTCACTTGTGTTATAGTGATTAAAATAAATATAGATAAATAAAGTAGCTTTCATTACTAACGTAGATTAAATTACATGTGGTGTTCTAGGTACTTTATTAGATAAGACATGCGAAAACGAACAAAATGTACCCTGTCCACCAACAACTTGATAACTTGTCGTTTATATTAAGTAAATTAAGCATCGTGAAGTCAAGTTTTCATACCAGTCGCATTATGGTTCAATTGGACAATGAGTTAAGTTTATTTTTGCTCGAACTTAAATAATCTAATCGTACGATATAATACATAAATGTAGGTATTGTTGAAAGTACCTCATCTCGTTCACATCGCATCCAACCGCCTTATTCACTTACCCACCCATCCGAAGAAGTGATGGCATAAAACGGGGTACCCATATTCGATACTGTAACTGTACCGGGATTATCCCACCGTAGGCAAACAGCCGTCCACAAAGCTCCGGCGGGCCGGGAGCGCACGTGAACTATGCTAACGAAAAGACGATAAAACCTTTATCTTATTACGGGACGGCTTTTCGAAAAAACTCATGACACGGTGCGTCACTCCGGGCACAATCCGGTTTCGTTGTAATTCTGCTGACCCTTTTTTTGTTTTGCACTTTGGAATGGGCGTGGGTGTTTAATGCAATTTCTCCTTATAAGACCAATGAAATGAATTATTTTTCCAATGGATAATTTTATTCAAGTTAATGAGTCTTAGAGTTTCGACCGGGGAAATGGTTAGAATATTTTTTATTGTATTATTTTCATGAATCTGATCTAAGAAAACGTTCGAAAGACTATTAAGAGAGTTTTTGCTTTTCTTGTAAAGAGCTGAAACATAAATTTTTAAGATAGTTTTGTTTATTTCTAAAATGGTTTTTGTACTCCATATTTTTAAGAATTACTTTTTGTTTTTTGGAATTTGTTATTTTTTAGGCTTTGATAAGGTTTCATTCCTGCATATTTGCAAGAAATCTGAAATTAAAATGATTAACCTACGCTAGAGGCTAAAATGTAGATTGCAAACCGATTTATTAATAATACTTATATCTAATAATGACTATATAGTAATATACATATAGAAAGTCTGATCCAAATCTAGCTCTGGTGAATTTCAAAACGAATGTGTGACGTATATAATTCTCTGATCCCATCAGATCCCATGATGAAAGTAGACTTTTTCTAACTGACCCTTATACGATTGAAATACCTTTTCTGATCGAAAAGAAACGGCTAATACAGCGGCAGTTCCGCTAATATCGTCTATATTGATTCACAAGTAGCGGTCGAGCAGACGTTGGATATACGATGTGTTTTAAAGGCGCGTTGTCGGCTCGTAAAGAATGATCCGCCGTCTCCAGCGCCGCCATTACTCGGTGTCGCATGAAACATTCATGCGTCGCGCGCGCAGCCTCCAGGGGGCGCTGAGCGCGGCTTACGGCGCTGCGGCTCATAACCATGCACTTGGAATTTTATTTGTGTGTCCGTTTGGAGGTGCCGGGTGCAGGATATGCGATTTGGTGGATATGACTGTTTCTAATGTAATACGTTTATATATATATATATATATATATATATATAAACTCCTGATGTAACACGTTATCTCCGTTATAATGGTGAATGATTATGATTCACATTAACCTAAACATGCTAATCTACTTCTGAGACGGAGTCTCTATTCTATTTCCCACATTTAACGATGATGTAGGTACGTTAACGTTTAACGTCTTTGTAATTGATGTTCTTAATAAAACTTGCATTTTTAGATGTAACATAGACTACGACCAAGCTTACCTTAGTAAGCTACGTACGTATTATATATTCTAGGTAGACCTATAATTATGTGGTGATGTCAAACGAGTCATAAATCATCACGCTCGAATGGGTTTTGTAATCATGTCGCCGAATCGCGGAGTCGTTCAGTATAATAGGACTATAATGTTCTCTTAATAAAATATGAGATTTTTCAAAAAAAAAAATCTGGCTTATATGTAAATTATGCTTTTCAGTGGCAATAATCAAGTGTCATAGACCCTAGGTATATTTTTTTTCATTTAACATCGCTCCTACACACAACAATTTTATATCTAAGGATATTAAAAAATGATTGCTATAACATTACTAAGCGAGCCTTATTAAACGTACTATCGATGCGGTTTAAAGATGGCTGACCGACATTTATCATAATATGGGTTTACGGTGTTCCACCATCGCATGCCTCCCCGCGGCATAAAACTGAAGATTTATTCCGTTCGCAGTGGACCTGTTGCAAATGCTCGAGTTCAACGTGACTGTGTCCTTCCCGGCGGCGCCGCTGCTCACCGTCATATTGGCGTTGGTTGGTAAGTGCATCTTTTATACAGTTTCGACGTTAGACAGGAACTTGTATTATGTTCCCGGCGTGATTATGTGCCATTGTCATCGCAGTGTTGTGTGTTTATGGGCGACGGTGATCACTTACATCACATGTTCCATAACCCGCATGTTCGTTTGCCATCTCTTTCATAAAAAAAAACGTATGTTAATCTTGTTTGTAATCTTACATCTTGAACTTAATTATCGATTAAGTCCAGCCAAATAATAGGTAGTTTTGTAGTGCTTAGTATCGCCACGTTACATTATTCGCGTGTTCTAGGACAGAATAATATCGAATTGATATCTGTACACTAGAACTTTTTATAGGAATCGAAAGTGAACGATACTGCTAACCATACTAATGGTATATCTAAAATGGCATACACACGCATATGGAAACCTAAATAATAATAATATTGACATATTTATATCTATTAGGATATCAAATCAGCAATGAATTCTTTTGCTACGAAATGTGTGATTCACTGAAGAAAATTGTCGCGTCGCTGATATGTAGGTATGGTATTAAGTCTACGCTTATTAACCAAAACACAAAGCGAAATAATATTGCACTGTGATTTTGCAAAGTTGATCTACGTTAATTTATCATTCTTCCATTGCGATCGGTTTAATTCCAGGAGCTCGCTGAGTAAAATAAAATAAATAACAAACACTGTAATTTTACTCAGCGCATCCAATTAGCGCTTCTCATTTGCCAGTAAATGAATCACTTTATTAGGTCCCGATGTCGGCAAATCCGTTTTTGTTTGCAACGGTTCAGTTTGTTAATTCGATATTCCTCTCTAGACTAATGGTAATGGATTTTATCCTATATTTCAAAACAAAAAGCGATAAAGTCGGGGGTTTGAGTTAATTTAAGTAAACTGTATATGCAGTTCATTATGCTACGCTGTACTTCTTATGTATTTGTAATTTACTCTACAAAAACAACATAAAATCTTTCGCAATAACCTGTTGATAGTTTGTAACAACAGCTTACAATGTCTGACTAATGTGATGGACTATCTATTGGTAGAACCAAATTTCATCTTGATCGAGACCTGTTGTCTGTACCATTGTTTCATGCGTGTTTCGTGTGATTCTAAGTCCAAATAACTCGTTATAAGAGTGTCTAAAACGTGATATCAGGTTCATGTTAGTTGTCCTGGTGAAAGCAATAATAAATGTTACTTAGAATATACTCAGCATATTCAGTATGCTCGTAGCACAGTAGTAATGTTCGTAGTCACCGTAGACCCCGTAACAGCCGTAGCAGTCTAGTATTCCTAGTTGCTGCACCTAACATCAGGTATTGTTTTTGTTGCGCAGACAACTAAATACAAATTATAGCTCAATCTAGTAATGAAATATGTAATTGTACATATACCTATTCATTTATCAGTAGGTATAAAAGAGGCTAGCGGTTCTATTCCGATCGCTTCGAGCTTTCACGGTTGATTATGCATATTGGATTGATAAGTTCAAGAGTTCCGTAACTTCACATTACTAGTCGGTAAATTAATATTGTGAAGTCGCCTATGTGACAAGTGCAGGGGCGTCGGAGCATGAACGTCTCCGCGCGTACCACGAGCGGTGGCGCCGCGAAGGCGACTTGCGTCGTAACGTCATATAGCGTCTTATTTAGACTTGCACGTTTTCACTTTGATATTCCGTAGACTGCCTCGCATAATAATGTACGATCAAGTGCCACTTGATATTACTCGCGATCGCTACTCTATTAATATTAAATGAGGATCATTGTTAACACTTGAATGGAGCGAGTTACAGCGTCTGCTTTCCCAATAGAGTTGAAGTAACAGCGGAATGACATAAATCATCTAAGAATAGAAACGCGTGTCCGTGACCCTTGGTCATAAAAATAGTAATGTATGGTATAGGGAAACTTTATTAAACTTTATAGGTGCGTTATAAATAATTCAGAAAGGCTATGACACTTCTGTTGGCTTTTTTTGTAAACATAAAAGGTAGCTATAATTTAATCTTCGCGCTAATATGGCTTCGGGTTAGTTGTATCTTCCATAACTATTATACCCTAGAGGATAAATTTATTAATAATAATCATGCAATGATACACGCATAAGTCACATATCATATAGAGAATATATTTATTCGAGGAAATGTATATTAAATAGTTGCCACATTCTAATAAGCTCTTTCCCCATTTTTCTATTCATAACAGACTCGATTTAATAAATTCGTTTCCCGCAGCTTTTTCCTTATAAATTTATATCGACACCGAAAGTGTGGTTTCGCCATCCCGTTTGGCCATTTTTTGCGTGTCGAGCGTCTTCATGGTAACGTTAGTAGGTCGGTCGATTCAACAAGTAAGTCGGGCGCGGCGCCTGTTGCGCGGTGGTGGTGGGGTGTGGGGGGGAGATAGGGGGGGGGGGTGCCTGTTGCGTCTCCGAGACGCCTCCGCCCACCAACGTTACGCCCGTGCTGAACCACCACACCGAAGATACTTCTGACCCACTTATATACGTTACAGCTCGTTACAGGGAACTATCCATGGGTATAACTGAACACTCGCATGTCCGGGTTGAGTTTTGCAATAAAACGCTTTATTTGGTTCGAGTGTACACCACAAGTAGCCAATACGGTTCGATGGAAATTGATTTGCCGTTTAGCTATTCATTGTATGAGTAACATTCCACTCAGTATCCTTAATCTGTGGTTGGCGCATAGACCTAATGTCGCCTCTCTGTGATAGCCTATATAATAGTCATAATATCCCTACCCATATCCACTAATAGTCTTTCTATCCAAAGAACTTTCTGGTGATAATAAAAAAAAACCCAGGTTAGGATAGATTTATTACATTTTTCTTGTCTTGTTCACAATGGAGCTGGGTACTATGCATGAAATACTGGTTCCTATTAGTATTGGTCACTAAAATCATATGACAGTGCCGTTTTTATAATTACGGATGCATAACCAACCAAGAAGCCATTCCTGGCTTCTTGGTTGTTTATGATAATTTAAAACTCACACATTGCGTGAGCATATAACCATAATGATTATTTCTTAGAACTGTGAAAATATGCTGTTTTCGCCCATATATTTCCTTTGAAGTCTTCATAGAATTTAAAGACTTCTTCAAAGTGTCGTAAATTTGTTTGGTTTCTAAAGATAACGATTTGTGTTTCGCATTTGATAACGTCAAATATCGTTCGCAACATCGTTAGGACGTTTCCTTCGATTTCTTTGAGGTCTGTTTGAGCTGTGTCGGGAGCTTCAATATTTATAAACTTTTAAAGAAATGAAAAGGCGGTTTGAATGTGCAGGATGATTGGAGGATACTATTTATAAATGTACTATTGTACCGACGACGTCTTCGGTTTTCCTTGATATGCTACCTAACGAACTGCTACTTTTGCCATTCCTGATGTCAGACTTTATAATTAACCATGGAGCTAGTCTGTCCAATATAATGTGAGCCACATTAGGTTGGGCAGACTATATAGTTTCTGTTTTCGTAGACACGTTAAATGTGTCATTGTTTAGTTTTTTTAGGACGGTAAGTAAACGTATAGTGTGACGTGTCCGATACGTGTGAACCGTGATATTTGTGTTTCTTCTCGTCTCGTCTCGTGTGTTGTTCTGTAAAAATACAAGCAATTGACGTTACGATAACGAGACTAAACATCAAATATTCATGCCGGACTAACAGCCCATGCGTGGTGACTGCGATCATGCGGGAGTACCAGCGATTTAACGAGTACAGCAGTCTAACAGCCTCTGCTGGGTTACAGCGGCGAACAGGCTTAAGCTTAATTTGGGTTAGGTTAGTGGAAACTAGTGCTAGAAGGATCCAGTCGCTTTATTAGTCTTGTGTTGACGGACTACTGTCTTCAAGTATCCCGGTGTGTATAAATTTTATGGGACAAAAAGTAGCCTATCTAATAAGACACAGTATCAGACACAACGTCTTATCCCAGGAAAAGTCCTAGGATGAAACTTTAGGCGTACCATGTATAATCACATCGAGACAGACATAGTTACCTTTATACCATTTACAATATCAGTAATGATTTACAACAAATTTGTTATTCACTTGGGCCAGTTCTTGTAAGTAATTTCAGGGCCAATTTCCATTCAGTATAAACAAGCAAGTGCTCCAGTGTTTCGCTCGGTAAACAATAACAAAAGGGAGAAGGTCGGGATGCTGCCAACACAAAAGGATTGACTTGTGTAATTAGGTTGTTGATATTATTATTAAGGTAGAACCGGTTTGAACGGTTGGAACTTGGAAATGTATAAACATAAAGGAGGCGTGTGTGCATATGAAATGACGATTGTTTTAAACTTACAACCAGTCGATGCCGTAAGAGGTTGTAGCAACTGACTGATTACTCATGTATATTTTGACGAAGACTAGAATCAGCATTCCGAACCGGTGGTAGGTTCACATTGCTCTACAGATTTTTGTAAAATTTACGATTTATAAGTGCTTTTTATAAGGCCTACATAAATAAAGACATTTTAATTTTTTTTTTTTTTTTTATTTACTCAACTCAAGCCACCCAATATTTATTATTATGTATACCATAAACTGGATCAGTCAGGTGTTCAAAGAGTTTGATTTTCTATGATTTATCGAATTCGAGTCATTCAAATTATGTTGGTCACCTCTCTATCTGAAATGATTTAAAAGCGTGGTAAATTGTGAATGATAAAGGCATGTGCTTCAAATGCGAGGGCACTTTCAAATCCTGTACCCTCAAAGTGTTAGACTCAATTCAGAAACTTAATACATTGTTTCTGAGATTAAACTAAACCTTGATATATATATATATATATATATATATATATATATATATATATATATATATATATATATATATATATAGAGTATTCAATAATCTAATAAGGGGAACTTGGGCAGTTCATATCTACCAATACTGGCCGCGTCCACCAAGAAGCGCTTGTCCGCATGTCCAAGTATCAGCACGTTATTTAAACCACGAGTCAATATTATAATTGTTGTTCATTTCAGATGTACGAATTTATATCATAAACTCCGAAAAATTCCTAAACATTTGCAAATATCCTGAAATTGAAATTCTCCCGTGAAAATTTTCAACAGTTGCAAATATCGGAAGCTGTTGCAATTTCGTTTAGTATACGCGCTGAATAGAGAGCAATATTCAGTACCTACAGCTATATTAATTCTCAGACTACTTCAAAGCTGTGAAATTCCGTATTGGCGCGGCTGAAAATGTTATGTGATGCCGTACTTGTAACATTTGGTTTCGCATGTAATGCCAGTTCGAATTTTATTAAAAAACATTATGTATTAAACGGCGCAAACTTTTAAAAGGTCGATCTTGAGTATTTAATGCGATATGAAAAGAATTGATTTTGAGAATCATCTTCTGCCATGTTTCATCGTAAAATAGATGTTTACCAATCTTTGCCCTTGCTAGAATATTCTTATTCCCATGTTTTATGAGATATTTTTATTTTTCGCATTTCATGAAACAAAAGCGATGTTAAATGCGATTGCGATTAAATATTATTAAATTGCACATATGTAGTTATAGACATCAACATTTAGTGCAAGTTTAATTATTATAATAATCGTAATGACATGTAATTTGATTAAGATATAGTGTAGGAATAATTGACAAAGGTAATCAAGGTTACGCGTAACGTAGATCCGAAGGTTGCTGACGAACCTTCTTTGCTTTATATGGTACTGCGATATATGAACTATAACTGTGTTACTTTACTGCTAAAAGTGAGTGTTAAGTAGAGCATTTCAATGGTTTACAAAGTATAGTTTTTCTCATTGTTTGTTCCGTGTGTGGGTGATACATGTAGGTAACTATTTGTTACGAGTAAACGCTCAGTCTTGAACTCACCTTTACAGTTGACTTTGTTACCCAAAACAGAAACACTTCAGGTACAAATCGTAGTCGGTCTGGCTCAATTATTGTAGCGGCACAGACGCTCTAATCTTGAAGTTGGGCGTGTGTGCGCATATCATTTGATTAATATTGCCTCGAGTCGCTCTTGTACGGCTTGCAACTTTGCGATTCGACCAACTGCATTTCCTTGGATTGAGTCGGGTAATTTAGTATTGATTAGTCTAGTTTGGTGTATGCGGCTTGTGTTTGTCCATTAAAAGACCGCGCCATTCGTTAAGATTGTAATTGAATGTAAAACAGAGTAAAATTAAAGATACATACATACATAATATTATGCTCATAATTCCAGAGTCAAAGAGACAGCAGGCCCCTTCAACCACATTCAGCCATTAAAAAAATGGGCTAGGTTCAATGGAAAATTGTGGAAAAGTAGTGACAAGTGGCTAGCTTGACGCCTACACAATCACATACCCAAAGCCCCATAACTATTATCGCCTTTTACGACATTCTAGGCAAGAAACACAGTTAGCAAATTCTTTTTAAGTCTCAGACTAACATGGGATGGGATTAGAAATAATATGTTGAAATGTTGTACTGGAAGTGGTGATAACATAATGGTAAGCACTCGCGCCGCATGCGCGAGGTGTGCTGGTTCAACCCTGTACACGTGACAGTCGCTTCATTACATTATGATCACACTCGCCAAAACAAGATCACTGTCCACGCGGCTAGGAATAGGACATAGCGCTAAAAAGAGAACGGGAGGTCGGCGAAAAAGGAAAACTATTTCGAACGCAATAAAAATGTCAACCCTATAGAATGCCAGTCCGGCCGGCATCTCTAAAAATATCCGGCGCAAACGAGCAGTTATCGCCGAGGGGGGCTAACAAGTTGGAAACGTAAAAAGTCCTAATTGAAACGTCTTACATTGTGACAGTGACGTAGATAATGGGGCTTATTAAATGTGCCGAACCTCCGCGAACGGATTGAAGATAAGCTCTTTCAGCTGGCACAATTAGGGTTCCATTTTTCTCTTTTTGAAAATTATGTTGAAAGCCTTTCGCAGTATCTAATCAATTAATGGAATGCTTTTAGTGTGAATAGCATAGTCCAATGTAGTAAGTGTTTTATCACTTCTTATAATATTAATATTATAAATGGGAAAATGTGTTTGTTTGCGTTGAATTGGAGCAATAGATGAAAGTGATTCCTTGCGTAGGAATAG
Source organism: Glyphodes perspectalis (assembly GCA_951394215.1). Taxonomy (NCBI): domain Eukaryota; kingdom Metazoa; phylum Arthropoda; class Insecta; order Lepidoptera; family Crambidae; genus Glyphodes; species Glyphodes perspectalis. The sequence goes on from OX596217.1 coordinate 7,271,123, forward strand.
TTGAGAGGGCCTTAGAGTAAACGAGGTTACCCTGTTTTTCCAGAAAATTTATTTATTTTTCTTTTCCTTACGACCTTACGATTGAATCCCCAGTTAAAATTACTATCTAATCTGTAATGAAAAGAAAAGAAAGATCGATGCCTACAGATGACTAAAGTAGAGAAGACATGTTGAACCCACCACTACGCAGGCAAAAATTAAACAAAGATAAAACGGCTTACCGAACAATATACATATATTACTGTACTGCTAAACCAAAATGTTTTTTTTGCAGTTATTTTCAAATAATCAGGTTGTATTTCAGTAAATTTAATTATTCGTATTATTGACGATTCACCCTTAACTTATTCTTCCGTGTCCCCAAGCAAGAGAGTAGGCGCGATAGAATCTTTTGGGACCAGATTGAAATTTAAAATGCGTAAGCTGCTCCAAAATATCTTTAGCTTTTCGGTAAACGTGATATTATAAGGATGAATAATTAAAAATTTAATAGTGCTCGTGGCGTCGTAATGTTTCATTATGATATTATTTTAGGATACAAATATTATATTTTAGAAATGTTGCTATATTGTAAAATATCGGACGGTAATCCTTAACTATAGTCCATTTCAGTTCATTTTATGAACAGTCGGAAAGTGTCTGAGAAAGCACGTCTGGCAGTTCATACAGGAGTGTTGGTTCCCACACTTATGTATGGAAGTGAATGCTGGGTCTGGCAAAAGAAGCACGAGTGTAGGATAAATGCAGTATAGATGAGAGCACTCAGAAGTATGTTAGGAGTGAAACTGACTGATAGAATAAGAAACGAAGAAAGAAGATGTAGTGACTAAGATTGAAAAAGGCATGCTTGGATGGTTCAGGCATGTTGAGAGAATGGATGAAAGAGATATATAAGGCAAGTGTAAATGGAGCCGTCGGGAGGGGAAGACCTAGACGGACTTTCCATGACCAGATTGGTAATGTATTAACAAAAGTCAGGTAAACAGCACCCTTAACCGACGAGCGTGTATGAAAAGACTTATGAATGTAGAAGAAGCGAAAGGTGTATGTCAGGATCGTAGCAAATTAAAGTACGTGATCTCTGCCTACCCCCATGGGAAAAAGGCGTGACATTATGTATGTATGTATGTATAGTCCATTTCACCTAGGATGAGTTCCGTGACACTTTGAATTTTACGTTAATAGTTATGCATCCTTATGATAGCCATTTGTTTTTTTTTTCAATTCGATAAAAAGTTCTAGGGCAGTAAAATCGCTGAAAAATAAAATATTTTTTTTTATTTATTTTGAAAAAATATTTTTTTTATTTATTTTGAATCCTGATAAAAATGAACATTATTTCAAACTATGATTTATTTTTATATTAATTCTGGTATTATATATCACGTAAATAATATGCAGATATGTCTTAAGCGCACGCGATTGGTGAACTCGGAATCATCCATATAAGGATGTTTTGTTTTTTGTTTTTACTAAACTTAAATTAGCAATAAATATAAGAAGAAAATTAATAAATCGTGTTTACTTTAATAAATGGATAATAAATTATTAATTATTTTTTTACAATAATGTTAGCGTATAAAGTTAAATATGTTTAAAACTATATTATATTTTGATTTGTAGAACGTACGATGCATGACCAAGAGCATTGACACCTATCACGGAATCATCTTACTTGAAACGAACTATAATATATGTGTATTGACTCCAATATGTGTTAAAATGGTTATGGTTATAATAACCTTAAATTAAAATGGTTATAGGTATAAAACCCATTTTAACACATACACTAGATATGCCGCCGCCATATGTGTCTATGTACATTGTTTGAAAATTCATATTAAAATCAATCTTTAAATATGTGCAGTGAAATACTTTCACTAAACAACGGGATCGGTGCTATCGGTGACGTCACTGTCTATTTCGGCCGTGGGCTGGCGAGTATGTTTTTGTTTGCCATCGCAGCGCACAGATTCGGTGCTAGTTCGGACGCCTGCGTGTCCCGAATCCTAATGGACTACAGTTTGTAGAAAGGTTTTTGCTTCCGGTCGAATATGATCAGACTCACCGTATGACGTTACACGTACACACCTAGACATGAGTCTACGCTTAATCCAATATAGGTTCTAATTGAATAACGTTATTTTTGTCTTTTAGTCTTTCCGGACTGAGTCTTTCTAGTTCTCACTAGGAGTGGAACAAGAATTTCTCATGTATCGCTTGTACAGAAGCTTCTTAAATCGAAAGAGCTTCGAAAATGTTTAAATTATACCTATCTTTGATTTTCTGATGTTCGAATTGGAAACGTCTCATTCCTTAGGACGAAAAATTTTGTTAATGAACAGTCTACATGTTACTACATATTTCATAGTCCTATTTATCGTGTTGTATTTTAAAATAGCCTCTCAGCTTACGTACGTATGTTATATGAAGCATACAATTCGTCCTAACTAGTTGAAACAATAGTCAATCAACTGGAGTGCATTGGATTCATTCAATATTGGTATCATAAAAAATAGCATGACATGAAAATTTAACACTTGAAATATTGAAGCAACGTTCACTAGGTTATTGCGTGCCCAAATAAAAACTTGTGTAATTGTATTTGATATCAAAATAATTTGGAGACGAATCATTTTCGGTTTACGATTGAGGAGTTTTTATTTTTATATCAGAAGCTACTGAATTATTTATTGTGTGAGTATATATTATAACAGTAAAAGACGCCTGTTCCTGGCGTAAAGAAACTGTTGTGTCAAGTGTATGCATCAAAATGTATAAATCCCGCTTCAATCTTAGTCGTGAATTTCGAAACTTTTTTCCGTAGCGACAGAAATAAAAAATCCAATGACCTACATTGATGATGATTTAAATGAAATGTGCATTGAAAAATACGTTTTCCAATTGAAATTACAAAAGGAAGACCTGTTCCGCATCATCGGGATTGACAACAATAATCAACACGATACGTGCATCGACGGACTGCGCGCAATCCAAACACCGGTTCATGCCTGCCGCCGGTGCAGGGGGATTACGCGCTCGCACAGATTATAATTCGTCACGCCCGTACACACGCATAATTACGAATACCGAATTGCGCGGTGCATTCATATGCGAATCTAGGCCAGCCGGCCTGCTGTCGATCGGGAGAGCCCCGGGATGAATACGGCCGCAGTATATCTTTTAGTATAATTTAGAGATTAATTGCCGTTGCCGGGGAACTGTTATATCATAGCAGCTTTGACTGGTGTTTTTATATAGTAATGTTTTGTGACCAGATGTGGTTCTTTTTAATCAATATTTAATGTACCTATTTATGACTTTAGAATATTAATATAGTGGTTCAACTTAGGATTTTCTTGTACATACATAACATCATGCCCATAATCCCCGAAGGGGTAGGCAGAGTCAAAGGGGCAGCATGCCCCTTCAACCACATTCAGCCAAAAATAAAGCCGGGCTAGGTTAGATGGAAAATTGTGAAAAAGCAGTGACAAGCGGCTAACCTGTCGCCTACACAATCACACACCCAAAACCTGATATACCATTAGTCGCCTTTTACGACATGCTAGACAAGAACCACAGTTGGCATATTCTTTTTAAGTCCCAGACCAAAGTTAAAGTCAAAGTCAAAGTCAAAATATTCTTTATTTATATAGGTTTCAAAGAAACACTTATAAATCGTCAAAAACAGTTCAAAGAGATATGATTCTACCACCGGTTCGGAATGTTGCATCTACCGAGAAGAATCCGGCAAGAAACTCGGTAGTTACTTTTTTCAACAACAGTATTAACAAAGTTATAAGAATCATATTTAACTTTGAACCATGTTTCAGAGTGGGCCTGGTGTGAAATAAGATAATAAAAATTTATAATTACTAAGAAAAAATATAAATATGACCCGACCAGAGCAGACCAGTCCCCAAAGGCGGCACCTGTTCCCAAGCATGACGTATGTGTCAGCCATCGCTTCACTCAACCATATTTAAGGGAATGTAACGACCCGCGACGAACCAACATGGGACAGCGGGCTGGGTTGGATGGAAAGCTGTAAAAAGGAGACAAGTGGCTAGCTCGTCGCCTACTCAGACACATACCCAAAAGCTCGTAAACCATAAGTCGCCTATTACGACATGTTAGGCAAGAACCACAGTTGGCACTTTCTTTTTTTTGTCCCAGTACAACATGGGCCAAGTCCCAGACCAACATGGGACAATTTTCTTGTACTTTGACTTAATTTTTACTTGCATTAATCTGACGTTTTAAAAGCAAGTAAGATTTAATTTAGAAACTATCAATAGACTTTTAATATAAACTGTATATTTGTTTCCACTGGTAGTAGAAATATAACACAATAGTATATGCACGTCATTGGTCATCATACAATTACGAGTTCGTAAATACATATTCTAGACACATTTTATACTTATTACAGTTCTGGAAACAGTTTTTTGTTTTAATTCACTTGTCGAAAACAAACTTCAATTCATAATAGTTGTACTCGATAGACAATATGTAGATGCGATCGGTTATTAATTTGCGAAACGTCCGTGGAGTTGGTCGGAAGCCCTTAAGCTGGGCAGCGACCGAATTCCGGCCGACAATGGAGGCTGATGGTTGTGGATTACCGTCCCCCCTTAGGTGTTCCGCCTGTGTAAATGGGGATTTAATTTGCCGTATCCGTAAACACAATAGGACGGGAATTCGTTTTGGTCGGCCGCTCGTGTCGGCTGCAGACTGTCATCGTTCTACTCAGTTTTCAGTTTCGTGTCTAGTTTGGTTAAGAATTTCGTAGTACGTAATTGTTTTGTCAGTCTACGTTTACCGTTTGTTTTGGTTGTACTTTGAACGGCTGAAGTCCTTTATTTATATAACAATATTATACATTGTTAGAACTGCATACTGATTTCATTGTTATGTATATAATGTATTTTATAATATATGTACTATGTTAACTCTTTATGTTCATATGTTACTAGGGGAGCCATTTTGATTTTAAAAGGGCTTGTTCAAGAATTGTAGATTCTTCTACGCTTTCTATTAAATACTCACGTAAAAGCACTGATATATTATGTAAATATTTACAAAAAGAGTATAAAACCTTTTAAGCGATTAACTTTTGTAGGCGATGAATAATTGCCGAGCGTAATATAGGCCAAACTTCACTATACAAATTACAAGCGAAGCCCTAAAATTAGGTTCCAACTCTACGTGTTTGTCCCTGGCTAATTATATGACTTAATATTCGGTTAGGGTATGCCGGGGAAACAATAGACGGGGCGGCATGACTGGGCGGCCACGCGAGACGCCCGATGACGTCGCATTAAAATGAAATCCATATGGGTGATTGATGAGCGGTGCAAACAGCGGCCCGCCGGGCTCATTCAATTTGCTGTCACCGGTACAGAATGCAGTTTTTTTTATTATTACCCACCCTGGAGTTCTTTAGGTGGCTTTGTTGGTGCTTTGTGATACATTTTTAAATAGTGAAATGGAGTGTTTTTTTGCCAATCTGTGCTAGAGAATCACAGTTAACTGAGTACGTGGCTAAATTAATTTCAGGGCGATGAGATAAGCAACATTTTGTCTTGTTCTATGTAAATTTATTAGAGCGTTGTGATTGCGAAACATATGATTATGTGCTTTACTTATCTGAAGTTATTCTTAAGATATTTTATGAATGCTTTGTAGAATTAAAGGTATATGTATGTTTGTATTTGTAAGGAGAAAGGTTACCATGTTTTTCTCCCTGCTAAGCAAGTGGTATAAATTCGTACGCATAATTGAAAAAATCTAGAGGACCGTTTTTAAACCAATATCCCACTCTAGAGGTACGAGCGCTCTTTGTAAAAGCAGAAGTTATTTATTCATATTTTTTAGAAGGTTGGCAGTATAGGTATGTTAGCTGTTCAGGTAGACGCACTAGAGCTGAACACAGGAAAGGTTCGCACGGGAGCAGGACATATCGTCGGCGCGTTACGCGAGCTGACTTCATTTGTCAGCGTGATGGACTCGCCCGGGTAGAGTTTCGACCGCACCGATCTCCATGTTGCCGGTGTTGTGGCGCAATTGCGACTACTTACGATAGTAAGCGACACCGAAGTTAAGCTACAGACGCCGAGGTTCAGTGTTAGATGGGTTACCATTCCGATTATTGTACGTGATATTTTTTACGAAAAATCTTCTGAAAATACGATAAGTGATTAATGTTACAAGTTCAAATGTGGTTTAGTTATAAAATAATTATAATAATCATGGTCTATGTAATAAGAAGCTTTTGTTAAACTCATCCCTTAATTATTCTGCTTTAGTCCTATTAAATATATTCATACTTGGTAGGGTATGGCCAACAGTCTGGAGCGTAATAATAACAAGAACCTATATATCCCACATGTATAGGTTCTTGTTATTATTACGCTAGGCTATATACCCAAGGCACAGGTGTTCCAGTTAGTGCGATACCGGAATTATTATAGCTATAGCCGTGATGATTTCAGTGCAGTACAAAAGTTGTGACTGGGTTTGTTGTCCGTGAAGGTCTTATGTTTCTTTATGATCCAACTCCTTACCACGCCACTGAATATAAACTATGAATCATAGTAATTATAATATATAAATATATCAAATCACGGTGTTTGTGATAGAACTCGTCCGAAACGGATCGGCTATTTTAATGTTTTTTTTTGTATTCTTGGTAGGTATAGATCGCAAAGTATTTTTATTGCAGAGCAACGTTTGCCGGGTCAGCTACTAAAACAATATCATATATTTTTTAATTAGAACGTGCGACACAAGCTCGCTGTCACGCGAGTTCATTTTCTCAGCAGGTCGTGTGATGCGATTATCCCGGGCGCGTCACCCCGGTTGTCTCACCGCGCCGGTCTTTATGACGTGCAGCGGACCTGGCCGGCTCCGCAGAATTAGCCGGAGTGCTTTTTTATTGCGTTTAAGTCGACCGTGGTCCGTTAAAGCGTAATTTTGTGCTGCACATGTGGTTGATGTAATGTGCGAGGTGTGACGCGGGACTTTGTTGACTATAGTTTGTTGAATTTTGGAGTTGGATGTAAAGTAAAAAAAAAACGGGTTACGGGTTTTTGAACAAACCAGCCTGTGCAGATAGTCATGAATGCCGGCCTTTAAAAGGGTTTTGAAAGGTTAGGTGAGCATGTATGGTTTTGACTTGGAAGTAATTATTAGGCTAGCTAAATTCAGGGCCATGGTCAAAGAGTGCCCTGTCTACAGACGGTATGAATCTATTAGATTGTGACCTTTAAGTTTAATTAGATTTATTTTAGTTCACGACATTTTGTAAAATAATGTAATTAAGGGAAACAGAAATTATAACGGCCGTAGTATTTTTGTATTGTAATTATAACAACTCTTTTTTTGAAATACAAAGAATAAGAGAAACATACAATTTAAGAGTATTTAAATTTGATTAGTACATGATTTGTATTTTGTACTCTTTTGATATTGCAATTGCAACTGCGTTTATTAGTTATAGCAGATTTTTAGTAGTGATTGCTACCAGCTAATAATAATGGTAACATTCAGAAACCAAAGACATTTTTGAAAATGTCTCGTATTGTATTGTAAGTAAGAATTTTTACGTTACGTCACACATAAGATATTTCTAACGATATATTCTCAATTCAGAAGTCGGCTGTAGGTATAGAATTTACTTTTCCAAATCGTTTGTACTTTAATTTGCAAAACTTGAAACATTATACTCCTCATCCCCGCTCACCTCGGATAATGTAACTGGATATCTTCACGAAAGTTATAAGTTGTGTAGCGCGGGCTAAGTTTGTAATAAGAGTTAGTGTCTGGATTGGCAAAAGCTCACTACCGGCCAGGGTTGCTCCCAAATTTTAAACGTATGGATATTTACAATACTTTGTAACTGTAGAGATTGTGGTCATTTTGAGACGGTCATTTGAAACGGTCTCACCAAAATAACTAAACATTATAATATAAAATTATAGAGTGGACAAAAAATAAAGATCATTGAAATAAGGTGTTACCTCTTATGATAGATGGCTAAAAATAAACATACGTTTATTTTTAGCCATCTCTCAGCCAACTCGAAATAATATACTGTTCTCGAAAATCGTCCGCAAATCTTGTAAACAAAATTCTATACTCAAAGTCTTCCAATGTAAAATAATAAATGTATTCATGGTGATTGGTAACATCCTTGATACGGTCGGGGCGAGTTTAGAGAACTTTAAGTCGTTTGTTTGATTCCTCCACTGCTCCGATACTTCACAAGGACCACTGATACTTTTATTATTTCCTTATGAACTTAGTAAGTTTGTAACTTGTTCTCGATAAGTGGAACTTATTGAGTCTGCTGCGCTCCGAGCGCATTGTGTTGAGGATGGCTTCGAATCAACGTGTTGAGTGTATTCTTTAAAAAATATTTAACGACTTATAAAATATGAAGACGCAAACCGGCTTCGCGCATTAAGTTTTCTTACATAGATACTTATTTATTGTAACTTTTCATACCTTTTGCTCATCTTTGTAATACTATATTTTAAAGATTTTATTTTGTTTTCAAATTACAATATAAGAGACAACTATACATTTATGACAATACCAGTCTTCTATAGACTGTTTCACATAATTAAGGTGATTCATGTGATAGGTGTGGATACTCATTTTCAATTATCGTATTTTCTACAAATCAAAATATTCTGTTTCAAACATATTTAACTTCATGCGCTAATATTATTCTTAAAATAATTAATAATCTCCATTACTTAATTAATCTAAACACGATTTATCAATTTCCATCTTAAATTGATAACTAACTTCAATGTGGTAAAAGTATCGTATGATTTGCATACTACGGGAATCGGAAAGTTTACTCATAGAGATTGACACTACTAATCACATGACATCATTAATCGGTATCGCAGGCATCTTGTCATCGATTTAGGATATTTTACATAAGATATTTCATATGCGTACATTTCAATCGAATAAATGTACCGAATCCAGTAACAATACATGAAACACTTTTCTCACATATTACTATACTTGGCAACATTGATAAACTTTTCAAATAGGATACCGTGATTTCAACTGTATGTAAAAATACAGTAAGCGGTTATGATATAACGCTTTAATGAAAACAATACAAAAATAAATCAAACAAAACAAACCGTCCTTATTGGGTTGATTCCAAATTCAAATCGCGCGCGCTTAAGACATATCTGCATATTATTTACGTGATATACATACCATTATTTATTTATCATTAGTTTTAACAAATTTTAATTTTAATTAGGATTCTTATCAAAATAAAAAAGTCAATTTTACTGCCCTAGATTTTTTAACTAGAAAAATAATGGAATTGCTGTCATAATGGGCGCATAAATATTAACGTCAAATGCAAAGTGTCATGGAACTCATCATAAATTAAATGCACCATATATATCCGTATTCCAATGATTTTCCATTATGTACGATCTCGTATTTCTTAACCTATTCCAAAGTCTGCGATAAGCTCTGAAATCCGAGCTGGTTCTTGCCTCTCCTTTATTATTAATCCACACCCGATAGAGACCCCGTCAGACGCTCAATTTTATCTCGGATGAAAGTTGAAACTTCGCCCGTACGTTCTTTCTGCGAATTTAATTGAGAAAACTTAATTTTTACTCCGAATAGTCGAGATTAGTTGTAAGCGATTACCCGGAATAGAGATATGAAAATGAAATGGTGCTGGAGAGGAATGTTCGAAGAGCTGTTATCTATACTTGTGGATAGTAAGAATAATTTTACCACAATTATTGTACCGAGCTATGAAAGTGGCAGATCAGGTAGCGAGAGTAATCATTGATTTTGTGAGTGTCGATGGAGTGGTAAACTTCTTTACTGATTTCTTCTATGTGATTTTTTTTGTTTCTTGGGTGGCTGAACCATGACTAGACTACGTGATCTGACATACACATATCAAAAAAGTTCTTGTTCTTTTTTTAGATTATTTATTTTAAAATATGGAATAGAATATAAAACAATAAACAGTTAAATGGTTTTTCCATATAAAAAGGCTTTCAGTCCTAGCTTACGCTCATTCAGAAATCTGATTTAGTCCATTTTAACATATTTAAAATACTTTTTCGTGGAAAGTTGTGATTGAAAAATTGCCAAGAGGATTATCAGAAGCTTACGAGCAAAAATAGTGACTTTGAGGGAAGACGGATATACCATGAGAGAAATAGCACGCAGAGTCGCTATATCCCAATTCTGTATCGTGACCAAGTTGCAGGGGTACCACGGGTTGGGTAATTTAGCCGACCGACCCCGCAGTGGTCGTCCAACTGTTTTGACTGCTGCCCAAAGCGCTATATTAGATTGCTGGCAGGCCGTGACCCAAAGCTAGTAAAATAAAAGCAGAAGTTCGGGCCGCCTCTGGGCTTGAAGTTAGCACTCAGACCATTCGGAATTTCTTGCACCAGGCTGGATAACGAACACGGAGGTCTAGGCGAGCGCCTCTGATTTCCCGGCAACGTCAACGACGGAGATTGAAGTGGGCTAGGCTTTCGCAAAATGAAAAAGAAGATGAAGAAGAAACCATTTGGCAAAACTGTCTCTTCGCTGACGAATCGCGAATCAGTATTCATCCAGATAACCGACGTGTCCTTGTCTGGAGAAGACCAGGTGACCCTAAAAGGTAAAGAACTGCCACTAGAACAGATTAGCAAAATCGGTGTCCTTTTGGGGTGGCATTATGATTGGAGCTAGAACGCCTTTGATCCCGTATCGAGGCTTCAGGACAGCAGACATGTACAAAGCAGTTGCTATTGATGGAATTGTCAGACCATTCCGAGTAAACCATAGGCACCAATTTTTACTGGTCAATGATAATGCGCCACATCGAACTCAACGAGTCAATGCTTCTCTACGAGAATACGACACCTGGTTAGACTGGCCTGTCGGCTCGCCTGACTTAAATCCAATAGAGCATGCGTGGGATGCTTTTAAGCGAGCTGATTGGAACCGTCAGCCACGTCCCCAAACAGTGCCAGAGCTCAGGGAAGCCGCTATTCAAGACCCCGACAGGTTATCCCACGAAGTGCTGGATAACTGGATCCTCAGCATGCCCAGGAAGATCTCCGCATGTGTTCGAGTCAGGGGAGGAGTTATATTATGTTGAATATAAACCTTTTATTAATAAATTGCTGTTTAAGTTTGGTAAACAGTATTTTTCTTTCTATCAAATTCCTGTTACAATAACATTATGATTATTTACTAAATTTTTGATCATAAATAATAAAAAATAGTTTTTTAATTACAAACAGGGTATTTCTATTTGAAGAAAACACACAACAAAAAAATTTTCTATGTTGAGTTAAATAAAAAAAATATATCAGCTCGTGCTAGTGATCACAAACTTTTTTGATGTGTCTATGTATACATATATATATATGTATACCTCAGTATACATGTAATGTATATTCTATCTTCATATTGTGTATATCTGTAAACGTCTAGTAACGTCTAATGGTTTACGGGCTTTTGGATATGTGACTGAGTAGGCGACGAGCTAGCCACTTGTCACTCCTTTTTCACAGCTTTCTATCCAACCCAGCCCACTGTCCCATGTTTGTCTGGGACTTAAAAAGAATATGCCAACTGTGGTTCTTGCCTAGCATGTCGTAAAAGGCGACTAATGGTATATCGGGTTTTGGGTGTGTGATTGTGTAGGCGACAGGTTGGCCGCTTGTCACTGCTTTTTTACAATTTTCCATCTAACCCAGCCCGGCTTTGTTTTTGGCTGAATGTGGTTAAAAGGGGCTTGCTGCTCCTTCGACTCTGCCTACCCCTTCGCTTCGGGGATTATGGGCGTGATGTTATGTATGTACTTCTAGTAAAATTACTAACTTCTATACTACATTGGCATATTAAAATAGTACCGTAATTGGAAATATCAATTTGTAATAATACGACATCAAATCTGGCGTCGTAAATGAAATAAGTTGCTCAACTCTAAATTTATAAAAGCATAAACCTTTGTTCATTAGAATTTATTACGTGGCGTGAACGGCCATTAACTCCTACTTCAGTATAATATAAATTCAGCATGAAGTGGAATTAAAAGCGTTTTGTTTCGGGCTACACAGATTTACTACCGTGTACACTTACTTTTTAATTTTTATGATTGTGTAACTTGAAGTGTCGTTATCGTATAATTTGAATCTGTACTTTGTATTTAGGCTTTTTAAAAAGTCACTAGCATACAACTTACAGAAGCATTAGTTTAGATGTTCGGATCTAATGTGGAAGGTGTTTTCTATGTTTGGTTGAGTTTAGGCGTTTAATAACTTCATTTTATTAATTATATGTAAAGATAAAGTAGTTTGAATGGAATCACAACAACGCAGCATATGAGCACCTTTATTGTGTCGTTAATAAACGTTATGTACCTTGTACATGAATTGGCGTTAGTATATGATGCTTTACTTTACCCTACTTATAAAATATTGTACGGATTGATAAATACGATTGTAAATTTTACAGTTGATGTACGAAAAAAAACCACAATAATAACAATTTGCTCTCCGCGTCTATTTGTTCGAACTTTTAGGCTCTCCTATGTTTTGGATTTCTTAAAAAAAGAAGTAAGTGATTTGGATTCGCTTCAGAAAGTTTGATAAATTAAAACTCCTCAAACCAACCATAGGTATTTTAATACTTTACAGTTTAGTCTATTACTAAAATAAAATATTTTAAGTTTAAAGATACTGTAGAGAAGTTAATGCGCGAACGAAAAATCTTCCCGTTATAATATCGGAGCGAGTTTCCGATTAAACCGTCGGACCGGCCGACAAGGCAATAACCGGCGCTTTATGATAAAGTTAATTAGATAGAACATTCATTCCCTCGAGCTAGTGTACAGATGAGATGCGAGCCTTTGAAAAACGGCGAAAGAAACGAAACGAAAATCAACAGCGCGCCGTCTATGTGCCCAGCTGTGCTGCGCGCGACGGAGCTTCTGGGACACTTACGACATTACAATTATTGTGACGGAATACGCAGTCGGAAATATTGTAGTTGTCATGAGTATGCAATAGTAGATTTGTAACTTTGATCCCCGAGTGTTGTGTAGTCGTATACTTATGTAAATAAATTACATACCGATAGCATCTTGTGACCAAATCTAATATAAATGATTTATCGGTTTATACATTTTATAAATCGATATTGTAAACGTGTGTAAAAGTCATGTAGTATTTTTTCTGATTAAATCTAAAACTGAGTTAGTCCATGTGTTAAAATAAAAGAAATCTTTATATAAACATCTTCTAATTAGTAATCGTGTAGGCGTCTCATAACTGTATATCTGTCTCATCAGCGTAATAACGCGTTAATATCGGAAGTTTTGCGTGGCGTGTTCCGTCAAAGAAACGGCGCAAATCTGACACTCGGATTTAATTAAAAGTTTCCCGTCCCGTCGCATGCGTGATGTTTGCAAGTCGCGCGTTTTCACGGGTGATTAAAAATGTCTAATTTATTCTTTTTTAACAAATCTAATTTATGTATGCTCGCGTAACATTGAGTGAAAGATATCTACATTGAAAGTAATTTTAATAACTGTTACCTATTTCATGTTGATGTTAAAGTTTTATTTGTATGTGTTGAAATTATTTATGTCTACTTTAGTTGTATGATCTAAGCTATGTCTTTCTTTTTATAGATATGTATCTCATAAGATTACTAACTTCTAAACTTCTATATCAATTATGCTATCTATTACAGCGATACATTGTGATGTAGTCTAATAGCCTTATACATTCATCTTACATATTGTAACTGATTATGTCGATTTTCATATGCATGTTTGGTAATAAATAGTTTTATTGAATTGGAAATAATGAAATGAGCCGATGCAAACCTCGTCAATGGTTAAGAGATTGCTGTTATGATGCTATAAGCAGATAGTTATATATAATTGAAATGAATGGAAAGGTGACCTATTTTCGACAAACGCATGATGGACACACGGAAAATTAGTTTCGTCAAGTGTTGTACCCTTGCGGTTGGACAAACCGCAAGCGAGTTGAGCGATTCATTTCGAAGTTTGCGAAGAACGAACGCGCCGCCCGGAGGTATAATTAGTTAGCATGAACCGCCCAACTCAAACACGGGCCGGACATTGAGTGTGCGAATGCAGCCGGACATCGCTTTGCCCTGTCGGTTTTAGTGACTTTTTTACTTTTTGAACTGCATACAAGATTTCGGTTGCGAGAAAAGACAACAGGGTTTAAATGCGTTTTTAAACCCTTGTTTGGAAAATGATTGCCTAAATTCAATGTCCTTGCAGGGAATTAAATAATATTAATTTGGCTGTTTAATTAGTATTCATTAAATATCGATGTTTTATTGTTTTAATTTAACATTTGATGTATTGCATAAGTGTCGCAGAATGTATTATTTGTAATATTATATTTATAGGTACATCAGGATAGTTAATCTAACGCTTATTCGCCTTTGCTTTTTGCTTGTCATAATATATTTTGTTAATTATGGGATATAAAAAAGTACCAGCGCTCTAATGTTGTAAATGAAATTACGCTATATCAATTTTAAACGACAAAGGATAACATGGTGTACTGTATAATGTATTATCAATTTTACACATGAAAATTATTGAAAGGTTTGAATTTTAAATAGTCATATAAAAATCAACATTTGAATAAATTGCATTACCGTTATTGAAATTATCTGTATAATTTAAGTAAATCATCGTATGCCATTCACAGATTAGTGACTATATCAGAAAATCAGACCTAAGCCGAAAGTTGGAAACCAAAGAGAGAACTAACATCCCATGGAGTAAGCAATCGCAGTCGGATATCATTTTGCTCCCTGGATGTGGTTTACGAATTGATTTGTTTTAGCGCATACACGCCGGCAGCGAGTCTTTATTGAATGGAGATTGTTATGCAAACTGCCCCAGGGTTAACTCTCATTCGGCTGCAGACTATCACTTCACGTTCAACGCCAAAAATCGGAAAAACCCGTTTTCATCGGATTTTCTATAGTATCTATATTGTAGTGGTTTATAGGTCATTGGATATACTACTAAGGGAATTGGCTAGAAGTTGCTACGTAAGAAATTCGTATTATATTTTAAAATTTGTGACGACATGTTAAGATGGTGCAAAAGCAAACATGCGACATCTCAAAATGTACCACTCTATACAATATATACATATTGGGAGTCATAGTCCGTAACACTTATATTCTGAAGGCAATGTTAACAATCTGACACTTAACGTCTACTTTGATATTAAAATAGTCTAATATGAATCAATAAAAACGCTGCTTATACATCATAATACCTTTTATGTTCACATCAGAAATAGAAAATGAGGTAAAATTTATAGTCGACTAGTTTCTGCCCGCGGCTTTGCTCGCGTGGTAAGTCGATCAAACATAGCTTATATGGCGGAAGTGGCGTGAAGTTTAGTTAATTAGTTATATGTTATTCGGGTGTATAAGCTACATTATCCTAAAGTTTAATTAAAATCCATTCAGTTGTTTTTGCGTAAAAGACTGACAAACATCCACACATCCAAACAAACTTTCGCATTTATAATATTTGTAGGAGTAGGATAATATTAGTAGGATTTATGTATTTAGAATTTCTTTCTCCCTGTTCCTGCTAAGTTTAAACGTCGAAAAGCAAGAAGAATTATGTTATTGGGCCAGTTATGGATCAAAGAGCGGTTGTAAAAGGGCCAGTGTAACACAGCGGTAGGCATTTACCCTTCATAAGTAAAGTTCTGTTCATATTTGGGCTATTTTAATATTATCAGGAAAAACCTTACGTTCTTATATTGTCACCTTTGTTATATGCTGTTAAACAATGTTTTGTACTTTTGTTTCATTATGAAGATAATATTTTTCACATAATCATCATGGATTTTTCAATTAAAGGGATGTCTGAAAATCCAATATGCATAAGTAGATATTTTATTATCTTGTGAACGGCTCCTAACCGCTGCGCGCCGCCTAAGAAGTAAGTCAGTTTGTGCAAGTAATATTGACAACATCCGCTTCCACCGGAAGCGACCGACAGCCTTCAGCCTTTCAGCGGGCCTCTACGCTTGCGGTTATATGACATAACGTAATGTTGTTATGTGGGAGCGCAATGCTGGCGCGACCGCATGGCGTTAAGGGGTTACTTAATAAAACGGGAGAAAAATTGTGAAATGTTAAACTGTTTTTAGGTCTGCCTATCCAAGAAAATATTTTCTTACGTTCTTTCTTTTTTTTTTTTTATTAATGATAACTGACTTTTTTATATCAAGATGTTGCGCTGGTGTTTGTGTTTGGTTTTGGTTATATTTGGTGGGCATATTTGTTAATATGTTATAGATATACTTAATCGTTGATTCTATTCATGCCTAATACTCGGAATGATGATTAACACATGTAAATTGATATCAAATAGTAGGCGATAATGAGATGAAGAATCTATGGCCGGTTAAAACGAAGACACTACGTTTATTTTTACATGAGCCCCGGAGGATGCGTGGGGAATTAAGTTAGATTCCCAATAAACATGCAAATGTTTGAAGTTGCACCGTCTGAGCCATATTTATAATTTTTATTGTGGCTTTGCGGTCTGTTTGATAGCCGGCCGTGCTGATTACCTATCGTAGTTTTAAATCGAATCCCGCAATATTGCCTGTTCACATCCCAGGTGATTTCCTAGCTAGTTTTTCATCTCGAAATGTACAACACGCCGTTGTGCACTCTTTTATTTTTAAACTAATATGAAGTTTATTATGACATTTGCGGCGCTGAAATGAAGTCAGTTGATTGTTTGTTACAGTTTCGCAAATGTGTTTTCATCCGGCAACTTGAAATTGAAACTGGCTATTGTAGTTTAGCGTATTTGAGGTCGCTCATTATTGTACACAATATTATCATATTTGTTTCTGATTTTATTAACATACCTTAATCTGTTTACCTACTATTGGATTTACTATAATTTTGACTGGCCTGTTGGTCGAGTAGTCAGAGACCCTGGCCACGAACTCAACGGTCGCGGGTTTGAATCCCGCTAGGGGCAAATGTTTTGTGTGATGAACATGGACATTTGTACTCGAATTACGGATGTTTATAAAACGTATTTAGGTATGTGTATCCGTTCACCTAATATCCATAGCAAAAGTTTAAAAGCTTTGTTTGGAACTAGGGCAACTGGTGTGTAAATTCCGGAGAATTTATTTTATTGATTTATTTATTTCTTGTACATAGTCTTCCATCCTTGCTTTTAACAGTGCGATTTCAAGATTAACAAGTTTTATTGTACGCTAAGGTTTAAATTTTATTTTGAGAACGCATTCAAAACATTCATACACGATCTGTTCACGAATTAGATAAAAAAATATTTTAACAATAACGCATACTGATTTCTGACAACATTCTAGCTGCTGCTATTTAGAAGATATATGCGCGCTTTTATATTATTTTTCATGAATCTATCGATGGTAGAAATGCCGTACAAAAATATATGACCAAAATGTACTCACTCTACCGGCACTTTTGAATTCTCACCAGCACTCAGTTGGACAGCTTACAAGTGACGGCATAGTGCTGAATCTTATTATTTTATGCTCTTATATCGTCCTATATACGTCACCTGGTGGTTCATATGACCCATCCATTATGGACATGGGCCAGTAGTCTAATAGTCTTATCATCGCCTATACTGTTCTCCGTTTTTAAAACAAAACACACCCGAGGTGGTGGCAGAAAATACAAGTTCAATTGTTTTTCGATATCACCAGTTTATTGTGCGGCCGCCGTCGAGCGCGCGCGATGATCCGAGCGGCTCCGTCCCGATGTGCGAATGCTCGCGCGCGTCTCGTCTCGTATCTGTTTCCGCGTCGGATGCTGTTCAATTGCACATGATGCGGTGCACACTCGCAGAACGGACCGCGGAACACACCCCAGTGTGTTCTTGGTTTTATTTAGTTAGTTTAAATGTTAAATGTTCAGCACTATCTTGACGTAATCGGTCCATGCTAAGCTATATTTTTCCTCAAATTGTTAGTATGAAAAATGTATCTAAGTCATGTGGGTTTGCCGGTTTGCCTTAGAATTAACGCTGAACAATGAATATAATATGTATGCAAGTTATTTGCTTCAGTCGAATTTATACACAGAGTTACTTTTTGATAACGTCTATCGAAGGATATAGAATTATGTTGTGTTATTGAGCTACCATATTTAACTCAGGATATCTGAAATCGGCGTAGTATGTTTCGGTCTGGACGGTCTTTACGGCACTGTCCACTCCCATTTCAACACTCATATCCTCTGTCACACAATCCATACATCCATCTAATTCTTTGGGCTCTATTCTGCTCTACCTACATTTAAACTCTTTCCTCTTTTCACATGTCCACAAAAAGAACGTGCCAACTGTGTTCCTTGCCTAGCATGTCATAAAAGGCGCCTAAGTAGGCGACGAGCTACTTTTTCACAAATTTCCATCTAACCCAGCTCAGTTTTATTTTTGGCTAAATGTGTTTCTAGGGGCTTACTACCTCTTTGACTCTGCCTACCCCTTCGGGGATTGCGGCATGATGTTATATAAAAATAAAAAACTCCACAACTCCGTGACTCCTCCCTGTCCCGTTTCTCTCTGAATGATATGACGAAAATTAACATTGATTCAGTAAAAAAATATTTTGGGAAGCAGTAAATTATATTTTTATAATGAAAACTGTTCGCCACTACGTTTAAAAAGAAAAGCTGGATATATAAGCGTCGGTTCTTGTCATAAACTTTACCACGGTGTAATCGGGAGCATTTTGCTTAAGTGTATCAATCACGGTCCGCGCGCCGACGGCCCAAAGCGCAGTGTAGTGTGGGAATATCGAATTAGCGATGATGGATTTTAAAATTTTCACTCTCCGAGAGACAAAAAGGCGTGCCGGCGAACCGGCGTGCGACCGTCGGACGCTGAAGCAATTACGGTACAGTGACGCGGAGCGGTAATTCGATCCGTCGGCAAATGTTGATTCGACCGCGGGGCATGTCCGGCCCTGCGAGGCCCTGCGTTCGGCCCTCATGACGCCGTGGGCTCGCCTCACTGATCCACTTTTGCCATTAAGTTTAAAACGTTGTCCCAATTTAGGTCTCATCGTTGGTAATGCGCAGTTATATTGGTAAGCGCGTCAAGTTCGGTTAATGTAGTGTCTGAATTTGCTCTTTGACTCCGACACATCCTGTAGGCCTAAGTCTACATTAGTGTAAATGCATTCCTTGCGTAAGAAGTACCTATCTACTTTTGGTGATTTAAAAGTTCATATATGACACGCTGAATCAATAATCTGAGCAGAATTTGTAGGTCTTACGAATATATTAGTTTAACAAATATTAATATTTTCGCTAATTATCGTCTCTAATTCATACCGAGTAAAATCAGTCCCTGGTTTAAGATTGAAAATATTAACAGCAATTTTTTTTTTATATTTGATGTCACAAGAATCTCTATGTCGGTATTTTCTAGTTTTTGTATTTCGAAAGTAGTTGTGTCATACGTCTAGTACTAATTTAGAAGCTGGGGTATCTTATAAAAAGCAGTTATTAATCTACGACCGTAACTTATTGCTATAAACCGAATTGTGACGTACATGCACCGAGATCTCCAAGCAGATTGTAGGTGAGCGCAAAGCCGATTAACGAAATTAGCCTCCTCGGCGTTTCTAATGATTGACTCTTCCACCCGACAGCCAGGGGCCCGCACTCCGCGTTTGAGCACCGTAATAATCCCAGCCAGTTTTGCGATTCAGTTATTCGCAGGTATTTACGAGGACGCCTACCGAACATTTCTTAATGGGTAAGCTGTAAGCTTATCAAGCACCTTGGAAAAATTAAGTGTGGCCTTTCTTTTACAAAAAAAAAAAAAATATTACAACTAGGTTTCGCCAGGTACGTTGTAGGGTTTGGCTTATTAGGGGTTGACAACTGATTAATTTCAATAGTTTTCTTGTGTAATTTATAAAATAGTATCCTTATATATCCTTTGTTAAAGACCTAAAACTGTATATTATAGCTAAAAAGCTAAACAACACATTTTATCATTATACATAGTTAACTCTTCAAAGGCGTAATAATAGGATTATAAAAAAAATTTGAAAGTCTTATACGGCTCCCAGCATTTAAAGGGTTTAGTAGATATTGGACCTATTCGCAAAATGGCTTACGCCAAAAAAAACGACCTATTCTCGAAATGACCTATTCTTAAATAGACCTTTTCGCATAATACCTCAGTCGGCAAAAGACTCATTCCTACAATGCCTTATTCTCGAAATGACCTATTCTTAAAAGGACTGACTTTTTAAAATTCCTATTAGCTTTAAGTTTAACAGCAATTGCTGTTGTTTTTTTCAGTGTATCTAGTGCTGGACAGTGCAAAAACAAATGTAATCTTAGCCGCAATAACTACGGATTGTTTTAGTGATTTTTTTGACATTTTGTATTGCGGCTGAAACGGATTAGTTAAAGTAACGTTTGTGTGATTAAAGTGTTTCTTTATAAACTTATACAATCAACATTTCCGGAAAACGCTACTCACATATAGTTTTAATTTATATTGGCAGATGCCAAACCTGCGGAGATTCGCAAGCTGCGGCTGATTAAATGTAGCCGCGGCGCGCACAAAAATGCTCATGCGAAATTGCTAGTCCGACTTGCATCCGATCGAGACGCGTGCCGAGCCGGCGAGATTGGTCGGTGTCTCGGCCGTCGCGGGCTAATCTGGCGCATGCGACGCGCACAATGGGCTCTATTAGCATGCATGCGGCCCGCTCGATACAAATTGCCGATGAGTCGCCTCCGATGCGAGCGACTAGGTTCGCTCGCGGTTTTGCCAGGTTTCACGTGTGCATGAACTTGGATTAATTTACTAGCGTAATCATTCCTAGACATTTATATCAGCTACGGCGAAGCCAAGTTTCAAGAGCACATTTTGCTGAGACAAATACATACTCGTACGTTGGAAATAAGTCTTCTAGTGGTAGTTTTAGAAAAGATGTATGTAATTATATATTTCTTGTTTTTAGTGTTATTGTAATTATAGTCAGTACGTTGGTTCGTTGGGTATTTTTATTAAAAATACCACCGCTTTTCAATATTCGAAAAAAAAAAATATATAATCATTTTTTATCTTAATCAAGCTATATTATTAATACATACATAAAAAAAAATACATTTGTATAAAAACATATTTCTATGAACAGTATATATTTCTTTAATTAAACTGCCCTATATGCTTGTCTAAGTGTTTATATCTCGAAGCCAAGAGATTGCTCGGTGTCTGAACGGCCGCAGGGTAATCTCATGGGCGCAACGGGCACAATAGGCTTTATTACCATGCATGCGACCGGCTTGATACGGATTGCTGATGATTCGCGGTTCTTGCGGCGGCCGCCTGACGTATTATCGCGTGCATCGTCTGCGGTGCAATAGTCTCCTTAAATTACTTGCGTAAGTTAACTCAAATAATCCCATGGGGCTACGAAAATGAATTATATGGGATCATCTTTTTTGGTCCAAATATGAAAATGCGGCAAAAATAAATATGCTGTATTCTTGTAGAAGTTGTCCCCCTAAGTATTTATTATTATGGCCCCAAAGCTGTTGGGTCATTATCCTTGGTTTTATTTGAGTTCGAAAACTCAACATCTTTATACATTTTCAGTGAATTAAACTAACAAAAACAAATGATTTGTTCTGCCATATCTTGACATTTTGAACATCTGTGAACCTGATAAGTAAGATACAGTCGTACTTGACCTATTTTGGACATGTTGATCTTGTATTGTGTTTTTGAGCATTATAAACAAATCCTATGTATACAATACATACAGGGATTATTTTGTTTATTTAATTAAATAATATAAAATCATCTTTATCTGGCACCACAATAATGTTCTCTAATCCATAAGCTGCAGGGTTTATTTCTGGCAAATGTCGTACAAGGCTCATGATGAACCATATTATGCACATAATATAGGAGCAGCATCCAATTGTTCGCTTTCCTATGATGTCACTGTTGTATTTGCGTATTCAATTTGTTGCCACAGAGTCAAAAATGTTCAAAATATCAAGAAATGGCAGAAAAAATCATATGTTTTTGTTGGTTTAATTCACTGAAAATGAATGAAGATGTTGAAGTTTCAGACTGATATAAAACCAAGGACAATGACCTTACAGCTATGTTGCCATTATAATAAATACTCAGGGGGACAACTTCTAACAGAATACAGCATTATTTTTTTTGGCCGGCACTTTCATATTTGGACCAAAAATTTATGAATGTCTGAGGATGTCCTTTCCGTATGTCTTGAGATAGATCGATATCTATAGGTTTATGTGTCATTCAGCTATTTCCGTTCATCCCTCATATTTAATCAAACATTTTTAATAACACGCCGAATAATGTTATTATAATGAAAAGAGGGCGTGCGGAAAACCGATGCGTAGTCATTGCGTGTTACATCTAAACCGCTCGAAGAGTAGGTACATAAATTAAGCGAAATCTCGGCACATCAATCGATTGCGCTTGTACAGGTCACGCTAAGGTTTAATTTTATGGGTTCGAGTCATTGAATCACTCCCTTAGGATCCGGATCATTAAGTGGGTAAATGGTTAATGAAAATAGAATGAGCACTAAACATCGAAGCGGAATTTCGCCAGTCACCTAGCCGTCGTTAAACGTTGTTATCGTCGCGATTAAGTAACAAAACAACTGGGCTGAGGGCGTCGGGGCGCTGGAGGGGGGTCGCGAATAATAATCTCAGTTTACGACGGCAGCCGAGTGAATCAATAAAAACACTAATAATGCACAGGCGTAATCCGGGCCGTGCACGTCGCGATTACTGGCACTAACGAGATCGTAAACGCGGATCACCGATGCAAGGCTTAGCCGAAACTCGCCGCGGGGGCGGCGGCCCTCTTCGGTGCCTCACTGTCTATTTTCTTTCGTTACACGCCTATGATATCTCATCACGCTGAATATACGAACAACTCTGACGGAAACGTACATCGATAAATCATAGAATATATGTGTAGTAGATGACCATCATCCTCTAGATTTAACAAGTTTGGTTTCGGAAATCATGCAAATTTTATTAAGTTGATGGAAAAAGTATTCCAAATATGTATTGCGTATACCATATATTTACTACTTTGAAAGGGTCTTTATTTATATACTTATATTTTAGGTCAAAGATGTGTAAAGCTTTGTGCAGTTATACGCTGCAGTCGTCGCCTCAATTAGTGATCGATAGTACGCTTTAGATGTAGGTTTAAATAATCCGTACTAGTTCGGTGATCGGTTGATGTTCATAGGTTTGTAAATGCCATTAAGGGTGTTTCAACACCCTGTATACCAGGGGTGGCCAAGTTGATTATGCTAAAGATCTACTTTACTGAATGTGAACCAAGTGCCATCTACCAATTACGTGTTTCTTGAAATTTTAATGATAAAATATGTAATAAGTTTGTGGTTGAACATTTCCAACCTTAAGGAATCCAACATATGAGCATGTATCAAGCGATAACGATGTTTTAATATTTTCTGATTATTAATACAAGATGAAGATTACACTAAAGATTAGTAAATACTCGTAATGTAATGTGTAATGAACGTTATATGTTTTTTTATCTTACTATGATCGATTGGACTTATAACCGCGATCGACCGGTCGATCGCGATCGACCGGTTGGCCACCCCTGCTGTATACAAACACCATGTGGACGTACACCGTAGGTATATTTAAATATTCATTTTTAAACTACCAATGGTAAACCAATCATACGATCTGCATGTTGGTACTTACAATTACGCAGATTTATATTTTAATTTACAGCTGATTCTCACGGTTAATACTTTACTTAGATTTATCCCCTAGCCTTCAGTTATAGCAGTTTATTTGATATTCAATACAAAGTTATGCAGCTTTACGCGAAAACGACGCAGCATTAACAACGGCCGACGGCCTAAAACCTTAAGCCACGAGATAAGAAAAGCAATCGCGCTATCAGATTACCTATGGAACCCTAAAACGGCCCAGGATCCATTATTCTCAATTTGCCCAGTCCGCGCGCGGAGACCCGGCGGGTGTCCCCCTAGATTAAACCTAGCGAGTGGAAGTAACAATTTGTGCGCATCTTACCGCTCGGCTTATGCACTGTCTGGATTGCACTTGAGTTTTATAACTGCCTCGCTGCCGAGCCACCGGCTCCCGAGACGTGCTATGAAGACGTGTAGTTGTAAGTAGACGGGCCCTCTGTCTCATTACCTTTTGATTTGTGCCTGTATTTGTGGAAATAACGCACAGACGCTTTGAAACTTCTTGCGGACTTTGTTCTGTAGACTGTTATGATTATTACAAGTATGCGCGTGGATTGGGAAGTTTTATATGGTTGCAAAATAATTTTCTTCCATGTAGAAATCATCATGATCACTCGTCTTCTATTTTGTTAGTAAACCAGTTTCTACTACGGGGAACTTTGAAGCCATTACAAGTTTTTCATCATGTACACGTCTAATTCTGTTCACGTTATGCTCGAAATTTCATGTTGTATTGCATACATTAATCGCAATATTGCGCTAACGTGTCCGTCGGTGGGACGTGGACTGTCGAACGCAGCGGAGTCCGCCGCGGACCACCTGCAGCCAGCGCCTCTGTCCATGACACGCGCCTGCCTTCATCGGATTGTAGGGAAATTGTTTTTTACGACGTCCTCTTGTACGGACGCTTTGCTTCGTTGTTGCTACAAATACGGATTATGTCAGTTTTGTAATACAAGATATGTCTGTTATAACTTAAGCGGCATTGTATTCTATCGTTATTCACAGAATAACATCCGTCTATTAACCTAATAATAGCGTTTACACATAAGGGATCAAGCCTGATAATTAGTTTCTATCTTTAATATATCTATTTTTAAAATATTTTATGCATATAAATGGTTTTCGTGTTTCAGGTTTTCATATAAATGTGTGTGCATTTATTTTTTTATGATACGCGCCAGTAAGTTTTATTACTTGATTTAAAACAACACTCTTCCCCCTCTCTTCTTACGCCAAATACCGTAAAATCATGAGGTAGTAAAACAACCTACCTCAAAAACCACACCTATAAAACGTAAACTTATCAACGACCCCGCATATTTGGTTCAAACGCATACTTACATGTATACCTACTATATTATGTACGAATAATGTCACCGCTCAAGTATCGAGTATTGGTGTCACAAATTGGGACGATGCCCTCACCGGGCTCAATTTGAATATAGTCCTTAACAGTACCGCGCGTGCCTTCCGCCCATCTTCGGCGATCTTCGTCTAGCGCCGGAATTAAAATTAATAGCGCACGGGTGTCGGCACGTCGTAGCCGGTCCGACCCGGTCCGTAATTTGTTTACTCGACTCACTCAGGATTACGTCGCATGCTCCGTTGAATAGGTAACTGCCGGTGACTTTTTACAAGTATCTCTTGGCTTCTTGGCGCCGCCCGGATGTTAATGAAGCTTTGTCGCTTTACTTTTAAGCTCGATGTTTTGTCTAATGAATGTAATGATGATGGTTATTAATGCTTTTGAATCTAGGAATACTACATTTGGATAAGTGATTGAGGCTTGCTACAGTTACAATATTCTACATAATATTTAGTTATAAGGTCTTGCATATTATTGGTTTTACTTGAATATAAATGTAAATATATTTTTTTAAATAATTAAAAATATTCAGTCCAGGATGTTTTTAGCCAAATCATTTTTAATATATTTTCTAATATACTTTTATTAATTTATATATTATCAGCTCGATGAAGGTAGTTTTAGGTTCGGATCTTTCTTCTACTATAATGTTTACAGTTAGTAAGGTTGAACAAAAGATTGTCTAAAGGCATTCTCTTCCATATAATGTTACCTAATATACAATATATATATACTTTTTCAAAGTACCTAGGCCCTAACTCTATTATAATAAAATGAAGCTACACACTATGGATAGTTTACACCTTATAGCGATTAGTCCGCAAACGTCTGCAAACTTGCACAACAGTTGGCTCCTGTCCGGCTCTAGCCGTGATACCGTTTCCAGATTACATATTCATATAGGTCCGTCTGTCCGCACGGACATAATTCAAAGCGGGATTTAATTGAGCATGGTGTCGCGACACGACTAAACGTCGCCGGTTCCGGGCCGTGGCGGCGGCGCGGAACCGATCGGCCCCTAACGTGTTTATTGTATCAGTGTCGCTGTCCTCATCAAAATGCAAATGAGAGCGGCCGCGGCGCCGGACACGCCGTATTGAGTTATACACCGCACGTTGTTCGGCTACCGAAATTTAGCCGCCGGAATTTTGGGATGGAAAATGAAATCGTGATAACTTGAACGTCGGGTGCGCAATGCAATTTCGAATCTTAATCGACTCGGATGCAGTTATGGGGCATCTGTTTCTGTACATTCTGCAATCGATACGTAGGTCTTTGTGACTGTTTTGACTGTTATTGCTGTTTATTATAGGACGTTATGAAATAATTACTCTATATAGAAACTAGTATTTTCTATTTAGGTTTGTATCAAGGCTATTAAGTGTCGGGAATGATTTTTGGAAATGCTTAGGTATTAGTGGTCGACTTGTCATGCGGTCCTTGCCATGCTCAGCTTAGTTACATAGCTATGAAATGAGTATCGTGAAGGCATTAAATAGAAGCTAATGTGATTAGCAAACAAAATACAGGATACATATATCCTTATCCGTGACTCTTTTTACCAGGGTCTAAGGATGGAATAGTAACAAATGACCCCACTAGAACTCCAAAATAAATTGTCGGTCCATGCGCCAAACACCCTGTACACTACACATGCAAATATTTCTGATCCAATGTGAAGTATTATGAAGTAATAAGTCGCAGTCACCAACCGTATCTCCAGACACGGAATAACCCGCTCGATTTGAAGACCCCGACAGACGTATTACATGCAAACTGCACCGGAGCATATAAATCCGCAACGTATCTCCGAGACGGCGGCGACGAAATGAATCGGTCGGGTCGCCGCGCTGCACGTCGGGCGGTTAATAAGCTCCTGACGGCTCGGTTCAGATTTCGGTCGTTAGCGCGTAATTGTCGACACCTAATTAGTCCGACACTCGGGCCCGACACCGGAGAGCGGTCTCCGGTGTCGCGCTCACACATGACCCGCGGTGATATTTAATGTGTAGCGTCGTCGCCGCTGGCGCCACTTGCGATGCACTCTCATTGTGTTATTGGGTTTTGAATGGGTACTGCCGGACAGTTATGCACGTCATGTAGCTCTGTCGTTAGCTGCTACAATATACCTAAATACTTTGAACTGTAGGTACCATCTAAGGGTACGTGTAGTCGATGCGAGATGCGCTTCTTGCATTTTGATGGCAATCTAACTATATTAAGCTGTACAAGTAGTACAAGACTGACTCTTATTTGTGCTATTTTATTGTATTTCGACTTAAGCATCAGCTATGTGGCTATATACAAATATATATTAACTTGTGATCTATTTGTTCACAGGGATGGAAGCCATCATGTCAGAGTTCTTTAATGACACGACCACCGCCTTCTACATCATCCTGATCGTGTGGATAGCCGACCAGTACGACGCGATTTGCTGTCACACCGCCATTGCTAAGCGACATTGGCTGAGGTAAGTAGTTTTTAATATACATCAGAAACTATGGATTTCCTTCCTTGGAGTTGTTCGAAAAAACGAGACTGTTAAATAGGTACATGCGCCATTAAATGTATACAAGGGAACATGATAAGTATTCATCCTATCTGTCGTGGCTTAAAAAGTTTTCATTTAAAGTTGATAATTAAAACCTTTATGTATCCGTATTCCGTTAAGTGCCTACTGTATATTCAGAGATCGAAAGGCGTAAAAATAAATGAGCAGAATAATTTAATGAGGCGTTTAATCAACATTTTGACTGAAAGTATTTATAAGGCCTTATTTGCAGTGTACGTTACTTCACTAAAGCTTTTAACAGGAAAGGTGAAATTGTAGTTACATTTTGGAAAACAAAATGGCTATCCAATTAGCGGGATCGGCGATCGGCCTTCGGTTTATTGAAAGGTACGCCGTTGTGGCACATGCAAATTAATTTGCTTATTAAAAGGATGCGTGGCGCCGACCGTCCGTTATGCTGGACCTGAGTTCGTTTTACACAAAACACGTCACTACACGTTTGCTTCTTCTCGGCTATTGTTACGTAAAATTATTATCGGGTACACTTATTAAAATATTCATATACACATGCCATCGCACCGGCAATCCCCAAAGACATAGGCAGAGTCTAAGGAGTAATAAGCTCCCTAAATCACATTCAGCCAAGAATAGAATCCTGGCGGGCTGGATGAAAAAGTTGTGACAAACTAGATTTTTATTTTTAGATGTTAGTATGTTAGTGACATGCTAGTCGAAGAACATAGTTGGTTTATTCCTTTGAGTCCCAGACCTACATGAGATTATCTATAAGTATATTAATACGTGAACCAAAAACTTTGTACCCCTTTTTACGGAAATTGCGCGGACGAAGGCGTATGAAATTTCGCACACTTATAGTTTATATAGAGAAGGAGTGCAGAATGCTAAGTTTTTTTTTAATAATGCATAAAACATAAACGTTTTATCGCTAAACTATTAGTTTCGTAATCAAGTATAAATAAATACATTCTCCAAACTGACACACCAATTCCCTAGTCCCAAACCAAGCTTATGCTTGTGCTATGGATACTAGGTGAACGGATAGACATATTTAAATACGTTCATCATCATCCTTGACTCGAGTACAAATGTCCATGTTCATCACACGAAACATTTGCCCCTAGCGGGATTCGAACCCGCGACTGTCGGTTTCGTGGCCTGGGTCTCTGACCACTTGACCATCGAGCTAGTCCATTACCATGAAAAGTGTAATGACAGAGTCCGAGTGGCACATATGCCACATGGGTGTATGTGACGCTGATGATATTTGAAAATGAGAAAGAAAATGTAATGCAGAAATGTCTAAATATCACATTTCTTGTGAATATAATGTACAACCTATCACATTTATATGTTATTATTATTCAATCAGTCTAAAGCAAAGTAAATGGTATAGTAAAATAATAAAAATAGGTAAAGTTTGGATTGTTATCGTACTCGTAATGATTGTAGATATTTAAGGGTACACATAAAAGGAAGGTTGGTTGGGTAGTTAGATACCCTGGATACGAAATCAAATGTCGCTAGTGCGAATTTTGCTAAGGGAAATTTTTCGGATGGTAATTTGCATTTGAGTTATAGATGTTAATATATGTCTATTCGACATCTAGCAGATATCCAAGGCCCAATCTCAAACGTGTAGTTTGGAGCAAAGGAATTAATATGTAATTCTAAAGATTTTTTTTTATGATTTAGTAACTAGTATAAAAATATAATAGTGATAAGTTGTGTTATAGTTCAGTGACCCCGAACTCATTACCACAGTCACATGCTATTGGGCAAAGGCAGAGCGCGCAAAAAGCCTCGACCCGCCAACCCCGACGGTGCCATAATTAAATTAATCCATTTGTTATCGTGACACCATGATCGCTGACAGACTTGCCCCGCCGTGTTGACATATGCGCCATAGAACAACAACGTTCAGATGGGACATACCAACGTTTTATTTTATACACCACGTAACTTAAATAGAACCATACTAATTTGTTAAAAAAAAATCTAAATTAGCATTCATTATTGTCACTAACTTAGTTTACTTAAATTAGTATTTATAAGTATACTAGTCATTTAATATGTCTTTATTAAATATCTCTACATATCATTACGTCCGCAATACCTGATAGGCATTTATATTATCATATTAAAATGCAACGTAAATAACCAAATATTACTTAAGATTTTTTTTTTATGGTTTTCATCATTTCTTCTATCTGTCATAAATACCTCACTATAGTATATGAACCATAAGTGCTAATGATCTACTAACATACTAATGTGCTCTTTACAATGATTCAACAACACTGCATAGAGTAGATGAGTGTGTAACGATCCTTCTGTTACTCATTGCCTTTGCGGTGACACCGAATGAACTGTGCATTCCGCAAATTATACCCCTACCTGTTTACATATATCTTCTATCGTGTTTGCTTTGAGCTCATTATTTCATGTGACGTGCAGGATATTTGTTTACAAGCATCCGCTATGTGTGACACTCGCTGATGTTCTGTTTGCCGTTTGATCGGTTATTTGTGAAATATTTGTATGATGAAATCTTTACGGGTTTAATATTTAACGTTTATTCGTTAGTTGGATGTTTAAAGTAATTACATGAAGTTTACATGATTGTTATATTTTCTTTTTAGTCAATTCTTATTATATGTAGTACAATCTTAGTGATATTTAAACCAGTCAATTTAGAAAAATTGATGTTATTCCAATAATTAATTATTTATTTCGATATTTAAAGAAGATTGTAGATATAGGCATACATATATTTACTTATAGGTTGGTCCCGTCTAAGTACTGATTCACAAACGTCCTGTAATAGCGATGAAGAATCTGTAAATATATTTTGTCTGTTTTTGTGGCATATTCGAACCAACTGATTCGATTGATTGTTGGGAGTAATCTATATATAGTCTATCGTTTTCTGTCTGTGACAGTGCGTACTTTATTTGACCTAAAACCCGAGCCGGGTTGCAAAAAAAGCTCTTGCAATTTAAAATTCGATGTGTTTGAACAGCAATCATTCGGATGGCTCATTCCTGCGTACAAACAGGCGGGCACTTTGTTTTTACGCCTAGTTCCGCAGGCTCCTTAATCAAAAGGCGTCCAGGCACGAAGCAATTTGGCTGGTCGTCCGTACGGGCAATAAGGAGTGAGCGCTATTAAAACAAGCGCAAATAAAGCAAATTGAAAACGGCACCGTTTTACCCCCCGGCCGCCTTGAGGGGGCCCGCTCCCCCCGTCCTCGACGCACCCCGCAAAAACAACGCTGTCGTCTGAGAGACCTTTGCTACGTCCAAACACCACATAGTTTCCACTGAGGTGAATATACACCATCGGTGTCTTAAGATAGTCGAGTTAAGTAAATCGTTCACTAGTAGTTCCATTAAGCTTTCTCACCAAACATTATTATTTATTTACCAGCAATACATAATTGAGACCTAAATTGTCTGTTTACTATATCGTAA
Source organism: Glyphodes perspectalis (assembly GCA_951394215.1). Taxonomy (NCBI): domain Eukaryota; kingdom Metazoa; phylum Arthropoda; class Insecta; order Lepidoptera; family Crambidae; genus Glyphodes; species Glyphodes perspectalis. The sequence goes on from OX596217.1 coordinate 7,302,392, forward strand.
ACATAGCCATAATATTTGATATATTTTTACCTCTAGACACTTCATAATATAAAAACATACATACATAATATCACGCCCATAATCCCCGAAGGGGTAGGCAGAGTCAAAGGGACAGCAGGCCTCTTAAACCACATTCAGCCAAAAAACAAAACTGGGCTGGGTTAGATGGAAAATTGTGGAAAAGTAGTGACAAGTAGCTAGCTCGTTGCCTACACAATCACATACCTAAAACCCCATATGCCATTAGTCGCATTTACGACATGCTAGGCAAGAAACACAGTTGGCACATTATTTTTAAGTCCCAGACCAACATGGGACAATGGGCTGGGTTAGGTGGAAAATTGTGGAAAAGAATTGACAAGTGGCTAGCTCGTCGCCTACACAATCACATACCCAAAACCCCATATACTTCATAATATTTTGTCTGATTATGATTGAAGCAATATAACAAGTAATTTTGAGTATTGAAAATGCACTTGATGTTATCATTTATTTATTATATTAGCAAAACACTGTATGTATTGCTACTACCACGCAATACTTAAAAATCTCTTCGCCCACGTGCCTCACTTCATATCGCTGTTAAATCCCGTTAGAATATAAATCAATAAATATCAAATCGTTTTATTTTTTAATACACCTTAAAATGAGCCGTGGTAGTTAAATGTTGAGGACACTCCTCACGTACGAAGGTTATGGTTCAAACCAAGCTGAAAACTATACCGTAGCTTTACGGCAAAACATCGTAAAGACATGTTTCCTCTGACTGAATGTGGAGGTGCAGATTCAAATAACTCTGAATTCAATTAAACTCCAATTTGTCTTAACCTATCAAAGAGTTACCAAGACCAGGTAACCGCGTTTCAAGGATTAGGTTCTACGTGAACTCCGTCTAAACGAAATATAACGGTAGGAATGCGATGATCAAAAAGTGTACACCTACATAAGTCAAAGTCAAAGTCAAAATACTCTTTATACATTTAGGTTTGAAACAAACACTTATAAATCGTCAATTTAACAGGAAAATCAACTAATAATATGAATCTACCACCGGTTCGGAATGTTGCTTCTACCGAGAAGAAACCGGCAAGAAACTCGGTAGTTACTCTTTTCAACAACATTTTTTACAGGGGTGTATAGATCATATTTGCATTTGAACCATGTCGTGAAGTCGGCTTGTCAGAGACCAAAATATAAAATAACGATGTTTACAAAATTTAAGCATAAATTAACTAAACCAGAGCAGACCAGTCCCCAAAGGTGGCACCTGTTCCCAAGCATGACGTATGGCTGACACCCATCGCTTCACTCAACCATATTATAGGGAATGTAACGACCCGTCACATAACGCCACCACCCCAGCGACGTTATAGTGAGCATGACTACTCAAGCTTGGTGCGGTAAAAAAAATAAAAAAATACAAGTAATTGTATTCAACAAACCAACCGTAGGACATACCTCAAAAGTCCTATTGAAGTTATATAATTGAGATTATATAAAATTATATAATAACAAATAAAATTAATTAATTATTTAATTTACAATATTACATGTCCATGAGCTTTGTGAAAAATTAGTTCAATTAATAATTACAATAAAAATTGAGAGTGGTAACTAACTGGATAGCCTTAAGCAGACTATAGGTTTTTGTCATATAAATAATCTTCAACTTTATAATAACCTTTTTTCATGAGGAACTCTTTAATGTGCAGCTTAAACTTGTGCATAACATATATTTGCCTCAAGACTATACATTTAGTATACTGTTCTTGAATCTTACATGTAATTAGTAGATACTATATACATTTTTGAGTTTAGATAGATTGATTATGTTAATGAAAGATGTATTGAATTGAAGTGACTTACAAATAGGTACCATATTCCACTGAAACGATTAATATATAAATGTTAGCTCATACCATTTAAAAAGTTACTTCTATAAAACAATCCTTTAAAAGAGTGAAGCGGTCCCGTACATGCATCGCTAAGTGCTTTGTCAATTCAATCTCTACGACTAACATAGTCTTTTGCCGTCGTTGTGTGCACCATTAGGTTGATGTAATAAGAAAACTAAACACATGCAATATCCTATGCTCTTGACAACGTCGGCAAAATGAATAATGTTTCGTAGGACCCGCTAGACTTGTTCCTGGCAACATATAAAGTTTTATAACAATTTTCTGTGAGGCTTAACTTAAAAATGATTTTCATTTTGATGCCTTCATGTTCTATCTTTTATTCATTTTGAATGATGTGTTTATGTTTTCAACTTTATTGTTGTGTATTCAACACACTTTATCTGTTACATTATGATAGCCTGCAGCAATGATTGAGATGCATGCAACAGCAATCGTAGGTGAATGAAGTTGGGTGCAACTTGTCACGACTGCTTTCAAAGTGTAAAGCGAGATGCATATTTGTGTCTGTAGTTTTGAGGTATGTTTGCATAGCAGTGTCTATTAAAAGTTTGTTGGCCATCATTTGCGCTGATTATTTTTGCCCGCATTGAGCATCTCTCTTGCATGCAACAACAATCTTAGGTGAACACATTTGAGTGTAACGTGTGACAGCTAATGAAAAGTAACCCGCAACATTGGCCCGTCTACTAATCTGTCCGCGAGCGCTGTTTGCGGCCGCTAGGTGGATGCCGCAACACTCTTCGGGATGTGTTAATAAGTGCGAGGGCGTTGTTTGCGGAGGGTCCGATCGCGGGTCGGGCGTGCGGTCGGCCGGAATCGTCCGCGTGACGATCGGCTCCCCGCATAAATCTCGCCGACCGCCAATTAAGGGCCACCCCGACAGTTTGTCTACGACGCCGCCCTGATTGCTTTCACTCCGCGACGGGCCCGATCTGTGATACATGGACGTAGAAATTAGAGGACGTGATATTACCGACGACGACTGGTCGGACAGAAATAGCGGCGATGGTGAAAAGTACTCTGATCTTCAAGCCATGCAAAATATTTTGTGGATCACAATCCGAAACTTGGTATCATTTGTTTGCAATAAATGATCCTGATAAAAAATACGAGAAGCATAGACTTTTACGTATCACACATAAGTGAGCCTGATTACTGGAAATCAGAGACAGAGTTTTTCAAGTTGCTTCAAGGTTTTTTAACAATGATACACTAGATTCTTATGAGTACAAAATAATATCTGATATAGATTTAGTTGATTACATTTTATACTGGAAATAATCAAACAATGTACTATGTATATCCTTCATTAAACATTCTGGTCTTACTGTACTATAATTTTTTTAGGGTATATGATTATAACTTTCATTTATAACACACATCAAGCTATGCATATAAACCATATAATGGTTCTGGTAAAGCAAACTTTCATTAAACTCACTTCCAGGTGGTCACACTACAGGTTGAAAGGAGTCAAAGCCCGGGGCGCGTCAGTTTATTACTTTAAAAATGCTAATCCGGAGTAAATACGTGCGTGTTTTATTTATAAGACGGCATCGCGAGTGTTGACGGGGCGTCGTTAGGGCGCGCTTCTCGTGTGTCATTTTAAGGATGTGCCAAATTGAAGGCTCCGCGGGGCGTCATCGTGAGGGGAGCCTGATTTATGCCTCGGCCCCTCGTGCCGCCAGTTCGATTAGAGGGTTTATTCACTCTGTCGAGGTCAGTTTTCTTATATGCGCGCCCTAATGTCGATGTTCTTATTATAGCCGGAGATAGTTCCACGTCTATATTATGAATGATACATTTTTGCGCTAATTACCTGTTCTGTTTACGCAAATGGGGTAATGATACGCCGTATCGAGTTGCAAATAGCCTCGAGCTTAGCATTAATTATGTTGCTGATAAATATATTATGTACGTGCTTAGATAATAATTGGTTATTTCTATGACCAAAAGTATGAATTATATTTACCTTTTTTTTTACACATCTTTGTGTATAAATTCCTTGATATGCCTAGATTCTTTAAGTTTTTTTTTTCATGCAGTGTGATAGACGTTATCACATTAGGAGAGTTGTTTTTACTATGTTATAAATTTTATGTGAAATATAGGTAGTACGTAAGTAGGTACACATTTTCTGACAGTGTGCTCGCTTGTAATATTCAAGGATTTTTATGATGCAAATTAGCCCTTCAAAATAGCAAATTATAACGATCGATGTCCTACGAATTTCCTATGTAAAAGAAATGGGTTATCGAAATTGATTGGATCAAAAAATTTACTCAGTAGATCTGTTGTGAGCCATGGTAGATTTAATTGAACCAGTTTTAGCTTAAGCCGAGACGGCTTAGCATACCATTCTCTTCGACATGGTAACGGAGTCGCGTTTAATTTGAGAGCTAGTCAACCGGCGGGCCGGGCGCGCGCTGAGGCCGTGACGCGTGACGCGGCGGCGGCGCGGTGTCGAGATGCAAATGAGGCCCGAGGCGCCGGGGCGGGCGCCGCCGCGGCGTGTGCGCGCCAACTAATCGCCGCTACGAGTCGCACCAGCCGATGCCCATAGTCGCTGACCAGACAATTTTTCGGACAAATCGGGACTTTGTTATGCTTTAAAATCCAATTATCGGTATTGATACCATTGAAACGGAACATTATAGTCAACTGAGCGCCAAGAGTTGTAAGTTCGATTCCCACCCTGGACCAACATTCGCTACTACAAGTACTTAGCTACTTAGCTAGCTCGGAGTCAGATCAATGTATGTGATGTTGTAGGATAGTATTTATTGTTTTTGTTTTTAATCTTTCAAAGGAAAAACATTAATTTTGTTATAGTGGAACATTACTTTTTACGCACAAAGGATGGATTTTATAATATGCCAGGTGACACAATCAAAAAAATTGCTTACACTTATTATTTAACATTTTTCTGCATATGTTTGTCGATATTTCATTATTTAACGAGACGACGTCAGCTTTAGCAGCAATAACATATCAATTAAGTGTATGTGAAGACACAGGTGTTTGCGGGCCGGGCGCGGTCACCGTGAGTAATGCGCGCGAGCAGCCGTCACCGCGCATCGGCACGGTCGGCTGCCCGCGCGTACACGTGTTACGCACTATGGCTTAGCGCGGACGTTCAATGTGCCGCAAGTGACAACCGTTACGGCACTAAAAACAACGTAATAGGTTTAAGAAGAGAAAAAAAAAATTGGAAATTATGCAAAGTTTCGATTAAATATCATCATAATTATAATGTTGCTAAATATATCGTTACTTCAGTGCACGTCAACGTTACGTCAGGCGCAGTGTATAGGCTTCAACATTGATTATTCTGTATTCTTGGACATGTTATTATATTGACTTCTTTTACCAGCTACTATGGTCCTTATGGATTGGATGGATGCTAAGGTGAGTTTCTTTTATGTTAAAAATCTTTTATTGCCAAGAATGAGAGAAGTAACATATTTTTGTATTCCTTTTTTAATTACCTAAACTTAGTTTTCTGCTTTAACAATCATACCTGGCATGTTATAAGGAATTGTCGTTATCATAAGTGTACCTTTTGTTCAATAAAAATAAAATGTTACCATATACTTACTTATTACATTTTTGATCAGAAGAAGCTTGCCCTGTTAAAACCACCTTGAGCATTGAGTATCCAAACAAGCATCCATTCAGGAGAGGCCATCACAAAAGGCGTTATTAAGAGCGTCACTTAGGGCCGCCGAACATCGGCGTGAAATTGTTTAACAGGACAATTACATTAGGTAACGTAATCGTCCACCGGCCTAATGAAGTTTACCGTATCCGTCGACGGATCAGCGCGGCTACGCCCTCAATTAAAATCTCATTACGGCTACGGGCGATACGCCACACGGTTTAGTGTATTAGAGGCACGACAGAGCACTGTGATGAAGGACCGAAACGGCGGAGGAAACAGTGAACGGGTCATTAGAAAAAGTGGGCACCTACCGGGCGACCGCTTTGTTCTAATTAGTGAAAAATAAGAAGTCGCTCATATAGGGATGTGGGCAAAACTCGGTTGCAATCGATATATGCATTGTGATATGATGTAAGCAACAGCGTATGACTCTTTTTAATAATGGCCTAATGCCTAAATATGCATAAATTTTACTAGTCGACTAAATATTTACCTAAAAAAATAACTAATGAACTTACCACATGCTATTTGAGCTTATATTATAGATATTTATTTATATCGTACATGTCTATATTACCTATTTTAGTTTGTTTATTTTTTTACCAGCATCACTATTCCGAATTTTATGTACTCTTTTTTGGGCTAAATGAACGTCCCGACTCGTTCTATTTTCCATTTTCACAGTTCACTAGATTCAATCTAAGCACACGTGCATATACAGCGTGTTCTTTGTGTTTCTATCGCGTGGCGGTTCATTTGTATATCATTAGCATCGCCGCCCGGTGTCTTGAGCGCGTATTGACATGCTATTTTCATAATCGACTACATTGACCTGGGGGCTTCGACCGATGCTGTGTAGACTGTGACCTCACCTCGACTAACTGCGAAGGGTTTATCTGAATAATACGTGTGCATTTTGTACAAAAAAGATCTTTTGACATTTATAAGTATTCCTAATATAGTAGAGCTTTCGCCTTAACTGCAAGTAGGCACCGGATAACGATTAATGGCATTATCTCCTAGGTCACCGAGACCCTAGTTGTATGCTCCTCGTATAAGTCAGTTTAATTAACATCTTTGATGTTTCTTTTTTACACTAGTTTGATCTAATGGCATCAACACTATCCATAGTATCCCACAACCTATGCATGTTTGTGGTACACTTTAATGATAAACTATCACGCCTATAGATTTGGGCCTTAACATAGTAATTTAAATTAATTTCTAGATGTTATTCAAATCCATGATCCTAATAATGTCTGGTTCCCCTGTCTTAAGGTTACGAAGGTCAAATCTGCAGTAGCTTCAATGTAATTACGAGACTCGCTTAATCCTGGTTCATGGTCTAAGCGGACCTCGTCTAAGCTCGGGACATAATGCTAGGAAGATGATGATGTTGTCTATAATAAAATACAATTTTGTTAGTTCTCAAAGCTCCACTTTTTGCTAGTAATATGATAATTATCATATTACGCTAGATTGGAAAAAAGTATACACAGTACATATGACTGAAATATGGACAAATGTCTGCTTATATTAATGACACCCCCATTCACTTACTTGAAGAAGAGTTAATTTCGTATGTTGCAGAATAAAGGAAAGAAAATGTCCACGATGCGATCCCAAGCTGATTTAAAAACAAAATGTCGATAAAAAAAATTTGGAGCTTATTGTTTTTTCGATTCTGCCACGTAAAAGTAGCAACGCATGCTTTCGATCCGATTCGGACTTGGCCGATTTTTGCACCGGGCACACTTATTACCGGCATAAGTCGACCGGGGCCGTCACCGCCGTCGCCATAAAGAACGCGGCCAAACACTCGCGCAAACAGGGGCGCGCCGGCCGCTCCCGCGCCGCGCAAACACTCCACCGATCATGCTGCGCGGTTGAACGGAACGTGTTTTATGTTATCGCCGGAGCGTATATCTTACTTTATTTGAGACTTGACTTTTGGTTTCGTGGCGATTTTACGCGCTTGGTGCTCAATTATATGTAAATATTTTCACGCGCGATCCTCGAAAGGTTAGGCAGAGTCCAGGGAACCACTACCTTTTTTAACAAAATCAATTAGTTACAAAATAAAAATCGTGAAATATGACTATAACACTTTTAAATATAGTTTTGTTTGTTTAAACATTGTTAGTTTTGCGTTTCTTAGGTCTAAACTAGTTTCATAGTCGGTATTGTGATGACAGGAATAAAACCACTTAGTAACTATTCAATAATCTGTGATAAAACGCAAGAATCAATTTTTATTGCTTAATAGATTTGCTAATGCTTTGTATCTATTAAGAGGCGATTAGTTATCTGAATGACTCATCTCTTAAAGATTACAGAATACTTTCAGCGTTATTCTTAAATGTATATCCCTTAAAAGCAGACTTAACATGTTATATTCACAACGCAAATTTCGTCAATTGATTTTATAATGGAGTTTCTCTAATTTTACTACCAGTCACATTAATTGCCCCCAGGCACATTAATTGCGGGCTTGTATTGCTCCCAAGATATCATTGATTCATGTACACGTGTGATCAAACCGTGTACTTACTAATTTGGATCGAATGGCAATTGGATTTATCAAACGGCTGGATTAATAAAGAAGTTCTAGGAATTTGAGGTTAATAACGTGAACGTTTCATAGTCTGTTACAAATAGCATATTGTGTGAAAAGTAATATTTTCTGTGTGGAACACACTTTAATTAACGGAATTTATAATCGATTCTGGTTAGATGATATGTGTTAAACTGTTGACATTAAAACATGTAACAATTTTATTTTTTACAGACTTTACCGTGTTCTAAAACACCAGAGCAGTTATTATTTTATGAAGTTGTTTAATTTTATAGTATTTCCATTGTTTGTCTTGTAAAACCATTAAAAGTACATGTCGCCGCAACAATATTCACGGCTTTCAAGCGCTCACCCGACCGCACTGCCTTTGCCACGATGGCTGAGAATTTTACGCTTCTTTGCCCGTGAAACATAGAAAAATAAAGCTATGAAGTTGGGTATAGCTTATATCAATTTTTCTTTACTTCACTTTAGACCTACTTATAGAAATCTTCTATGTTCTCAATACAACCTACGTCTGATAATTATAACGAGCTCGTATCGAGGCCATTAGCCAAATAGAAAAGAAATAATAACAAGAATTCACTATTTTACTGCTTCATACTAACATGTTTGTTACGAATTAACAATGTGCGATGAAGAACAAGCGTCTCGCCCCTCCTTTTTTCAATTTTTATCAGATAATTGGACTGCATAGCCACCTGGTTGTGAATCTAAGCAGTCCATTGTCCAATTGGACGATTTGTGACTCCAGACCATACAGGGACTTTCTTAAACACACAAAAAAAAAACAAATGCAATTGGTTCAGCGGTTTAGAAGGAGTTAAGTGATATATATTTGACAGGCCCGTTGGTCGAGTGGTCAGAGACCCTGGCCACAAAACCGAGGGTCGCGGGTTCGAATCCCGCTAGGGGCAACTGTTTCGTGTGACGAACATGAACATTTGTACTGGAGTCATGGACGTTTATAAACGTATTTAAGTATGTCTATCCGTCCACCTAGTATCCATAGCACAAGCATATGCTTAGTTTGGAACTAGGGAATTGGTGTGTCAGTCTGGCGAATTTATTTATTTATTTATTTATATACACGTGTACTGAAGAATTGTTCATATAAAACAATAGGTATTTTAATTACCACTTGTATTTCCAAGCATTTATTATCACAACTCTGGTTTTACTTATATTTAAATAAGCTCATTATACATGAACGCGAAGGTTATAAAGAAGCTTTCGTTTCTAGGTAACAAATAATAAGATTCGTATACATATTATTTTGTTTGGCTTAATACTCATTTAATTGTCGGCCCGACCGAAACGATACAATCCACTTACATGTGCCTGAAATTTTACACGTGCAAAGTATTATGGCGAATATTTGAATTTAAATATGAGGAAATTTTGATACCATTGTTAATTCCATCCTACTTATCGCTTTAAATATATAACGAAACACTTCATAACGCAAATGTTTCATGTTAATTCAATTAAGAATATATTTACGTTGAAAAATAAGTAATAATGCTATTGAGTCTGTAAATTTCTTTTATAGAGAAGTGTCTAGCTAAGCTTTTGATGTCTAGTTTTGTAATTTGGAACCAATTAAAAACCTGTCATATCATGTATCGCGATTCGAATGGTTTTTCCTACGTCTAATGGTATAAATAAATTATAATTTAAGTTAAATACTGATCCATGTACGCACATGCGCTGTCACTTCCACAATCCTTGAAAGGGTATACAACGACCTTACTTAACCACTTTTTATAGAAATAAGGTTTAGTTGGTTTGGGAAGAAATTGTGAAAATGTAAGTGATAAGTAGGTTGCTTTGGTGGTGTTGTCTACACAATCGCTAGTAGTGGTGTATTAAGTCACCTTTTACGACCGTTTTACAAGATTATTTTAGGTCCCAGGTGAACATGAGATTTTGAATGTTCATCAAAAATATACATACGTAATATAATTCGTACTACATTTCAATGGTGGCAAATAGAATGAGGCGCTTGTTTCGGTAAAGGCTTTACTCAAAAGCCAGCGATATGGGAACAATATTCGTATTTGACCGGCTCTTCCATATTGTATTTTGTGCATTCATTGTTTTGCTAGCGCGAGTGCAATTTTTCACAGTATTTGCGGGCTCGGCCGGGGCTCCACTCGCTATGATTTCATTATTTGCTTTCAATCAGCATTGTGAGCAGCAGCGGTGCGCTAGACCTCCGCCCGCGCCCGACCACTCCATCCCAAGTGAATTTTGTTTGGTTTCGTTTTCGGATACTGTTTGTTGTCGAGTTTCGAAGAATTTTATGGTATTACAATTGGTTTAAATTTATGCGTGGAACAACTTTTTTTCCGCTCCGCAGAAATAGCCCTGGTTTTATTTTGTTTGTCCATGGAGTTTCCTCTATTATATTTTTGGTACAGCAAACACTCAGGTAAAAGGTTTCCCAACGTCGTCCTTTATGTAAATATTGTTCATCTGCATTTTTTCTTGTTACGTTATACATCATAATCACAAAAATATACACCAATTTTAGCTCATAAAATCAAATAAAAAGTGTGGTCTTCTTCCTCTAAAAGAGTTCATTACTTTGTCAATTACACTTTACGCATATTACATGGAAAAACTAAATTAAATAAATTGATATTATACTTCGGTAAGAAAATGTCCAAAAAATAGACCACTTCCTAAAAAAAGTCTCGACACTCATGGCTTTGCAAATAAAGCAATAAAATAAGAAATATACCTGTTTATATAATTAAAGCACTTTACGCTCATATTTTGGGAGTTATTTTATAGTTTATTAGACCTACTCTAACGTTATCTATATATTAATACGTGAAGCAAAAACTATGTACCCCTTTTTATGAGAATTACGCGGACGGAGGGCTATGAGATTTGGCACAGTTAAAGTTTATATGGAGAAAAAGTTCAGAAAACGAATATTTCAATAAATAATGTATTAGCAATACTTTAAATAAATAATAAAAATCAAACTAATAATGGTCGAATTTCGACCAGTGGGCGATCACTAGTTAATAGTTATCCTTCGTCATATTTTTATGTCAAACTAGCTTCTGCCTAGTTCGGCTTTCACATTTATAATATTAGTAGGATTCTTGAAATATATATCTCTTTCTTGGTGAAGACGTTCTCCATCTGTGCGCCATTTCTAAGAACAACCAGTTCACCTGTATTAAAAAAGCTTAAATAAACATGAAAATCTGACGAAATTGACTTTCAGTCCATCTTTTACTCAATATAAATAGTAGCGTTATTTATTGAACTTGTTTTGTACACCCACACGTAGCATAGTTACGAAATATCGTAGCATCCATTATGGCTGCTACGATTCTACGAATCCTTCGTAGCAAGAATTGTAGCACGTGAGACGTTTGTTTGTAGATTGAATATTGTCGATATTTCTGTACCGAGATGTTTTATTAGAATCATCGTTATATCCAGGATGCGCGCTTCACCGGATCAAATATCCGTTCACATTCAATTAAGACATGAACTAATGGTATCATCCGCTGCTACTCCTAAGTATTTCATTTGCTCATTAATCTCGTATTAGTTTTGTTTTGCCTAGATGTGACTTCATCACAATTATAAAATAAATTACATTGATTTTATATAATCTTATGTCATGCTGTTTTTGGAGAAACGTTAAAAATAGTATCTAAATAATTTCTTACTTAAATCTTGTCAAGAATTATAGATACTTCTAATTGACAAGCCAGACTAACTATTTTGTATTTTCATCGTTTTAGACCTACGCAAAACATAATCGAAACAGTGACCAATATAACCAAACCAAACCAACCACTTGGCGACGGCGAGGCCGTGTCGGAATCGAAACGTTTAATATACAAAAGGCGATGAAAAAAGCGTACACTTTGCATGGTTTCATTCCAATTGCGCGTTAGTGCGGCTTCGCCTTTGCCGGCGCCGCAACAATATCAAACATCCCCGATGCCGGCTTCGTCGTTTTGACAACAATACCTCAATATTCGCCAAGTTCCGGAAGCTCTAAAGTCTCGATTCGCGCTGGATTATTTTCGCGTACTATAGTTTTGTGTTAGGCGCTTGTTCAATTAACTAAATGATCGCGTTTAAATTGTGTTTCTGGTCACACACATTATTGTTGTCAGCATTAATGTTTTGCTTCAACTACAATTATTGCCATTACTATTATCTTATAGTATTTTTGTGTATCTAATTGTTTTATAAATCGTGTGATTTGATGTAGATTACCATTTTATTTGTACAGAAATCATTTTCGTAAATTTTCAGCGTATCGATTATCACGAAAGTTTTCGGCTCCATTCCAATTTGTTTGGTTAATCCAAACACATCGATAAAATTATGGAACATCAACAAGGCAACAATCTCAAATTCTACTCAAACTAAATTGGCCCCCGTATCCAATGTAATCCAAACTCTATTATCCTTCGATTTTATACCGTCTGCGGGTTAACCTGGCAGTATGCATAAAATGCGCTTCCATTAACGCCGACGTACGACGATTGTTGCCGTTTAAGGATCGCAGGCGACCGCAATATCGATATTATCGTTTAGTGTTATGCGGCCGACAAGGAAAAGCTCTCCGGGTACGTAGCGCCCCCTGGCGGGAACGTTACTGCCCACTTTCGGGGATACGGTATCGATGCACTTGATATTTTTCACCTATTTACCAAGTTGGTTACGTGCGGAAGAAAGTTATTGTTAGATATAGTGCACTGCTGGGAGACATAAGATTTATATTTTTGTAGTTTTTTGTTTCAGCAATTCGATTACTTGTTCTTTTTTTTCAAGTCTTTATAATAAAAATTAGAGATGTGCTTTTGATAATACGATACGCAAACATGAAGTTGCATTATCTTAGACTTGGATTACTGACAAGTTTATTGTTAAATGTATGACATACTAGCTTCTGCCTGCGGCTTTGCTCGCATGGTACATCGATGAAATATAGCTTATGTGTTATTTTAATGTATAAGCCATACTATTGCAAAGTTTCATTAAAAATCCATGCAGTACTTTTTGCGTGAAAGAGTAACAAACATCCACACATCCATAAAAACTTTCGCGTTTATAATATTAGTAATAATAATAAGTTACAATGATGGTGTCATTAAATTTGCAATGTTAAGTAAAACAATGTAAACTTTATCCGTCACCAATGACGCGTTCTCACGAAAACGTTGCGTCTCACCGCACGTCGGCGGCGGCAACACTCGCGGCAAGTTTAAAACCGCCCGTATCTTTTTAAAGTTGAACCCGCCAGGGTTTAGTTTGGGCGCAAACAATAACAGCGGCGGCCGCGGGCGCTACCCGTGTTTGTGTTCGCCATTTAGCTGTGCGGCTTCATCTCCACATCCACTTCGAGGGATGTCCGGATGAGGTTTGGTTTCTACACTACGCTGTACAATACAGCGGCACAGTGCAGACGAAGTAGTTCACTTATTGTAAACGTAACGTCTGAAATATGCATGTCTTCAATTCTGAGATTTAATGATACTTTAAATCGGCCATTTTATTATTGTCAATATTATGAAAATGTTTGAGTGTTGAATAGTCGCTCATAGGTTCTTTTTATATGACACCACTTATTTACGTATACAAATTTTCGAAATCATAACAAGCTTGACTCTCAATTTTTTAATTTATCCTAAAGAAAAACTAAAATTAGCGTAGATGATAAAACAAACTTTTGTTATAAAGTGGTAAAATACGAGCTGGAGTTGCCATGCCGTTTGGTTAACTGTGACATCATAGGTTCACAGATTCCTGCTATCATGAGACTTGTGCAGCTATGTTATATATACATTTATTAGCTTTCCGCTCTGTTAGCTTTGGGTGTGTGTAGTTTAGTTTTGTTGTATAAATGGTTTCTAATTTAACTGCCGTTGACCAAAACCTGTTGAATTCGTTTACATCTACACAAATGAATATTTTGTCACTACTTAAATCGTCACTCGATTATTTATGATTTGTATGGTTTAATATGTAGCACTTAATCTTCATATGGTTGATCAAGACTATCTCTTTATTTGTTCCGAGATGTCAATTCAGCGTAATTGACGGTAAAATCCAAACGACATAAAGGTCCGAAGTATATTTTCCCGTGGCACAATAGCCGGTCTTGATTGGTCTCAATCGACTGGTCGTCAGAGGCGCGCGTTGATCGGGTATATTGAAACAGACGAGCGTATGCGTCACCAAGGACGCCCAGCGGCGAGGCGCCGCACCGACGCCCCCCGCCGGCGATCATTGCCCGCCATTACCCCTCCCGTATTAAGCCACTTAGCTCAATCATGATTAATGTTTCACCGAACGCGACCCGCTCCGGGTAAATAGAAAAGTTATTTACTCGTCGTCGTAATTAGGCATTCACGACGAGTCGCGGCGCGCTGCAGGCCGCCTCGATCGCTCGCTTTGTCGCCGCGCAGACCGGGCGTCTGCTTTGCCTCGCCGCCGCCTGATCATTTCGACAAACATGCGTCTTGCGTTTAGCATCGGCTCCTCCGCAAATAAAGGGTCGGGTGAAATGCACCTTTGAAACTTTTCAATTTGAACCCAGACGGTAGGTAGTGTTGTAACTTTTTTTTTTTTCAGAAGAGAAGCAACACATTATTTTATGACAATATTACTTCAAACATATTGCTCTTATTATCTTGCACTAATTATTACGTAATATAATCTATATTCAAGATACCTGTTCTTTCAACCAATGAGTGGATATTATTAGAAGATTAGGGATTGCTGTTTTATGTGAGTCAGGAATAAGCCATAAGTAAATAAAAACTTAAGATTTAAATACGAATTAAATTTGGATAACAATAAACGAATCCAGCATTACGTATCTACTCCCGATACTTTCGAAGAATTCCTTTTAACATCCCTTAGTTAGCGCTTTATCACAATACTTATTTCAGTCGACGAGTCCAACTATAAGTTATAGTGCATTAAGTGAGAACTGAAATGCCCGCTTGCAATTATATCCGAGTCGCAAATGCAATGGCTGAAGGGTGTATAGCTAATTAAAAGGATTATGGCAGACTGCTCCAGATAACGGCGGCTCCTTCCGATCGCGTCTCGCGCTGACTGCCGCGACGCTTGTTAATTGTGTCTGATGGAATAACCGGCTCAGTTGAAACTAAACGGAATAGTTTTGCTATTGCAGTTGGCAGAAGTATTCGCGAAGGTCAGAAGCGCTAATAAGTTTACAGCTCATTCAAAAATAAAGCTAATTGTATGCATAAATTAAGATGTAGACAACTAAATTTTGTGTACCGTAAGGTAATGTGTTTATCAACAGTCATATATAATGTCTCATAAGGTTAAAGCTTCTTTACGTTTGCCAAGTAAAGAACATATTATATCAATCACTAATATATGAGCCATCATCAAATTGTATAGTTGTACATATATAAATAGTATTTTTCGGTTTCAAAAGTTTTATAAGGTGTACATACACATACATAGCATGACGCCCAAAATCCCCGTAGGGGTAGGCAGAGTCAAAGGGGCAGCAGATCCCTTTAACCACATTCAGCCAAAAACAAAATTTGACTCGGTCAGATGGAAAATTGTGAAAAAGCAGTGACAAGTGGCTAGCTCGTCGCCTACATAATCACATACCCAAAACCCCATATACCATTAGTCGCCCTTTACGACATGCTATGCAAGAAACACAGTTGGCACATTCTTTTTAAGTCTCAGACAATAGGCTGGGTTAGATGGAAAATTGTGAGAAAGTAGTGACAATTGGCTAGCTAGTCACCTACACAATCCCCCATACCCAAAACCCCATACGCCATTAGGCACCTTTTACGATTGGCACATTATTTTTAAGTCCCAGACCAACATCGGACAAATAAATTATAAGATGTACGAGAATACTAGTTTAGAGCTAAAGAACCGGGACATTGTTACCCGGAGTGCAGCAGGCGCCTAAACAAAACGATTGTGTTGTGCGGAGTTATTGCCTACTTGAGCCACTGCGCTTTACAACCATTAAACCATCGCCATCTAGCGCAATACGACTCTGGAAGCGTGCGCCATAACAGAACGTGTGTGATACGATCCGACGCACATGGGCCCCGTGAATCCGGCGTCGATAAAACAGACCCTGAATGATTGCGTTTGCTTAATTATCCGCCCCATGTTAGTCTAGGACTTTTAAAAATGTTGTTTGCTTAAACATGTAAATGACTATAGGCATATTGGGTATCGAATTTATGATTGCGTAGGCCAATTTAGCCATTTCACTACTTAACCCAACTCAATAAAATTGTAGCTATTAGTTCTTAAAGAAGCTTGCTGGCGTGGTAGTGTACGAATATGATCATGCTTTGTTCTTTTTTCTAATTATTATTCTGCTTACTACAATAAATATGTGTAGTTATTGTAGTAAGCAGAATAATAATTAAATCATGTAGAGGTTATTAACTGTATATGTCTACTGTACAATCTAATGAGTATCTGTTTGATTTGGAGCTATTGATTCGTTGTGCTAGTTTGCGCGATTCATATGTATGAACTATGTTGTTCTATGTTAACGGGGATGGTTTCCGCACTTAGTCCTTGAAGTGGACCATTGTACGTGAGCCGTGTAGGCTGGTTATTCTAGCCAGTATTTCATTTTAATGAAGTTAATCTAAAAGGTTATTTACTCTCATTATTAAAATAAAGCGTCTTAAAATAAAGGGCTGAATAATCTTTCTATAATTATAAAATGCAAGGGCTTATGTCTTACGAAAATCCCTTTGTATTTTTTTTTTCCAAGACTTAAGAACCGGTTTATTCCACGTTTTTGTTTTTCTTATATCTATTTTTATTATCTTGTTTTGAAATCGTTAGCATAATTAGTTGCTCCGTAAAAAGACAAGAAAAAGCAATGTTTTATTTTCATTGACTGCCAATTAAGGAAAAAGGGTTAATTGAACAGTTAAAACAAATAACTAAGACTCGTTAGAAGCAGTGAATATTTTATTTACACAGTACTTCCTTTAGTACCTACATAAATAAATACACACACATAATTAAAGATGTACGCGAGATTAAAAAAAAACCGCACAGGTCCAGACAAAACTGCCAAAAAATATACTCTCATTTTATGTACGTAAACCATAAACGCCATCTTATTATTGTGCTTTGTATTTCATATTTGACATTATTATGGGAAGATGTTTTTTCAAAACAATATCGCTTTGACGGAAGAATGTTGCTAGCAGACGGGGTAGTTCGTCAGCCGTCGCTTTAGACTATTCAACGGTTTCACGTGTTCCCAGGCCGGCCAATTGAGTCTGGCACATGGATAATTTAATTAATCGCGTACCTTTTGCGGCGCGGATACTGTGGCGCAAAGAGCGATTTTATAATACCATTGTTTTAACTTAATTGTTGGGCAGGCTGTCAGAGTTACTGATTAAGTGCCATACGTGTCGTTTCTCATTTGCACATAAACCAACCAAAACCCTATCTCAAGACTTTATATAAATATAACTGATGTATAGGTTTAAAATTGAACTTAACTACATTTATTTGCTATGTCAAATGTATTTAGAGCCAATATAATAACACAACTGGTTTCTAGTTCTCTCTTAAATTTATTGGAATTCATATTTGAAAACAATCTATCCTTTTTTACTTGTTGGCTGCTGTGACATACGTGCTTACAATATAAAGTGTTCCATGGGAAGCACATAGAATAAACTAAGAAAGGAAGTATTTTGGGTACACTCTACTTAAGCCCTTAGCAAGCAACCGTAGGATTCCACCAGTTATATAAACCAATGTTAAAATGTATTCCTCTCCAGGCTTTTTTATACTTATACCTCAGTTAAGAGAAGCGTGCTTAATGAGGACTTTATCAAACATATCTTGCTTATGTTTTATATAGCGAATAATCTGCATCTGCGTCCTCCACAAATTGATTTAAACCGTATCCGAAATCCGCTCTCGCCGGGGCCGTGCGCGGCGGGCGCACGTACAGCACGCTCGATTCACGTCACGAACACGGCCGTTTTGTTTGCATTCCACTCGCTTTAATACGTAATTTGTTTTGAATGCCACGAAATTGGCACACTGACAGCCCGGCTGCAATTGAAAACGTATCAAGTGAGCCACTACAGTGTTGCGACGGGGCGGCGCGGACGCCTTATTTGAATGCTTCATTTTGGACGCTTGTTTGTTTTACTGCTGTATTTTGCGTGGAGGTGGATTTACATCGTTATGTGTGTTTGTGGTGCAGAAGTATGTATTATGTTGTGAGATATTGTATGGTATTATATGCATCTGTTTATTTACAGACTAGAAATAATTACTTCTAGGTGATCAGGTACGCCTAATAATAAATTTGTACTTCTAAAGTTAGAAATATGGACATTCATCTAAAATTATGTGTTGTATAAAGAAAAACATGGAACGAATATATTTATGGTTCAATGAGAAGGTAGACTATAATATCTTAAATTCCTACCTAAAATTCAACATAAATTTGGGTTTTCGGTACAAACTAACTCGCCTTATAACGATCAATTGAAAATTAAAATATAATGGTGTTTTCAAATGATTTACTTCCACTTAACAAATTTCGTAAAAATATGTAGGCGAGAGTTCTCTGTAGAAATCCTTAGAGAGGATTTCAGTTCTAATTTTAGCGTAGAAAAATCTTTAACGAGAGATTATATTGTTTTGCAGCTTGTTACAGGTTGTTTATCTTTTGCAATTTGCTTCTAAATACTTGAGAAATATGTACCAGCCTATTTAAAATACATTGTTTAAAACATTACATCAATATCAGAATTACATTCAATATAAGATAGAGGAAATGTATCCATGTAGATGACACCCACTGCACCATTAATTATATAAGGTTGTAATAATAAGAAATACAATAAATGAACACATTATGATATGCCTGATATAAAATACTATGTTAACATCTTATTTTTGAATATATTTCGTTCAATTGTGTCATATTAGTTTAAAAAATGAACACTTTGCCCCAACCTACGCAGGAACATTATGCGATGTTAAACCAATTTCGGGGCCGAAGGTATCAAAAAACAATAGGCAATCTGTACCGCGCCGCATCTAGTCGCTAAAGGGTCTGACATATTTTTTGATAGACTGCTCGTAACGGAGCGCGGAGGTCACTACACTTGATAATAATATCGCCGACGGCCCCTTTGTGCGGGCCCGGCTCGGAAGTAGCAATTTTTCCACGACATCCGGCCCCTGCTGCGATGTCCCCGCCACTCGCGCCCCGCGCCCGTCGCCCCGCGCCCTGTCGCCCCGTCGCCCCCGCATATAAAATATTATTCAGCTAATACCATTCGGCGGAACGATTCACAAATGAATTGGCATGGGTTATGATTTAAACGCTAAAACTAATACCTGTCTAGCGATGTCTGCTGTGAAAATATTCGTTATTGCTTTACACGCATGTTCCATTTGTTAGATATTAGTTAAATATCTTACAAAAAAAAAAAAATTAAAATAAATTGTTTATTTTAATTTTAACTTTAGCAAAAATACATACAAACACACGTTTAACATTTTTGTGGTCTTAACGAAGTACCTTCAGAAAAAAAAAAAATTGTGTAAGATTGGTTTAACATTTGTTTCGTAATTCGGTAATTTTATCTATAAGTATATCTTTTTAATTCAGTTTGTCGATTTATATCCAGTAAGATTTACCTACCAACCGATAAACTAAGCGGGGCTCGTTCTTGGTTTCGAATTCTAAGAGAATACTTTCGATTAATTTTGCTTGTTCGACAGCTCGCTTTAATAATTTACCCCAAATTGTGTTGACTTTGCATCGGTAAACGGTGCATTCGTCGTTTTCAATGTGGACTCTAAATTAACGAGTTTAAGGTGCACAACAGTTCGTAGTTGCCGGGCAATATTGTGTCTCCTCTTAGGTAGTTTTTCGGGGGAGCGCTGGTGGTGTAAATAAACAAACGTACTACCGACTGTTAAGTAACTCTCAATGGACAAATTACTCGTATTTTCTGTTGCTGGCAGCATTAGTAACGGCTTCCGAAGGCGATTCAATAACGGCCCACGGCGAAACATCACTTAATACCCTCTAATGGGTATTAATTTGCTCGTTAAATTATTATTTCCATCAATATTATTTTGTAGTGGCTTAGTTAATTTATTAAGGGCTTGCCCGTAGTAGCTTTTACAAAGGTATTTGTTTCAATTAGGTATTTATAGTCTATGATTTTCTCTTGATTAATTATATTATTTATTATGCGAAACCTGAAATTGCGAGTATGAAGTACGTTCATTCACAAGGCTACCGAATAGACTGAAATCAATTTCCTTACAAACTACTTATAGCGTCAAATGATTAGCGTTTGATAGAATACAGTATAAAATACATGATTTCCCGTAGAATCACTATGTAAGTAGAAACTTGGGTCGGATATGGTTTGCGGCTAGCGCGGATCAAGGGTAGCCATGGCGATGGCTCACGACCTCTCGCCTCTGTTATTAAGCTCCTCTCAAACAATATGCCGCAAATTGAGTTAACTCACTAATAATGGTATCGCGACTGCAGAGGGCTCCGCTCGCCATTGAGGGCGAAGGCAATCTCTCCTCTCTCTCCCCCGACGAGCCTCTATTACCTTTTATTCGATTTGCCGAGATTAATAGCCACGACATGTGTATGTAACCGCAAACGCGACGCTTTTTTTTGCTTCACGATATCGCTGATTGCGTTTTTTGTGCGAGATCTCGGAAAGGGGTTTGAAGAAGTGGGCAAAGGAAGCCGGCATAGGAGTTTCGCAGCGGAGTGGGCGGCGTTCGCAGGCTTCTGCATTAAATTCGCTCCCGGCCGATGCCGGGCCAGCTATGATTTCAATTATTGTTTGATGTCGTTATTTCGTTTGTGTTTGTTCGGGCCGCGTTTCTCCATTTTTTACTTCACCCTTCCTCCCTCGTATTTGCTCGCGCAAACACGGCGGCTAAGGTGCGTCTCCGGCTCGGTAACTGATATGTTTGGCGCTTCAGCTGAGATGTTTGAACAAGACGCGGCTACCATCCGAATTGAATTGAGTGCAGTTACTTTGAGGGCCTCACGTGTGGGAGCTCCTTACGGATTCCTGCGCGTCTTGAGTGGTTCCGTGTTTGACGGGAACGGAATCTGGCTCAATTATTTGTGTAGAATAAAACGATTTTATTTAAGAAACTACAAAATAATTGACAAATATTTATAATTTCGTCGAAAATATGTCACGCAGTGCACCATGTAATTCAAAATAATTTTCTGACTTGAATAATATAATCGGCCGTTATCTTATACTATTAAATATTTACTTGAATTCTATTGTTGTTATGTTTTTTTAGACAACTATCGAGTTGCTGTTCTGTTAATGCAAACCAGCTCTTTAGGTACAGAGACAAATACACGAATTACCACATACAATTAGTTCTCTTTCATTAGGTAATAATCTTATGTTACCCAATAATGTTGTTATAATCCAAGGTCCGCCACGTTAGTCGGTGTCGCGTTACCTGCGGGGCACGCGGCCGTCCGTCCGTCTGTCGCGCCCATTGTCCGCCATTGTATATGACATTGAGAACTTAATGGAGCCACACTCGGCCGTGCCACGTTCGCGGAAACCAGTCATGCTGCCATGTCGCCTATCATCACCACATCGGGAAAGCATTGGACTGTCTAGAGTTTCGAGAATGCCGCGCTGGTCGAATCTCGGAATTCGACTGCTTGAGTAATCTCGTGTGGTCTTGATTTCGAGATTTGCAACGTTTCGTAGAAGCGTTGATGTAAGCGGACATGATTTTGATAATTATATCTAAATGGAGACTTATTAACGTTGGTGTGTGATAGGTTTATACCCATAAGGACTGACATTTACGGGTAAATTACTGTAATTTTATTATGGAACAGGCGACAGGTGCTTCAGTTAAGAAATATAGACGTCATACTTTAACATAGTTCATAGTTTAATAAAATATTTTAACCTTATCACTAGATGTATAGTTTAAAGTATGATGATTATGTTGTATGCCTTGAGAAATTTAAATTATACCTCGGCTCTTTTCTTTATACAGTGAAGATGTCAATGGCATTGAATGAAGGTCGCAATATATTTTTTGTTGCAAAGTTGGTTAGTTAGTTAGTTAGTTGCAAAGTTAAAAGGTTGCGTGTAACGGGATATTCAATAAGCTAGTATCTAATAAGCAGGTATGACAAAGGCGGCATAAAAGAAGTGCCATAGGTTCATCAGGGATACTGTGTCGTCTGACCTGTCGGCGCCGTCGCGCCCATTGTGCTCGCCCATGTGACGTGAGCTTTTAATGGCAACTTTGTCTTAGGTGTCACCATTGTTATCTGATATTATCTCCAACAAGATATTTAGAGACTAGACGTTTATTTTCATGTAATATCACATCTTAGAATTTGTAGATGACAGCTGTAATTTTTTTTTTTTTTAAATATATGAAAATGCTTTTACGTTAAATAGTTAAAATAGTGTCACGTCTTAAATAATTGGTTATTGAGTATTGTGCCTTGCAACATGAAAATTAGAATTCCTAGTTTATTGGACGGGTTAAGATTTGATACCCTAGCCATGAAACCAAAAGCAATGGATCAAATTCCTTTAAAAAGAATAATTTAAAACAGCATATAGAATGGAGAATAACCACAAAAATTATCCTTCCTATGAACTTACTTTAACAGCTGTTAGATAATTCGCCATAGCTACATATGCTTACTCTACTGTGAAGCTTGGACAGCTCTGTGGATGGTTGTGCTACGAATATGGTATGAACATTTCGCTTCTACGAATTAAATTTTGTGTAGCTACACTCTCTGGATAGGCAAGAAGTATGTTTAATCCAATATAATTCGTCGTTTGCTTATTTAACTATTTATTTTTAACTCCTTATTTATATCTTTAATAATTTTTATTCAATAGAGAATTATGTAATAGGTATGATAAAAATACAATTCTACTGTATTGTATATGCCGTATCGATCAGATTCCTAAATTTACTCTATATTCTTTAAGTATAGAACCTGAAGACGTCCTTCCACTATGATCACCGGCCGCTAAGAGTCTCAATTAGGACGTCCCTTAATTGTAGTGGCGCACAGCACGCGCGGGGGTCGTCTGTTTGCCCAAAGTCGTGTGTCGGCGTGTTATTAAATTCCCGTCTTTTTTCCCTAATCCCGTTGTCGGCGCCCGGGGCCCTCATCGGAAATGGTATTATTTCCCGCCCGTAGCGCCCCGGAGCGGACACCGGATACTCGGCGACGAGTGGCTGCCCCCGAATCTCTTATTTGAGAATATCTGACTCGCTCTTGTGCAGTTTCCTTTTTTCTTTCACCGTGTAGTGATATTAGAGGCACTAAATACTTAGTTCCCTTTGTGAAATCTAAGGATGTGTTTTGAGTCCTTCTCAATAAATTCGTTTAATAGACCGGTTGTTACTCAATGATTTTTGATTAGCCACTCTTACTCATGGTTATTGCATAACATACCATAATGAACGAAATATATCGCAGATGTCTTATTACCTTAAAAAAGCATCTATCGTATAGCAGTATATGTTGATAAATAAATTAATCCGGCGATTTCAGTATAAACCATTTCATGAAACCACTAAACCACTCTGTGAAATGCCATACATTTATCTCGTCGCATTCCCAAAATCAATTATGAAAATATGATGTAAATCCGCGTTTGCAGTAAAACAACAGAATATAATCGCGTCATTATGAACCGGCACACCTATAGGCCTAATGCCATGCAAACAATTTAATCTTATTACCAGCGGCTAATGAAGTGAACAGATGTAAGTCGACCACTAATGAAACGGAACTCAATCCTTGTTTACTTTAGCCACTGAACCAGGCAGCGTGCTCACGGGTGGTTTATTCTGCGGTGCCTAGCGGTTATAATAATATTTTCTCTTGCCGACGGTATTTTGTATATCGGAGTATTCGATATTACCAATCCAAATAAAAACAAATCGAAATTCCGAGTGAAAACGCGCCGTAAATTTAACAACATGATACAATAAATGGGGAAAGAGTGAACCTTTAGTTGATTTAAAATCACTCTAAAATAATGTCAATTATTATTATTATTCTTATGACATGGTAAACTATATCCTTGTATTAAAAAGAGTGACACAACACTAAATAATTTGCTCGTTTCATGTTCACGAAAAAATATGATTTCATATAAATTTTTTCTGCTAAATTAAAAGGTTCGTTCGTTAAGAGAGTCACGAGAGATTAATTTGGAATGCTGTATTTTTTTAGTCATAAAAGAACCGGTTAATACCTACTCCTGAAATAATGGGATTGTTTTTGAAAATTTGTGTTTTCAATTGTGCTCGGTAAAGTGTTTTGAATAAACAAATTTATTTGAGGTATTATCGTGGCGTATGCTATTATTTTATATGATTATTACAGACGGTTTTGATGAAAGACCAGGTAGAGGGTCCAATTCGAATTGGTTTTGAATAGGGCCTAGCGAAACAAAGTAACATTTCCCTACAAATTGTTTAAAGAAAAATATAAACACAAATTCCTGTTACGGAACACTTGGAGCATTATGATCACCTTAGAATAACAGGAACGAGCGTAAAATCTCCTGTAGCCCACAATCACGTCCAGGCCCCACTTCTCACGGCCCATACACGCGGCGCCGGCCGACACCTGCGGAGGCTTACGTACTGTACGTCCCATTGTGTTCCAACTTTGAAATTTTCTACAAACTTCGCCCCCGGCTATTGTGACGGTACTTAGCTGTTTCATTTTTAAATTCCAAAGTATCAAGACGTGTTGCCGATATTCCAGTTTTGTTCAGAGAAAAATAAAATCCTACTCTCATTACCGACGTTCTCGGGAACTTTGCGAGTCTTGTCAATCCTATTTCATAGAACTGAAAGGAATACTTCGGAAGAAACACGAGAGCGCTTAAATATTATTTATTGTTAAAAAAGAATCTCAGTCTTTCAATATTCAATAAACATACTATTGGCAGTGAATGTTTGACCTGAAAGCCATTGGTACATCATGAAACTTTGTAGAAACACGAATAATTTAGACTTCGATAATGAATAAAAATATCTTCAGTTTATAACTAGAAATACGTGGCAGTAAATCTTCTAAACACATTTTGA
Source organism: Glyphodes perspectalis (assembly GCA_951394215.1). Lineage (NCBI taxonomy): Eukaryota > Metazoa > Arthropoda > Insecta > Lepidoptera > Crambidae > Glyphodes > Glyphodes perspectalis. Next base: position 7,327,731 of record OX596217.1, read on the forward strand.
AAAAGGTTATCACTGAAAGCAGCCGCGGCGTATCCTCGTCTTAACTTCGGCCCCCGCTCAGTTACTATGATGAAGTATTGCTTACGCCACGCTAGTTTGCACCACAATGCTTTCGTCGCCCGGTGCACAGTTATTCCTTAGCGAGCCCTGAAATATTGTGGCGCATTTTGAGAGTGCAACCACCGCGAAAATGCTCTTTACTGAGACCGCTTAAGAATCTTGCTCGATTGTTCATTTAGAGATACGTTTTTGACTGAGCTTCACAGTGCCGAACTAAAATACACTCTGTGTAAGTGGGATAAGATTGGCTGTCTCTTGGTAGGTTTCGGGACACAGGTGGCTGCAGTCCCGTGGTGTGAATCACGCTTGTTGCAGTTGCAGCGCGCCGCATACATCTTGGCTCACTCAGCTTGTCATATCTTGTTACTCATTTTGTACACTTAATGGCTCATCCAGCCATAACTACTTCGGTACTGCATTATTTTGATTACGGAATATTACGAGGATTTTGAAATATACATTCGCGGTCTTATTAAAGTTGGTGTATGCGTAGGTAAGACATGACTGATTTAATGAAATCAAGTTTTCTATTATCTCAAAATAACAAATATTATAAATAGGTAGAATGACTGAAGCATTATTCGTAAGGTAAGGTAACGTAAGGTATCTGCTTATTAATATTACACCTTAAACGACATGTATGGTACAGAAACTAATTGTGATGCAAATAGTATAATGGGGATTAAAATTGTTATAACCTTTTTGCATAAAGGTATTGTTTTTCTTTGCTATTGAAATAGTTTCAAGTATGAAATACTCACGTAGTAAGTTATTTTTTTCCATGTCCCCACGACAACGTCACTTCCCGAAGGAGATATTTTAAAAATTGAGTGGAAAGTATTTATTATTATTTAGATTCAAAACCGAACGGTCGTTTTGAATGTCATGAATGCTGGCGGGCGCGTGAGTGGCGAGCGGAAATGCGCTAAAAACGTTCCCTGATAGCTGGCACGTGCCGCGGCGACGCCGCTGGTGGCGCTTATACGTTGGCACGTTGTTACGATTGGGGCTTTCGGTGCACCTACCCGAAAAAAATGTATTCATTTGTTTCTGGTAGGTTAAAACTATTTAAGGGACAACTTTATTTTCTAGAGAGAGGTGGTAGCATCGTTGACAACTACGCACTTCCGACGTTTCACGCAAGAACAGGTCTAATCACGTATCAGTCTTTTAGAAAAGATGATGATGAGATGATATGTTGCAGGCTTTGCCAGACGGTGAGGTAACCTGCAAATTATATAACTCATTATCTGAATAGCTCATTGATCTTGATTGACACTACGCTAGAAAAGTTAGTAGATATTAAATACTTTCCAAGGGCCAGGACTTAATATAAGTATGTAGGTATATATTTTTTTTAGCTAACAGTATATGAATGTGCTAAATAAGCCATTGAGTATCGTATTCCATTGTTAATTATTTTCTAAGAACAAACTTAGAGAAATAAAAACAGTAAACTTTTGTTTGGTAATAATTAACAAGTGGGGAACAAGCAGTATTGTAAAGAAGTTTAGTTATTTTCGCCCCACAATTTTGGCATAAGAAAAAGTTAAATCGTTCATCGCAGAGTGTTTCGAAATCTCGACTTGAAACCGTATTTTTGCTCGTTTGCAACATAAAAATTATTATTAGCTTGAAAAGGGTAAAACTTGCAATTGTGGAATAAACACAGATGCGTTGAGCAATTTTCTATTGTAATGAAATGACGCACAACTCGCAGAATGCTTACAAACCGCAACTTCTGTTGGAAAGTTCATTACAAATTTTCTTTTCACTACCAAAGTTGGCGGGATTTTGAAGGGATTCAGGGCGCAGTTGACGAAGCCCTAAATAAGGAAATAACTAGACCCGCGACCCGGTTGACAATCCTTGGCGTTTCCAAGGGTTTGCCGTTGCGTAAGCAATTTGTGTTTTATGGGCATCGTGTACTTTCAATTTGTTGTAAAATACGCTACGTTGCATAACGGTTTTAACATTAACGACGTATTCGACGGAAATAACGTTACAGAGATTCTCAATTCAAACGTACATACACTTAGTACTTTTACACAATGAAAATGAAATGAAACGATTACCTTTGACCCGCACTTCATGATAGTTATGTTTTTTATACGTAATTTTTTAATTTCTTTGCCCATAACAATAAAATGAAATCACAAACAGAGGCGGCTCGGCGATCGACCGGTGCGTGATGATATCATATGATGATATATCTTCTACTAATGATTATAAATCTTTTTTAGACACATTACATTTCCTTAAATAAGGTCGAATGAAGCGATGGCTGACACATAAGTCATACTTCTGAACATGTGCCACCTTCAGAGGCTGGTCTGCTCCGGTTTACCTTTACATTAACTGTATGACTTGGTATAGATATTTATATAATCTGTAAATTTAAATTTTTATATTCAATCTGGCATTGAAAAGAGTAACTACCGAGTTTCTTGCCGGTTTATTCTCGGTAGATGCGACATTCCGACCCGGTTCTATTTTGTACCGTTTACTTGTCGATTTATAAGTGCCTTTTTGAGTCCTACGTAAATAAAGATATTATTTAATATATATATATATATATATATATATATTTCAATGTAGTCGTTAAGATAAACAAAAATCCTGATAATTATGCTTAACTGAAATTGGAACCTCTTGTATGTAAGGTGCCATCTAAACTACAGTTTACTAGAAAAATATTGCCGCTTAGGTATATCGCAACCTTGCGGTTCTTCGTCGAGTATCGTATGCGTGTTAGTGTACGCGACTTTACCCGCGCACCGCATTGCCGCTAAGTTCGGCGTCGAGAGTAGATTCGCAAGTTGCCGCGCTTTGTGCCACCAGCCTGGCTTCCTTGCCCCAACCCGACTGGAACGCCGCTGAGGTTTCACTTCGCTCTCTCTATTTGTCGCTCGGTGTTGAGACTCGCAACTGCAAATGCTAATTGTTGTATGTAGCATATGTACTTGCTTACTGTCGGAACGTTTGGTGGTGCAAGGGAATGTAGAAGGTAAAGTGCCGCGGGCGCTCTCTAACACGATGGACCGACCTCATAAAATCAGTGATATGCTCCATCTTAAATGATAGCTGTCACTCCGTCAAACATAAAGCTACATAGCGTCGCATTAAGAGACTAGGCAGTTGGCGCTAGATACGACTATGACCACTCTTCATAGTCAGATCTGTATAGGTTTTTGACAGATTTATATGTCAACCCAAATGTTAGGTATGGTGTTACTTGTTGTGTCCAATACGTAACTATAGAGTGTAATGGGAATTAATAAAGTTACTCTATCCAATAACATGCTTATCAATACCGTCTAGCGTAAAGTGCATTCCATAATGTTGCTATAAATTACGAACTCTTCATCTTGCATATTATTAAAAGAAAATAAGAAAGTGGATCTTTTATATTAAAAGGGATACCTTAGGGAAATTACCCAGCATGTTTGGGTTTCTCTTCGACTCAACCGTCATCACTCTTTTGACTTGTGATATTAGAACATCTTAATTCTCTTTTGTATTATTTGGGGACATGTTAATATGAATGGCACATAATGTATACGGATTGTTTGTCAGTACAACGCACATAAAAGTATATTGGTATGTTATTATATTCCTTTGTGTGCAAAAATGCAATTTTGTGTTTTCAATTACGGATATTAACAAAAGGTACAGTATGAATTATTTGGTGATATTCTTATGGTATCATTATCACGTGTGCAAAATATTAACACACTTATTATTCTAGGAATAGTATCAGCAAATAAAGGTTTTATTTTGGTATCGACGAGAATGTCACTAGATTTCGGCTTCCATGTGCAAGTTACAAGTTTGCCCGCCGAACCGCGCTCGACCCGGCTGCGATTAGCAACTTGTCCCGCAGCCGCGGATTCCTACTTATTGCTAGTGAAGCCAACTCGGGATCTAGTTTTGGAAGCGGCGAATCGGAAGTATCGGAGCAAGATTTGGTTTGCGGTGCCGACTTACGGAGAAGAGAATTCTCTATAAATTGCTCAAGTGTAAGACGGTATCGACGTCTTATGACATTGTCTATATATGTTTGATATCCATACGAGTTTAGGTTTACATGTACATACCATTACGTCCGCATTTCCTGAAGGGTTAGGCCAGAGTCCAAAGAGCGATAAATTTCAATTACCAAAAAATAAAATTGCATTGGTTAGACGGAAAATTGTGAAAAAATTGTGGCTAGCTTGTCGCCTACATAATCATCGACCCAGTATCAATACATCATACGTCGTCTTTTACAACATGCTGGGTAAAGAACATAGTGGGCACATTATTTTTGAGTCCCAGACCAACATGAGGAGGTGAACAAATTATAAAGCCATACCTATGTATTTTAACTGTTTGACATGAAATACCGGAAATTGTATACATAGTTTGAAATAGCGCTTGAGAAGTTGCATGAAGCAAGTTTACGTGTTGGACCGCACTCGCCTGTGGGCTATCGCAACTCCTCACCACTATTAGCATCGGAGCTAACTTTCCGTTTTGATTTAGTGGAAATATCGATACTTGTGTTACTAGGTTTAAAATAAATGAACATACAACAACGGTTCATCGAATTTCTTTTGACAGGTGCTACAGTTGGCCGAAAGCAGATTTCGCCGAATCATACAGAGTTCTATGATTCGGCGAAATCTGCTTTCGACGGTACAGTACGGTCAGTACGGTACGGTCAGACGGTACAGTAAAGTACGGTCAATCCATATCGGACGTTTAACGTCCAAAATAAATATGGACATACTGAAGTCAGAATCGAGACAGAGAGTTTAACTTAATACCAACTTGTGCTAATATAACTGGTGCATTTTAATTGTATGAAATCGCAATCGGTGATTGCTGGTCCAATATCGAGTGTATCAATGAAGTGTAACGTCAACGTTTCGTTGCCGGCTCCGTTATTGGGCGGGCCGTATTGTCGCCGCCGCGGTCGCGGGCGCGGCCGCCGCGCGGAATGTCCGCGGAATTTCATTTCGTTAGGCGCCGGCTCGGGTTGCGGATGCCTGTGGTCGCGCCACCTCTCGATTAGGGGTGAGCACTCGTTGACAAGCTATCGATGCTGGCATCGGCAGCGTGGAACTAACAGTTTATGGGGTATTATGACTGATCATACTCTAAAGTAGTAAAGCGGAACACAATAGACCGGCTAGCAAATTATAAACGTTAATTCTAAATTATATGATAAATGTTGTACCGTTTCAGATCAGGAGTGCAGAGGTCCGTAAACACATTTTAATGCACAACGACACATGAAGTCTGATAAATTGCTTATGAGCTGATATCTTAATGTCTGTAGTAATTTTAATGTTTAGCTAGTAGCCACGCACAGGGGAAAGAATCTACTAAATTCAAAATACTCTGTCTCTGTCTTATCTAAAATCGAAGTCAATTAATCCAACCTTGTTATTTAATTTGTTTGCGTCTTTGAATTTCTGCTCAACGTCCGAGACATGCTAGTATATATTGGTGCGTCAAGTTTGTCGATGTTTCGGCTACGTCGATCACCTCTATCTAAACTCGCAACTACATAACAGTACACAAGTTGTATTACTTTGTGTCCGTATGTACGTGCGCGAGGCCCGTAAAGGCCGCTGGCGGTTCGCGTTTCATCCCGCCCGCGACTCATCGGCTTGATGACATCTATCATTTTAACGCTACGCTCTCGGTCCGTCGGGAATGCTTATTACGTTGCAATATTTTGAACATACGCGATTATACCTAACGCAATTTCTGCTGAAAGGAAGCTTATAAAGTAATCGCTCTCGCCCTTTTATTTTTCGACAACCCATTATAAGTTAAGGCGGAATCATGGAATATTCACCAAACGGAATAATAAATACTAAATACGTAAAATGTATGTAAATATACTTAAAGCGGTCCATCTTCTCTAAAGCATATCTTTTCAAGAGCCGTGTTATTAATAATTCTACGGACACGAAAAATCGTTACTTTCTTTTAAGTAGGTTCCTTTTATATTTATGTAGTACACACGCTTACTGTACTAGCGTAATAATATGACTACTTCATGAGTTTGCGTAGTAGTACAGTATACACTCGGCATAAAAGTATATTAAGGTTTCTGACCAAAAGCCTCATTTTAAAATTTAAAAACTATTGACCGGTTGGTAGCCTGAGAATATGCCAAAATGAGCTGAAAACCTTATCGGCAATCTCGCTAAATAACTGAAAGCATCAAGTCTATCAATTTATTCATTTCTATTAAGTAAAATAATAAATCACAATAATGTACCTACAACAAGTTACTTACCTATTTAAAGTTTACCAAAGAGCGACGAGTCACAACATCACATCACAAGGACGCTGATTGAAGTTGTCTGAAATGTCAAAGGTTTAGTTGTTTAGTTTTTGCTTTTAATGTTTTTATTGTATTTGGCACCGCTATGAAATCTTGTTATCTAGATTATTCAAGTGCATAGTTTAGTGAAAGCATTTTCCACTGGAAGGACCGTCCGGGTTCACTGTCATGAATTCTAAACGGTGGCCGCTGTGCGATTGGAGGGCCGAGGTTCTAGCGCTGACAAATAATATTCATGGCATCTGCGCTCTGCTCGGCGTATTGTCGGCGCGATGTCGCCTGTCGCCGCCTGCTTTCCATAATATTGTGTTATACTTTATCGAATTTACATGTTTTTACTGAATCACATTCCTTTGGCGCACTCGAGATCAAAGCGCGAGCTGAAAGTGATTTCGCACTGAGTTAGTTCAACAAGATTCAGTTTCGCCCCCCTACCTATCCGGCTTCTGAATAATTTTGGCGTAATAAGGAAAATTGTAAATGGGCATTCGGTTCTTTATAATTTAAATAGAGACTAGAAGCTAGCATTTTTTGTTTGGACTCTAATATAATTATGTTAATTATACCTATCGTATGTAATGTAAGTTGAGTTTTGAATCAATTTTGTTTAAGTTACAAAACAAAAGAGAGAGACGCGAGTACGGATAAATCTAAGTGTGAAGTTTTTTCTAGTTTATTTATTGGCTTAAAATAGGTTCTGTTTATGAACGAACCAAATTAATTAGGCGTAATTTGGGAAATTTGCTTAAAAAAATTCAAACTCAATTAAAAAGTAAATTTTGATCATATAAGGCCTACCTATTTCTCAGAATTGTGACGTTACAATCATCTACGTCCATTATAAGGAATCAAAACGGTTTTACAGCTCCAAAAAAGTACACTGTCAAATACTCTATTGTGACGTGATTAACATTTTCCTATTACCGTGATAAAATATTTATGGGCAAAATAACATTAACAAAATGCCGCACGGTTCCCGCTTTCGCGACATGTATGTTTAATGCGTAGGTAATCTCGCGTCGTTTGATGTAGCTCAAAGGCTCAACGCCTCTACGCATCTTCGCTTTGCCGGACAGAGGATCACCTTTCTTTAAGGGAAGTGTTTTTCTTAAATCGAATCTTTTATTCAACCGGACGGAAAGACAAATAGCTTGTAAACTACATCAATTGTAATCTTTTGTTCGCGGTTTCGCAGTTTCGTAACACAAAGGGTGCGTTTTAGGGATTAAGTAGGTTTGGTCAAATACATTGTCGAATCACTATTAAATCTAAATGTGTTATTGTTAACCTAATCTGTTTTATTGCGACTAATTACAAACAACACCACAAGTTGTGGAAAATTTTAAGAAATCAATTAATAAATTACTCCTTTAATTTAAATTTATCCGGCATTAATTATATCTACACTTATTATAATAAAAATATTACATAAATGCCGGGTTTGTACTTGAATATAAAATTGTTGTTTTAATAACAACTGATTGTTACTCGCGGTCACAAATATATCTTCATATAATACTAAGATCATAAAACAAAGCCTTAAAGGTAAATAATAATAGTTCCTACCCAACATAGGCACGGATTAGTGTGTTGTGCGGCGCAAAGTGCATATGCCAGTTGATGTGAAGCGACCCTAATACTGTTGATACGGATTCCGCACTTAAAGTAATATTATTCCCGCGTATTTCATCGCGAAACGGAATTAATCCGAACGCGGCGCTAGGTCGGGATTAACTGGAGCAACTAATTAGCGAGTGTTGTGCTCATATTAACATGTTAATCGCGTATGCCATCGCGTGTGTACAGCGTGATTCTGTACAATGAATATAGGCATTTTTGTTAGTGTTCGACCGAAAATTTTTTTTTAGCCGAGAACTAAAACGAAGCTTCGGCTTCAGTCTCATTTGTGGCCGAAAACGAAAATGATGTAGACATTAAAATTTTTAAACATTAAATGAATTATTAATGGAAGATATTTCCGCTGTATACTGAAATAATGTGTATAGAAAAATAAGCGCTGTACGCTTTAAAAGAAATAAAATAAAACACGTTAATACCGTTTTAGGACATACATTTCTGTGTTTTTGTTGCTGTATTGATTGATATATATTATGTACACGCACACACACACACACACACACACACACGCGCACCCATGCACGCACGCACGCATGCACGTAATATTATTAAAGTAAACTAAACAGATCCCTTGATTAAATCCTTATAAATGTCCAATTAACCTAACGAAAGCGTATTCCTTACGCTACTTTTCGTCACCGTCATATTCACGGACTTCTGATATTCGGCTTGGCTGAAGCTTCAGCTGATTTATAGGCTAAAATGAAAATATGGCCGAATATCCATTTTTTTACCGATAATGGCTGAAAACTAAATTGAATATTCAGTCGGTCACAATTTTTTTTGTGAGCAGGTGATATGTGCATAATTAACGGTCTCGAGAATTGTATATTGGTCTACATATACCTGTGGATTGTAACATACGAGTATGTATTGATTTTCTCAACACATTTTTATGGTGGCGTAGAGACTATTGAATTGTTAAAATAATTAATAGGGAGAAAGATAAAATCAAGAATTAACATTGAAGCTACACATACGAGCTTCTGAATCGCCAGTACAAATCACAAGAGATTTAAATTCCAAATACCCTCTAATTGTATCCAGTAGGTTTCACAATTCTTATGATCGTATTATCCAGCAAGAAATCGTTCCAAACCTAGATACTCGAACGATATAACCATTTATTTTATGACCCTGCCCCATGCGCCAAGTGTTGTGGGTACGATCCCCACCCAGGACAAACATTCGTGTGATGAATACTTGTGTTTGTTTTGTGTCTGGGTGTTAAAATCTAATATTTAAGTATATATTTGTAATGCCACTGTTGAATCTAATATCTGTAACGCAAGTGCTTAAGCTACTTAGCTCGGAGTCAGATCAATGATGATGTGGGATATTTATTTATATTTATTATTATTATTTATTCACCAAATTTGTCACTCAGTCTTCTCACGTAATCAAAATAATGTAACACCACTTTCCCGTATAAAATCTGCAAAGAGCTCCGTATTACACAACCTCCATTGGTAATACACGTTATTGAATAAAAAAGCAACGCGACACACAGACATGTCTCACACAAAACGACTGCAACACACGTCTTACAACGGCATCTCCTTACTCGCTCCGCTCCACCAGAGAAAAATGTATATCACAGTGAATATCGATTTCAAATAAAATTGCAACCTTTTCACATAACGAGGTGACATTTCCCCTTTTCCGGGCATGTTTGTCGCCCTCGTACATTGGGAATTTATCCACCGAAATAAGGAGATAACGAACCTAATGATAGCTCGGGAGTGTGGCGCGCGGTGCGATTATTTTACGACGGGTCGCCACTTCGATGCTGGCTTGATGATGCATTTTGATGGTGTATAATTAATGAACAATGACGAGGTGATTGCACCGTAAAAAGTAATTGGTATAGAGGTTCCTTAATAACAGAGGTTCTGTGATTAAGGAACTCCTAAAACAAGTTTAGTATGTTGTTGTATATGTATTTAATTACTTTGAAAATGAGTATACAATCATAATTTTTTTACGTGAGGTGTAATTGAATGTATATTTGTTTGTACGAATACGTAGATTATCTTCAACACATTTGTAATTTTGTCGTTCCGCACATCTCTCATTCGGTGATCTCTGAATAATCGTAATAATTTATAGGCAAATTGTTATTCAACAAAAATGTATACAGGTTGTTTTCAAGTTGATAACGCTACCTTTAATAGATAATGATAAATTGTATTCTATAAATTTAGCAATTTCATACTGAAGTGGCCTACATAGAGGCAGTTGAGGAAAATACATCATTAGCCAGTTAAGGGTCTTGAATGAGCTCTAATGGAGCCGCCCACTGCGTCTGCGTCGATTTCTTGATGTTATTTTATAAACAGCTTTGATTTACCTTCCTACATATGTAATGTACAAATACAACAGAATTTTCTAAACATCTTTGTTGTTCTTATGCCTTTAGCAATAAAGGTAATCAAATATAGATAAATAGAGGACATTTTGAGTTTTGTAGCTGTAAAGCTTTTGTTGCCGATTGTACCTACCCTCTGGAAAAGTTTTGAGTGATTTAATTTAATTATTTCGATTATCATACCTATGTGATTTTTGATTCACATATGTCTCGGCAACAAGTAACAATCTATGAAATTATAGGCTGAATTTAGAAGTTCATTATTTTTTACAATTTACATCTAGCACTCCTTCGAGGATTACGGGCGTGATGATATATATTGTATGTTGGAATGTACATAATCATATGTATAGAACATTACCCAAATCTACAGAGATACCTTATATGATTTGGGGTGGTCACGAGTTAAGCAGACTATTGGAGATATTAAGGTTTCTTCAAGAGGAATCTTTAAAAAAAGACGACTAGACTCAAGTAAATTAAGTTCAGCATTGAATTGAGGTATCATTACCATTAGCGTCAAATTGTTTGGAGTCTCGATAAGATACTATGATCGCAATATCCAGACAGGAAAGGCGCCATTTGATAACTGGTCGGTTACAAGGTTCTAGTCTAGGAAATCTAAGATGTTGTTTACATCAGATGTGCATGTTGTTGACGGATTATGATCTTATCTTCATTATAATATCACAGAAGATTAGTTTGAAAGAGTTCCTCTAATAAAAATAATATCCGGGGTTGAAAGAACCGTTCGCTTGTGGGCGTCGTCGACTCCCACCTACGTCTAGCATCCACGGGCTGTTTTAATATTGTTACATTATTTATAAAGCTTTGTCTTCCTAAAGTGATACAACATTTTTATGCTAGATATCGAATAAACCAAAAACAAGGGTAATGATTTTGTATTATCAGTCTTCGTAGTTAGATATTGTAGAAAATGTAAGCTTTGAAAAAGCACGTGTTAAAGAATTGATTTGAGTATGTATGAATATTTACTAATACATAGTAGCTCCGTAAAAATGTTTCGATTAAAACGATAGAAGTAGGAAAAACTTTGCATTTCTTGTTTTTTTTATTAATCTATTTTCTGGTCGTTCACAGATTCTTCTACCTGTACCACTTCTCGTTCTACGCGTACCACTACCGGTTCAACGGGCAGTATAGTAGTCTGGCGCTGGTCACATCGTGGCTCTTCATACAGGTAATAAAACATAACCGTAATAATTACCTTGGAAATATATCCGTGATCATAGTTCAGATTCCTATAATTGGACTGACATATTTGGGTATGTCCATATAAATAAGCGAATGATACTTACCTACATTAAAAGCATATAGAATATATTATTGATATGTAAAGCTATATCTATCTTATCCTTATTATGTCCTACGTATATCCTTATTATACTTCCCTATTATGAAAACATAATACAATACTATTACAATAGTATTGATTGGATCTCTATTTAGTCGTTCATAAAAACGATTTGAATTCATTTACCTACTCTCTGAAGAAGAAGTTTAAAGCTTTCCTTACCATACACCATCATGATATAACAGTCATTCGTAATACTACAACTGTTTAGGCTGTCGCTCGTTGTGACGCTCAAATGTCAGCAACTCAGAAATTGCCAATCGCGTTAACAAACCACTCCTGCTTTAGTATGTGATTCGCGATGAGGTAAACAGACAACTCTTTGATATCTGCCGTCTATTTGGCTGTGATAATTTACAAGTGTATTTAACGTTAAAACGGCCTGTTATGTTAGCATTCGGATGCCGGAGGATCGGACAGGCGCCCGCGGCGGCTACGCACTCGCCCGCGTCCACTTTGTACAAACTGTTTGTCTGTTGCGATATTAGCTTTCTGCTCTGTGCTCCAGTTATTAATAAACCTAGGCATCAAACGCGGCTTGTGGACAGAGACACATTCGAGTTGCTATGTGCCCCCAAAGGGATATTGGGGATCTTTTCGCTGTAGGTACCTACGGTTTTTATGCTCCGCATATTACCTACTGCTTTTTGACCGAGTTTGTCTTTAATGTTTGGAAATGTTTATTTCCTCGTAATTCTGATATTTGGCTGTTGAATTTGTCATATCGCATATCGCTGATGGTTGACTATCGAGTTGGTCAATGTTTGATAGCAGTTGACTATTTAATTTTGTCATTCCTTTTGTTGTACATGGGAAAAAGGCGAGACGTTTGTCACACTATTAACTGAAAATATTTTAGATAAGTAGGTACTACCCACGTTTACTTAAAAGTAAAAATACAGAAGTTAGCACGCTTAAAAAATATTTCGAGACGTAAACCTTCTACAGGTTGAGATCAAACGGGCAAAATAAAAATAGTTTAAAAAACTAATAACAACACACTAAGCTGTGATATTTTAGGAAGAAGTTAATAAATATTCGTATTAAAAATTATACATAATACAATACATAATAACAATTTAAGCTCATTTTGAGTTGCTTTTGTAGCTTACAGGGTTATAAAAGCTAATACAAACATAAAGTTTTAAGATTTCACTCACACACGCTCACGTAATATTTTATCGTCACTCCACAGCCGAAACTGTTATTATTTTTAACTAAAAGAAAAAGCTCCTTAGCTCGGGAAGTGGGTCGGCCCGCGAGCATTTGTCAACAAATCACGTCCCCATACGTTATTGTGACTGAGCCGTACGCTTGACAGTAATCACCTCACAAAACTCAACTTTACCCCCGACACATAAAATATAACAGCCGCGGCTAGTGGCGTTGCGGTTCGGCTAGTGTGAAACGTGGACGCGGTGTTTGCGAATTTTGATGCGAATGATTGTTTGTACCGTGAATTTATGCAGGCGCATACAGAATATAGCCCAGTAAAGGCTTACAAAACTTCTACGTTTATATAGCTGTTTTCGGAGAAGGTGTACCAAAAGTGGCCTAAAGCTATATTTATTAGTTACAGAATCAGCTAATAGAAAAAAAATATTGATTTTATTGCTTAGCGACGTATAAAAATTCACTGAAACTACCAAATACGTATTTTTTTAATACTTTACCGACATGTGTCATATTAACGTAGAACGTTGTTAACATGTCATATTAACACTAATAAAAGCTTGAAAAGGTAAGAATAACACATTGTTTGAACTTCTTCAAAGATTAAGATATGTCCAAGGATACTTATGCGTATATTATTAGTTTATTACGCTCGATATATCCTTACATAGGCGTATTGTGGGCTGTTTAGTATTCTGACAAAAACTTCAAAGTTTTTCTTGTAATAGTATTTTATTTGTCTGAGGTCTTTATTCATGTTTACTTAGGTTTGTATTGTAGTTAAGTGCTTGCTGAAAAATATTTGTGTATATTATACAGGTACTAAGTGAGTTTGCGACGTTTAAGATTTATTCTTGTTCCCTATAAGAAGATCATTAAGAGATACAATCCTTTTAGTATCCTACCTATATCTAAATTAAGTGATATTCAATGATCAAGAAGGGCATTCGGCTTTTTCCTTTTGGCTGTACTAAATGATCTAATGCCACACCCTGCACACTACACAATTCACGTCGTAATCTAAATTAAATAGTAGGTAACGTTTTAGCTGTAGATATTTTTTCGATATCTTATATTTAGCCTCTGAAAAACATTCCTCATGATTTATTGTTCAATTCATACTTAATCTACAGTCCAAATTCTTTTTATTATATAGAATAGAAAAGATCTTTTTATTCACGAAACTACATTTCGCGGTAAGAGATGTAAGATAGACAGATAAAAAGGAATTTGTACCTATTTTTCTTTTATGGCGCGCCAAAGATAATTATTTATAATGACTGGCTTTAATGTAAATAAAACCATACCTTAAAGCCTTACTTTTCTAACAGTGAGAGCATAGTGAGCTTGTTATATAAATATTTATCTTAGGTTTATGAAAATGTTTATAAAAATCTCAAGATCCCAATATAGCTAGACTAGCTAGGAATAAATTGATTAAATTTTGTAATTGCTACTGAAGTTGAGTTTTTTGTAGAAAATAGGTACCCATTCTTGTATATATATTAGTATACCCCTACAATGTTATGCCATGAAATCGTTTTGAAGTCGTAAAGGTGATACAATATAACAATTTAATGATGATAATTTATTGCATCTTAACTTATATTTTAAACATCAGTAGAATGATACTATGTTGACTGTTATTTTTTATCTGCCTGCTTAAAGTTCATTCATATAATCTTCTTAAGGACTGAGCATGGTTACTTACTGATAAATACACACTTCTACGTTTGTTTAAAATTATGAAGTAACAAAAGTTACAAAAACCCAAATTAGAAATTCATACGCAAGATCATGCATATTGATATACAGAAATAAATAACAAATATCTTGGTGTACTTTTGGTTACTTCTCTATAATTGAAATAATACATACATAACAACATGTCCATAATCGTAGGCAGAGTTAAAGTGGCAGCAAGTCCCCTTAACAAAATTCAGCCATAAATCAAAAATCGGCTGGGTCAGATGGAAAAGTGTGAAAAAGTGGTGACAAGTGGCTAGCTTGTCGCCTACACAATCACATACCCAAAACCCGATATACCATTAGTCGCCTTCTACGACATGCTAGGCAAGAACCACAGTTGGCATATTCTTTTTAAGTCCTAGACCAACATGGGACAAAAGGTTCCATATCATAATTTTTTTGTTTTTGTTTTATCCTGTACTAGGTATGCCCCGTAAATATTTTACAGTAGTACGATACAGTATTAATTAAACAAAACATTTCATGTATATTTTTTATATCTATAACGCATTATACATCATCGTCATCAGATACCAGTATCAGTATAGATCATATGGACTTTTTAGATATAGAAAATCTTACGAGCACGTATGTGTATGTATGTGAATATAAATAGTAGTGAACTTAGTTGATTACTTTAAAAATTGTAACTAACTTTCAATTTGTTCTATACTCATAATCCGCGTAGTTCCCGTTCTGGAATGCTGGGTAAAATATAGAGGCGATGTTACTCGCCTATACATTAGCTTTCCATTGGTGAAAAATAATTCTAATCGGTCCATTAGTTTCGGAGGCTATTCAATTCAAACAATCAAATCTTTTCTCTTTATAGTATTAGTATTAGTATAAACAAGCTCTGACTTTAAATTTTCAAACAAAATTTAATTTAAAGGAACAACATAAAGACTCCGGAATAAGCCATTCATACCATCGCCAATGTTGTACTACAATTATATATAATAATAACGATCGGAAATCAATATGTCTCCGAGTACCACCTATCTTTGTATAAACACGTTAGTGATGTTCAGCGAACAACAGTTTATATATTGATAAACTATCTGAATTTATCCATAGCAGTATTTGACGAATCTTCCAACTGTAATACAAGAATTCATAGATTTTTCTTCTCTAATTTTTTCGCAAATCTCAATGTATGATACTTAATTAAATAAAACTATAATTAAAAGATAAACAATGCATGAATATGCATATGGCTTAGTTGGTAAATATGTTAATGAATTCTCTTTGCTATTGTCTCTTGATTATTTATAGTATTTGTACGAGATTAAGTAAATACAATTATATAATATGTTGCTGGAAAATATGTAGGTTCTATTTTTTAAACGTGCAGACGTTTTACGGTTGCTCCGCAAGTAACTCAAAAATAATTTTAAGTCTATTGTAAACGGGGCAAGAGGTTCCAAAAGGCTTCCAAGTCGGCACAGATATTTTTCAAAACAGAACATATCAAGCTTTTCGGCATATTTTTATAAAAACCCTGTCTCCTCCGCGATTGTCAGTGTATCGATATATCGATAACAACCCACTGGCCATCACCAAGCAGGATATAATTCGCCGGTTCTCGGACCCTCCCGGAATGTTTGGCCTCTTAGTTTATTCTATACCTAACAGAATTCGTATTCTCGCCCGCGGCTATACCCGCCTTATTATTGTCTGCTGATATTTTTCTTCCATCTGTCCTTCCGATCGCATGTAATTTTGTGAATTGTTGTGTCGTTTTCTTTTCTTTTATGATGGACCTATCGAGGTCCATCGAACGACACATTTTTCACTAGCCATCCGTCGGGATGGCTGGTGAAAACTGTGTCGTTCGCAAGTATTTAAAATAAAATTATTTAGTGACACGGTCATAGAATAATAGAATTACAGCGGTTTATACTACAGCCTATAAGTAGTTTAATAAATAATTGAACCAACAATTTCGATAGTTATAATAATAATTGTATTAGTTTTTTCTTAAGAATAATGGATAATGTAATAACGGATTATCATTTTCAATAAGTCCAAGTAAAACTGTTTAAACTGACAGGACAATATTTTAATTTTATTACATAAAATGTATATTTATTCCGACTACTTATCTTAAAATCTCTGCTGAAACAATATTTTAATTAAATGTTATTTACATTAATGATCGGTGTGTTGAGCACGCATCATAACTTTTCATGAAAGCTTTCACAAAAAGTTTAAGTTTAAAGAAAAATACATTTGAAAAACCAAAGTTAAAATATAAAATTGTTTGTAGTACTTAAATAAACTGATATCCCTTTTCAGATGACCGTTCCACATTGTTTCATACAGCCACCACAATACAACAAAAAGTATTCCCATCTACACTCTGTACTACAAATGCAAATTGTTGCGCACATGAGTCTATGCATTTAAAACTAAGTTCGTAAACAAGAGAACGGTAACATAATAATGGAAACGCGATTGTTAGATTAAAATACGGGAAGCATTCTGTTTGTAGGGAAACGCTGGCGCCCCGAGCGACGGTAGGCTGCGGATTACAGGCTGCCGGGGCGACGAAAAACAAGGAGCCCCTTTGGAATGCAAAGTGGGGGCTTATCTTATAATCATCGAGCGTGTCAACTTATTAATAAAAATCATATTTCATGAGGTTGCCTCGCCCGGGCGGCGACGCGGGCCGCATTTAATCGCACCCGCCGCTGCTCGCCAGCTACTCAGCCACTCGTCACATTAATTTTAAACCTTGAAACTTGTTGACAAGGCTCCAGAATTAGGGCTCGCCCGTTAATTAATTGTGATCTTACTTTGCAATCCATTCTATCCTTGTACACCTTAAAATGGTATTGTTGTATTGTTGTTTGTTTAAGTTAGACAGAGAACTGATACTGTTTTCGGCTTTTATATTTAATAATAGATTTATCTTTATGTAGATACCGAGCTTTTAATATAACCGACCATAGATAACTATTGGTAGATGCTGATAGATGTTCTTAATAACTCAGGGTGTGCTTTTTTATTTATGTTTTGATAACTAAAGGCAAATGACCATGAATAAAACTACCCAATGCATGTCTTTTCCTACAATGCACAAACAAAAGTTATCAAACACGTAGGTACACACATCTCTGTGGGACTAAGTAGATGTGAAAATGATACAAAAAACGTCGTGGAAAGCTAATTTGCGTCGCGGGATGCACAGCGAAGGGCCGTCGGCTCTAATAGATGCTCGAGCTAATTTCTGTCAAGTCCTAAATCAACAGCGAAGGGCCGCCATCATGGAAACCGGTAAAGTGTTGTAATCTTCCAGATCTCTTGCGAATTATAGTTAAACTTAAGTCAAACATACTCAGCGGCTTACATTGCGGTGGGTGTGCGTAACCCGTAAATTCCTGTTTGTGGTGCGACCCAAGTGAACATACATGTGCTCATATTGTAACAGCTATTAGGTATAATATAATTACTTATTACACATTTGAACTGCTCAAGCAAAGTTTGCTACAAATTGGATTTCATTTGAAGCTTTTTTCCAACTGTGTGTAATTTTAGTCTGTGTTTAGTTTCAACAGACAAAGGTTATATAAAGGAAAGTGAGATCTACGTGTTATTTAATTAGTAGTAGGTACTTTAATTTATAACTGAATTAACTTTATTGTTATATTATATAGTATAGTGTAGAAAAAGGTTCAGTAAGAGAACCAAGATTTATTCAATCGTGCTTTTAAGAAATGTCGTGGAACATGTAGCTGCTCATTCTGCGCTCATTCAAAATGTATTTTAACTCGAATGTTTTAGCATCTAATTCGCAAACGGCGCACCTCTGCTTGTCTGCACCAGGATTAGTTAAATGAAAAGGGAGTTACTTTTTTTTCCGAAAAAACATCCCTCGTCCAACGGCAGGCCGGCCTCGTCGCTGTTTTTTCTTTGCATTTTAAATCATAATAATTTTACTTTTGACAAAGTTCTCTACCGTCTCGGCATAATCAACGCGTAAAATGTTTAAGACAATTTTGTGGCGGAAAAACTTATCATCACAAAGAAGTTTCGCTGGCCTTTGAAATGTTAAGTCTTACCGTGGACGTTGTTTCAGCTTTAGTTCACCCCGGTGTAGTTTTATAAAGCGTACGTTGCAGTCGATGCACTCTACGAAAATACTCGTATATATATAAACATACAACGGTGTCTTTGAAAACGGGCGAATAATTTTGCAAAGTACTTCGCAGTTTTCTTTTGTTTCATTCTCAGCTTCATACGCTTTAATGTAGTCTAAATATGAGTTTCTTTTTATTGGATTGAGTAAAATAATGGATTCGATTCGCTTATGTGAAAGCTACGTTTAATCTCAAACTCTGTTTAAAAACTTATCAACTTGATTGGTTTTTATAGAATAATAGAATAGACAACTTTCTGCTAAGCCAACCCAACTGTACCTATCTATGTATATGTATTAAGAAACATTAGCACATTTCTAAAAAAAAATGTTTTGATCGTACCTTTTTAGCCTTTTCACAGCCGAAACAAAGATATCCCTTGGCCCACATCTGCCCGTAAAATCTATTAATACAATCACGACACAGACGTCAGTTCCCGCCTTTCAATAGCCAGTTTCCAGAGTCGACCGTATCGGGCCATGTAATCTGCTACAAACGATCTGAAAATTGATAAAAAAGCCCACCCATTTTTTATTCGCGCACGTATCTAACCGGGCTGGCGGGTCAAAGCGGCCGATTTTAATGGAAGCATAAAAGGGCATCATCTCTGTCCATTAAATGCCTTTTAAACGTTTGATCCTTTTTTATATTTGCCGTGGCGATGATCCGCGAACAGATTGGGCGCGGAAGGTTCGTGTTAATTAAGCCATCGTAATGTGCCCCATGTTCCTTTGCTCATCGGCCCAGTTTTGTTTGCGGTTTTTTTTGTTATAAGTATATAATTTTTTTTTTCTAATTTACTGTTTGTACTGTTTCGGGTGGCGTCTGCCTAATATATGCATTTCAGAAACTATCTATCCAAATTCAATGTGATACTTCGTACCTAATTATAACAAGCTCCGAATATATCACAAGTCTAGGTCCCATGGTCATGCGGTGAAATATTGAAAGGATGATACAAAACTGTTTCAATTATCTCCACGGCGGCGGCCGGCGCGCCCTCCTCAATAAATCATGGAGGTGTCACGAGTTGTCGGCGGCGGCAACCCGTTACACCGCGACACTCGGAAAAAATCAAAACGAGGGGATCACAAAATATAATTTGAAATAAAAGTTGAGTCCGGAGCGGTCACAAGTTTCTTAATTAAAACTTACGTCCGACGACGCAGGGGAGGGAACTTTGACCCAGAAATAAATAAATAAAGGCGGGCACACCCGCGGCACAGTGTAGGTGATGGCAGTATCAACTGAAAGATATCAGCCTCCATTAGCACATAGGTGTGCATTGATATGGACGAAATCTCTAATTACTTCATCTAGGCCCATATTATTTGATAGGTATTAATTGCAATATAATATCAACTTTTGCTTTTTTTTTCCTATAAAACACAAGATTTATATGGTATACGCATAGTAGTTGTACACATGTCCCTAATGGTAGCATACGCTTAGTTGTGGATACACATTCGAATCGTGTAAGATACTTAAGTAGCAATAGTTTCATTTGTATTTTTTGACGACAAGTTCTTCGCTTTGGCCACTAACCGAGTGGAGTATCCCCACTGCCGTCCATCTCGTTGTGGCGGCCACACCGTCACGGGCCGCTCATTTATTTGTCCAAAGGAGTTTAGCGCACTTCGACGAACGTGTCCCATAATCGCTGTCTGCGCCGCGCACCCGCTCCTCGCCGCGGCGCCAATACGCGACTTATCTCTTTACCGTTTATTTATTGCTACGTGTTTCTTTATACCCCCACAATGTCTGGCATTCCGTCCGAATCCCCGCAGGTGTTCGCCTGGAGCGTGTAATGTAATTTTGCTTTAATTTTCCCTAAAATCTCTGAACAGTGGTTTCTAATTTGAAGTATTTCAGATGTAAAAATAGCTGGATAAGGCAATTTCTATAACCATAAAAAAACGTGTTTATTATTTGCGTTAATTAGATGATATCATTAGGTAGTACGTACATGTATATTACGCTGATCTCCTAAAACAAGGAAGGCAAACATCTTGATCTCTGATATTTAAGATATGGCAATTCGTTTTTCTTTATCAAAGTATAATGTGTAAAACGTTGTTTCAGCACTCGATGCTATACTTCTTCCACCACTACGAACTGCCGGTGATACTACAGCAGGCGCAGCTGCAACAGCTGCTGCTACGCACGCACCGCGGCATGGGCGTGATGGGGCTGGCCGGCATCGCCGCGCTGGCTAGCGGCGCTGCCTACCACGACGCGCCCGGCACCGGCACGCAGGCCACGCCGCCTACCGCACAGTCCACCACGCAAACGGTCCACAGCACCGCGCAGTCCACCACGCAGACCTCCCCGTCCGTCTCCACCGCTCAAACCAACACCACGCACACCGGAGACGTCATATCCTCCAGAAGTACCGCTACCGAGACCAACGCCACCGGAACGAACACAGTCGCGTCCAACGACGAGGACGCGGCCGCGACCCTGCCCAGAGCAGACAGAATCGACAAAGATTCGACTGTTGGCGACAACGGTATCAGAATTGAAGAAATAACGAGAATAAACTCGACTAGTAACAAGAACTCCCCCAATAGTAATTCCACCGGTGTCAGTTTTGATAACGATCGCACTTATCTGCCGAGTGGAGCCCAGGGGGACAGCGCCGCCAGTGGCCAAGATGAGATCTCCACTTTGGACCGCAGACGGAAGTCGAGCGTCGGCCGGGACAACGGTGACCCCCCCACGGCGACGGAGCGAGTTGCGCCTAGAGCATCTCCCGAGGCTGACGAACTAGACTAGTGAACTACAAGTCCTAATCGATAATAGTTGCATTAATATATCTATGTATTTTGTTCCAATCTATTGCAGCTTCTGTGGAAGTTCGAAGACGCGTTAGAATGAATATTCTATATAGATGTTATTTAACAAGGACTAATTAAGAGAGGTTTGATGTTATCGTAAATGGTGGATAAGTCACAATGAAGATTTTACAAAAGTGAATTAAGTTCCGTAAGGGTTATTTTGTAGATAACTTTACGTATTTCAGGAAGGTGATTGTAGTGTTTAAGACTATAACTATGCTGCCATTTCAACAGCAACATGTAAATATTTATGGAACAGTAATTAAACTAATAGAATCTTAAATTGAGTTACATAGAGTTTGTAATTTGTTACTTTGAATAATAAATATGCTTTGAGGCGGCGCAGAAGTGGGCAGACTCTTCAGTGATTTAGTTTATTGCAATAAAATATTTTTGTTCAAGCTACTGTTTCATTTTTTAAACTTGTCATTTTCAGCCCAATCTATTTCAAAGGAATCCTTTTTAATTCGTAACAGATTATCCAGTTTTAGCAACTAACTAGCAGTTTTTTAATTCAATGTAAAGTTACCATACATCATCCTCCTAGCGTTATATCCCGAACTTAGTCGGAGTCCATTTAGACTATTATCCAGGATTTAGCGAGTCTGGTAATGGGGATAGGGATGGGGTCTGGGGATTATGGGCGTGATACTGTGTTTGTTTGTTTGTTTGTTTAGTAATTACATTGAAGTTACTGCCGATCTGACCTTTGTAACCCTTTAGATACCAGATAATTCGGATCATGGTTACACATCCATAGTTGTAGGAATGTGCAGATTTCATCACGATCTTTTCTCTCACTGCTGAGCTAGTGGTATAAATACGTACATAGATTTGAAAAATCCAGAGGTACGTACCCGAGTTTGAACCCGCATCCCACGGTTAAGAGACGCGTGTTTATTGAGCTACCACCTATATAACTACCATACGAGGTATGTATTTTCTTACTTCCATCCTTTGACTTCACCCTAACCGTCCCCATAAGCGACTTCCAAGCCACGTCATTCCTCATCATTACAGACGCCATAAGCGCCATAAATCCTACCCTGGTCTTTTATCATGCCGCTTATTGTCCACTGAGCGTAATAGGAATGTTCCACCCTACTTTTACTTACCTTTTAATTGTTTTTTTGTATAACATATGTTATACAAAAAACATATATATATATAGGTATCTTATCGATAAATTATATATGATTATTACTACATTCGTTTTAGCACAAAAAAGACACGTGATTAATAAAAGTTTGCAGCCTTCCGAATATTTTTAGTTAAATAATTATTTTATTACAAAATATAGCTTTATATAAATAAAAAAAATAATAATAGAGTATTTTTTCACCTATCTACTTTTTATTTTATTGCCGTTTTAAAAGATACACTTTGTTTTTTGCAATTGAGGTCCTTACAATACCTTCCTTTATTTGTCTAAAGTAATATTTATTCGCCATTTTTAATAGAGATTACAAAATAGGTAAATATTTCTGATATCTTGTTTCCATAAAAATTCACACACACTTGCATAATTGAGGCGTTTCTCTGTAGTATGACAGCGCGGAGTTCATCTTTTTTTTCTCGTCCGAGGTCAATTGATGCCTTTTTTCCAACTGGCAAATCATGTTTTCATAGATTTGTACATTGATATTTGATGCATTAAAATACAATAGTTAACTAAGCAATCATTTACCAACATTCTGGTAATATTTTTTATTATCATACTAAATCTACGGTATTATTGTATTTTGAAAATTCAAGCTATAGTTGTTACTAGCAGCCCGCCCCGGCTTGTACAGGTGGACATTTAATTTGTAACCTAACCTATTTTTTTTTTATATTCTATAGCCTATTCTAATCAGCGATAATGTAGCAATCTAAAAGTAAAATATTTTTTTAAATCGGTGCAGTAGTTATTGAGTTCATTCATTACATACATACATACAAATATTTCCTCTTTCTAATAATAGAGTAGATTTATGAATTCTTCAAGTGGGTAGTCTCTTGTTTATATTAACTTTATTATCACACTTCTTAAGTTATTAAGATAGTTAAGGTTCGGGAGCCGGGTGGAAAGTTTTAAAAAAAGTTACAAAATTAATACTAAATTAATCCTAATGAGTAAAAGACAAATATATGGTCTACATCGATCTGGAGATGCTTTAATACTAAAGAAAATACATCATGCAGCCACTGAGGTCTAAGTTGCTGCGTTAACATAAAATTACAGATAAGCTCGAAATGATGAGCTGGCAATACTTAGTCTAACACGGAGGGTACAGAGGGTTTCATAACTTCTCCCTCCTTAAGAGTAAAATTATCGGAATGGTCGTTTTTAATACTTTTCCGATGATTTTGCTTTGATATAATTTGTACAAGTTTCTTACGGAAAATGCATAAGGAAAATACAAAAATACTTAAAATTAACAAACTAAATGTTATATATCCGAAATTAACACTAAATTCCACGCCTTTTTCACTATTAGAAACACTTTCAATCACTGCACTATGTTTCAACGCGTATGACATGTATTTAACTTCGTCCAGGCTGATGCCGTGCATGTTAAGTGCACGTGTACTCGATATGCTCGTAGGGTTGTCCATTCGCTGTAAGTTGACAAGCGGAATGGGCTCAACATGATCTGTAGACACGTATATACGATGATTTATTTGCATTCCCTGTATTTCTAAGTCACAGGGTTCATCGTTGGTTACAATATAGGTGCCGAACACTGGTTGTTTGCTCATTTCATTCTCGCATTTTCTTAATAATGTAGTATCGATCCGTGTATATAGAATCCAACTATCTGCGTTAATTCTTTGGATTTTCACCTCTTCAAGATGAATTGGACGCTGTCTGCAGTTACTGAGGTTCTTATTGAACTCCATAAGTTGTTCCACACAAGTAGGCTCATGGTAGAGGGCCTGGTTGTCAGCTGTACACAGGAAATAGTCGCCGGCAGACAGCGAGCGGCATGGCTTTGCGATCGGAAGGTAATTAGAGCTTTTCACCAAAAGGTAAGGGAATTCGGGAAAAATGGTTACAGTAACATTTTCTATTTTATGAAATACTGGTAGAGAATAAACCTTATAGTAATTATATGTAAAATTATCAGTTAATGGTATTTCCATAATAAATGTAATCTTATCCTTATTTATATAAGATTTTACATGAATTGTCTCTTCTAATTTTAACAAATTTTGTTCAGTAGGTGAATACACTAAATTTGCGAATTGAGATATTGATTTTAAATGTTGTAACAAATCTTTAGAATTTACAATTGATTGATGTAAGACAGACAATCGACTTAATGATAGAGCAGTCTCAAGTTCACTTAACCTAATGAAAATAGTACGGAAACTACTTATGAAAATATTAAATAATCCTAATATATATGTGGAAAATAACCATTTATCTTGCTTAGCATTTGTTTCATTTAATAGGCTCTCTATTTTCTGTAGACGTTCATCTAGTATAATATTGTTACTATTGATTGTTTCCGTAGTATTTATAAAACTATCAAACATCTGGGAGATCAGGGTTAACTTTTTGGAGATTACGATCTGATTACTATTTAATTTGGAAATTAAGTTTTCGTATCTTACTGCGTCATCGTGGTCCATATTTCCCGTAATCAACTTTATAAAAGAACCTAAAGGATTGATAAGTCCTCTTTTATAGCGCTGTGGTACGAGTTGTCTATACTTTTCTATAGTTATCTCACGTATGTATTCCGTGTGTGTTTTAACACTCAGATATTCACGGTAGGCAGGATTATTAAAATCGATTAAATCGGAAAACTGTTTAAAATTGGTCCTAACATGTTCCAAATCTTCATAAATTCTTTCTAAAGAGACAACCTTAATGATAGTCCAATGATCTGTTTGAATAAATGCTTTGCCTTCTTTCACCGGAAGTATTCCTGGATTTCCTTCAAGTATTTGAATTTGAAGGGCCAGCGCTTGGGTCCACATCATCAGGAAACACCACCTGTGGAGGGCGTTTAACATTCTTAATAGGAACCTTAGTTTTTCTTTGTCCTATTTCTATTGGTACGACATTTCTTTTTGTTTTTCCTATCACCTTTGCTTTTATGTATCGCGGCTTATCCTTGCTCTTTCTTTTATTTATATCTTTCGCAAAAATTGTTTTACCTTGTGCAAACTCTATTATTTCCTCGCCACCTTTCTTTTCCCTGACTAATTCTTTCCTTGCTATCATCTGTTCGACTAAATAATTGTATAAGTATTTTGTACGCTTAGCATGCTCCTTAACTAGCTGTTGACAGTAGTTTTTCTCAAATTCGACACCAAATGTACTACCTGAATCAGTATGTCCGAACACTATTTCGAATGGGGTCAATCCTGTGACAGAATGGATTGTATGGTTATAAGCCATAACGGAGTAGGTCATGATTGATGCTGCATCCGTGCAACGTCTTTCATATTTTCCCAATCTATAAATTTCAATTATTGTGGAGTGAAAACGTTCGATAAGGCCCATCGAATTTGGGTTGTTAGGAGTGCCAATATGAAGATCAATTTTGTGTAAACTTAGAAATTCCTTCAATAATTCATTATTGAATTCAGTTCCCGGATCTGAACTTATTCTTTTAGGGGTACCGTAAAAAGAAAAATATTTGAGTAAAGCTCGAATTACATCAGGAGTAGATTTACTTTGAATTTCTATGGCCTGTGCTAACTTACTGAATGCGTCTATAAGAGTCAAGTACGTTTTACCTTCAATACTAAAAAGGTCTATGAAGATTTCCTGAAAAGGGGCATTTTGCGTCTGCGTTAACTGCAACAACGGTTTCATGGGTTTTCGATCATACTTTAATTTTTGACATGCTTCGCAAGCATTAATAATAGCCGAAACGGTTTCCTGCATGTTATTCCAATAAAAATTTCGACGAAGCCTAACTAATGTTTCTTTAATTCCTCTATGGCACGTTTTTCCTTCATGATATTTAACTACGGCTGCTTTCTGTTCACCTTCATCTTCTATAACTACCACTCTCTCTGTACATTCATAAAACTGAACCATATCTTTTTTGAAAAGTTGAATAATGATTGTACTAAACATACGCCTGTGTTCCTTTTCTTCAAAATAAATGAAATATTTTATTTTGGGTCTTATATATTCTTTCAGAAACTGTTTTACTAGCTCGGGATTATTAAGTGGCATAAAGACTTCTAAAACCTTTTGTTTGTTCCTAGAAAGGTCTTTTACTGAGACTTCGTTTTTAAACCATGAGAAAATTAAAATTTGGTTGGGTTTAGAATCAATGGCTTCTTGTAAAATTGGAATGCCCATGGATTCTAAATCTGCAGCTGAATGTATGGTTTGGGATTTGCTCGAACTATCTGATGGAATCTGATACTCTGATTTCATTTCTAAACTGGCATGTGACGATGTGTCTGAGATTTCAATTATACTTGCAGTGGCTGTACCACTGAGGTCTGATGCCGTGCTAGTAGAAGAGTTATTCCTAGGTCTTTTGTTAGTGCCTAATTTTTCAATTTGTTCTACTACTTCCGCTATGTGTTGCTTTAATTTTTCTTCCCTATCATCTATATTCACTATCATTGACTGATTTTCGTCTTCTTCAGAACCCGTTGCATTTACTTTGATTCTGGATAAGGCATCTGCGTTACTATTTTGCTTGCCATTTTTGTATATTATCTCAAAATTATAGTCTTGTAAACGCAATCGCCAACGGGTCAACTTGCTACTGGGATCCTTAAGGGAATTAAGCCAGGCTAAAGGACGATGGTCCGTGTATATGAAAAATTTACGACCATAAAGATATGGTCTGAAGTGTTTTACGCCATATATGATTGCTAGTAATTCTCGCTCGATTGTACTGTAGCGAGCTTCTGTCTCACTGAGAGACCGACTAGCGTATGCAACTGGTTTATCTCTGGGTACTTCGCCCTGGGATAGTACTGCGCCTAACGCTACCTGTGAGGCATCAGTGGTTAATATAAATGGTTTACTATAATCAGGGTATTGCAGTAAAGGAGCATTTGTGAGAAGCTCTTTACATTTGTTAAATGCGTCTATGTAATTCTGATCCATTATAATCTTGTTACGTTTCTTTAAACATTCTGTAAGAGGTTTAGTTATTTTCGCAAAATCCCTAATAAATCGTCTGTAGTAACCCACAAGCCCGAGGAAACTTTTTATTTCAGTCGTTGTCTTTGGTAGAGGATAATTTAGTACGGCATTGATTTTCTCGTCATTGGGTTTTAACCCGTCTTTAGTTATGGTATGGCCAAGATAAAGCACTTCCTTGCGAAGGAATTCGGACTTGTCTAGTTGTACCTTCAAGTTAGTCTCCCTCAGTCTGTTAAAAATCATTCTTAATTTCTGTATGTGTTCGTCTAAACTGCTCGAAAAAATTATAATGTCGTCAAGGTAAACCATGCAGTGTAATCCCTGCAGTCCTCTCAGAACATTATCCATAGCCCTTTGGAAGGTAGCTGGGGCTGTCTTTAGTCCAAAAGGCATTCTGAGAAACTCATAATGGCCATTTTGTGTGCTAAATGCGGTCTTTTGTCTGTCAGTCTCTACTATTTCGATTTGGTGATAACCACTGGCTAAGTCTAAGGTGCTAAAATATGAACTCTTTCCTAACTTGTCAAATAAGTCGGTGATATTCGGCAACGGGTATTTGTCATCTACAGTAATCTCATTGAGACGTCTGTAGTCGACAACCATCCTATACTTAGCTTCACCGGATGCGTCCATCTTTTTAGGTACTAAGTGTACCGGTGCACTCCATGGCGAATGTGATTCGCGTATCACATTATTTTGTAATAATTTCTCTACTTGTTGGTTAATTTCCTGTTGTAAAACTGGGGCTTGTCTGTACGGTTTGACATAAATTGGGTCCTCATTTTTAGTACGAATTTGGTGTTTGACTTGGTTGGTAAATGATAGGGGGATTTGATCGCAATAAAAAATGTCTTTGTATTCGCCGCAAAGTTGACAAATTTTGTCACATTCCTCGCTATTGGTGTGGTCTAATCTAAGCTTTGTCAAGTTCTCTTCTAACATTAGACTCGTTTCTTTGTCCGTCATGTCTTTAGTCAAGTTCAAGTTGTTGTCTATGCGGTCAAACTTAGTTACGGAAAAAGGTTCTTTTATTGTGAGTGTTACTTCCTTGTCGAGGGTATTTTGAATAACTGTTGAAGCATAGCCGTTTGTACAATTAACTATTGCAGAGGGCATTCGCACTCCATCTTTGAATTGCCTAAACTCAAGAATAGCTTCCCCTGAGTATTGATTAACGGGTAGCTTAACTCGTTGCTCCGTTCGTGCCGTTACATTAATGTCATAGCTAAGATCATTATTGATTATTGGAATACTAGCTGTCTTAGTTTGCAATATGCCATTCTTTAAATCAATGACAGCATCGAGTTGTTGCAGCAAGTCATTTCCGATAAGCCCTTCATAACGAGCGTCAACATCGTACACGTAAAATTTGTGATATGAATCGCTATTAAAAGTAGGTAGGAGAGGAATTGTAATTGTCTCGTCATGACAACTTGACGCGTGCGTGCTAACTACCTGAAATGGTTCTTTTTCTAAAAATTCCGTAAAATATTGATGTGCTATACGGGGACTAAAGAAAGATCGCATACTGCCCGTATCAATCATCATTTTAGCATCGATCTCTTCTAAATAAATATAAGGTAATTTGAGGTTTGGATCGCAATTAATTTCTACAATCACTTTTTTATCTTTTTGATCGAGGCTGAGTCGTGAAAATCCTCAGTCTGTTGTATGTCGGTCTGTTCAATTTCGTCAGAGCGATCTTGTGATTCGACAAGATGTTGCTCATCTTCTAGTTGATACGGATAGAAATCACTTTCGACATAATTGTCCTGATATTCGCTGGGGTAGTAATACTGTTCGTTGTATTCGTCCAGCGTCAGTTCATTTAATTTAAAACCGGGATTAGGCCTAGGAGGGGCTGTTCTCATGGAAACATCTGATATCTGCATTCGAGGAGGCTGTACCTGAGGCGGGGTATACCCAAATTGTTGGGGTGGCTTGTAGCCAAATTGTTGCGGTGGTCTATAGCCAAATTGTTGCGGTGGTCTATAGCCGAATTGTTGCGGGGGCTTATAGCCAAACTGTACCGGTGGCTTATAGCCGAACTGTTGCGGGGGCTTGTAGCCAAATTGTTGTGGTGGCTTTTGATTAAATTGACCTTGTCCTTGAAATTGTGGCCCTTTCATTTGTAAACCCGGAGGAATACCGAATTTAAATTGGGGTGTCGTATTACTCGAAAATATGGGTCTAAACCCTGTTGGTTGGGGCAGCAATTGTCCTCCAAACCTTGGGCCTTGAAAATTAAAATTGGTACTCGGCTTTGGTGTCTGACCGTAAATTCGGTTACGCGCACTGTATTGCTCGTGGAAGTTCACCTCTTCCAAAACTACACTAAGGGCGGCCTCTAACGTATCCGGCCCCTTTAGTCTTACAATTCGCACTAAATTTTCAGGCAAATTGTATAGGAACACGTTAAGAGCCGTATTATTATATATAATTAATTTTGCGCGTCTTAAATCGCTATCTTGGGACATATTAACCTTTGAAATTAATGCGGACCGGACGCTTTGAATCCTACCACAAAAATCTAAATAACTTTCACCGGATTTAATTTTTAAAGATTCTAAATCAATATTAATGCACGCTTCACTTCTTGGATCTCCGAAATGTTGTTGCAATAATTCTTTTAATTCAGACCAAGACAGGATGTCTTCTTGTTCTGATAAGAGCGACGCTGCGTTCCCGGTAAGGCGGCTAGTTATAGCATGGTATACATATAAATTTTGTTGCTCACCACCCCGATATCGTGAAATTATAAATTCACATTTAGTGATGAAAAGGTTTAACAGTCTTTTATCCCCATTAAATAATGGTATTAAATGAATCATTTCATTTGGAATTGAAACGATCGGCTCGGGAGTAGCCATCGTAGAGTAGAGAAAGTTTCAGATAACGCAACGTTACTCAACACACGATATTAAACACTTCCTAATTAAATTTTAGACATAAAATAAGTACACAAAACACACTATAAAATTAACACATATAAAATTGTTCAAAGGAGAAGGAATTATTAAACATTAATAAGTAATTATTTTTATGTAAAAATACTATTTTGTAAAAAAAAATAAAATATCAAATATTAAATTAAAATCACTTTTAGTTACTTTAGCTTATCTTTTCACTGTATTACAATATATTTTATAATTTTTACTATTATAATAATGTAGTCTCTATATGCAAATCTACTCTATGAGAATTCTATTTTTAGATTCAGATAAGACTACAGATGCTAATACAAGTCTTATGGACTGAGGCGCGTTATAATGAGAGAAGATCTATCTCAAAGTAACAATAAAATAACACTTATTTAAAATGGGAGGATGAGGGAATGAAAGGATTGGTGAAAAGTCTTACTCACCAACCGACCACGACACCCATTTTCTTCCAGCTTTCACACCCGAAAATTAACGTATTTCTTTGGTTCGACGGATTTTCGATTTCACTCGGTTTTACGTAGCTAGGCGAATTTGTACATCCGAACTCACGAAAACGCGGAAAAACTAATGAAAAATCCGCTCCGGCTGCGCCAGTTAAGGTTCGGGAGCCGGGTGGAAAGTTTTAAAAAAAGTTACAAAATTAATACTAAATTAATCCTAATGAGTAAAAGACAAATATATGGTCTACATCGATCTGGAGATGCTTTAATACTAAAGAAAATACATCATGCAGCCACTGAGGTCTAAGTTGCTGCGTTAACATAAAATTACAGATAAGCTCGAAATGATGAGCTGGCAATACTTAGTCTAACACGGAGGGTACAGAGGGTTTCATAACTAGATAGTTAATAGAATACTACTTAGATTTTCTTCTGATCTTTTTGATTAAACGTATGTATGTATTTCATAATAGGTACATATATATAATCGTATTCTTATTTTTTTTACAATAATAATCAAAGACAGTCAATCGGTATTTAAATTTAAAATAGATGATGGCATTTTAAAATCACCCTAGTATGTTAAAAAAAAATACTTGAAGTAATAGAATTTAGAAATTCCGAGTTCGAATATAAAATAGCATTGTTGTAAACAAGGAAAGCGTGCAGCGGAATTTGGAAGGTCTTAAAAAAGGGATTGAACGTTTCACATTGCTTAAGTTCCATCCTTCGTCCGAGGCGCCGTCGGTGCATAAAATAAACAAAGTATTTTCTTCACAATTTTTAATTTTACAGTGGCATTTTATAAACGGTGACAAGTAATTAATAAAATAAACAGACTTTTTTACTTATTCTTTATTCTCTGGAAGAATTTATAATTTTCCAAACTACAATTTAGTTTAGTTAAACTTAAATCTGACAATTAAACAACATTCTACTCGTATTACAAGTCGGTAAATGTTTCCTAAATAGATTATCGATTATCATATTAAAAATTGAGAACCTACCCTTTTTTTTGAAGTCGGTTGAAAATAAGTTGAAACTTTATTCAATGATATTATTATTAACAACTAGTGTTTTGATTACACAGATTAATCCCTCAAATTCTGAATTGAATACAAAGAAGTGATCAATAATAGTGACGACGGCTTTAATTTTGTTGTCTCCTTCGATGCCTCCAACATGTGTAACTGGTGTCGATGGTGATGATGCCGGTGCCTCAGGGTCATCTAGAAGCAGAGATAACATTTGGTAAGTAAATCAATTATTTAATTATCACAATCACAAA
Organism: Glyphodes perspectalis; assembly: GCA_951394215.1. NCBI lineage: Eukaryota > Metazoa > Arthropoda > Insecta > Lepidoptera > Crambidae > Glyphodes > Glyphodes perspectalis. Next base: position 7,360,201 of record OX596217.1, read on the forward strand.
CTCGTGAACTGAGCGTCCATACAAATACATTATATATTTAGGAACCCTTAGTACAAGGCCTATAAAAATCAGCTATATCTATTAAGTAAGGGTAAATGAAATTATATGTGGGGAACAGAATATAAATTACAAAACTTATACATATTTTTTGTGAATAAATAATTATTGGGTATGAATGAATTTATATGTAAAATGTATAAAAATATGTAAATAATAATGATATCATTTTAACGTCGAGTCGCTATCTGACATCTATCAGAACACGTGCAACCACATAGATCACGATAGAAGTCAAGTCCCGTCGCCCGCGGCTCTCTTCTTTCTTCATCTTAACACTGATGAATTTTTCCTTGTCAGCTACGTGTATTCTCAAGCAATAACATCTCGTAATGTGTGTTAATTCCCCAAGAATACGCGTGACCTCCAAGTAATAGTTTTCTTCTTTCTTCATGAATTCTTCTGGAAGCCGCTTCCTTATTTTCCATATACGAGGAGCGTCCTGAGAGTCGATGTCTTACAGGCTGTTCGGTAGCATATAGCTTTGGCTCACTACTGAACAAACTGTGGTACATTAACTTGCAGGATACTTTTCGTATGAGGAAACTAGATCTGCGGAACAAGGGGCAATTGTTGAACAAGATTGATAGGATCGTTCACGTTTCCAAATTAAATGCGTTATGATTTGGACTCAACACATTAAGTATAAAATCACTCTATATCATTTGTATAATACACCTCTAATTCTATGGCCTTCACGCATTAAAAGTTGATAACTTGAATGACCCTTTTCAAAAATCATCTGACAAGTTAAAGTTCAATAATCGCGCGTTGTTACTTCACAAATCAGTGTTTTTTATGACTAGATTGATAAACATTTTATTTTAATAATTTTAACAAGCCATTTACAAATAAAGCCATACAAGAGTCAGTATTATAAATAATAAAATATATAAATATTATTTATTATTATTATATCCTGTAATATGAAAAAGCAAGATTTTGAACTCTTAACTCTGGTTGTCATTTGATGATGACCTAAGATGAAGGCAATTGCTCAAATGTAGCCTAATCACGAAATCGATAAAGACAACTGGCATTCAGGAAATTCTTTAACAGACATTCCACTCCAAAATCGAATGTAGGGCAGTAAGGCAGCGCATTTAACAACTAATAACAAAACGAAGTGTCACTCAAATCAATATTTGTTTCTACTTATCTATTTCCATCTCGTGCGATCCGGAATTCGGCAAGAAGGGCAGTGGGACTAATCGCAGGGCCGGGTGCGTCGGCACGATCGCGCGCGCCGGCACACTCGGACAGAGCCGGTAATCCGGACGGCCCGGACGGAGCGGACAGCGGCGGATTACTGCGGACGAAACAAGCACAGCTGATTGTCGAGATTAAATAGCTCCGCAGCGCACAGGATTTGCCATTTGATGCGCCGGGCACCTGTGCGACTTGTTTGCTGGGGATTTGCGCTGATATTTCTGCGAGCGACAATGCTGCATTGGAGTTGCATAGGACATTGATACTGTAGTATTTTGCATCCGGGAATAGATTATGTTTTTGCATTAATATTCCGCTATTACTTCCTAACGTTGCCCCGTTCTTTAATGATGTTCAGTTTTGAAAATGACCCTAGATGTAGAATTCGGTCCTTGCATTGATGGTATGTTAATAATAGCAACTTTACCTAATTCTAAATCACAAAGTAAAGATATTATTACTATTAAACATAACTCAGATTTTATATGTGCCTAAAAGTGAAAGTTTAGCACGTGTTACCCAAATATACCTACATCTAAAAATCTAAACAGATTTATGAATAAAAGAGAAAAAAGCTTAAATACCCAAACACGTCAAAAAGGATAAATGTAGAAAATAGCCCTTAATATCCTAAGATAAATAATCCGATCTCTTTGAGACTAACATCTCATTCATCCGATCCGATTGTTCTGAACAAAACACTAAATCGCGACAAAAGACACGAGACGAAAGAAAAGCGATCTAACACCTCGAACGTTTCTTGTAGGATGCGACGGCCAACAATCGGATATCAAACGTTTACCCGATAGCGGGTTTTATCTGCCCTGTTATCTGGCGGCGGCTTTGATCCGCGGCCCTTTGATGTCGCCCTTTGTGCACCCCCATGTAACCTGCACAGGCGGTTAAGATACTCGCCGACGACACTATTAGTGGCCAGTTAGTGGGGAGGCTGATACAACGAACTTTTCCGACGTTTTCCTCTTATCGGTTACTTATAAACCTTGAACTGAAGTGTGAGGCTTGTTGAAAGATGTATTTGCTCAATTAGATTTATGAAATAGGATAGGTTATACGCACGTTGTAGTAACATATTTGTAATGTGTCTGTAGCGGTACAGTAATGATTTATTAACCTAAGGACAGATAGATAAAATCCTAATTGAAGAAGAATTCTTTGATTAAATGGTAATAATAATAGCGTCCCAAGTATGTTTTGGAAGGAAATTAACACACACATCAAGAGGGTCTAAACTTACATTTAGCTTATATGTAGAAGTAATGTACAAATGCTATAGTTACACACCTACTCCCCCGTTTAAATAAATGATATGGTCTTTTTTAAAAAAAGTGGATCTACTTTTCAAACTTCGAAATCCCTTTAACAAATCCCTATAACCCGCGGTTACTTCACGCCTCAAATCGCAAAGTTGAAGCGTGAACGAACAAAAATTGAAGTCACTTAATTTCCCGGGGAGCAGACTAAAACGCGTTAAAATGGACGTTAAACCGGTTAGCCGGCAGGTCACGGGTCGCGGCGGTCCGACCAGACGGACAAAAAGTGCACGTCTCATAAATATGAACGATAATTAGGCGCCCGCCAGACGGCACCTGTTGAGCTGGACTTACTGAAGCTAGTAATACCTTCAAGAAGCACCGTTTGTATTAAAAACCAAGAAAAGTCAATCCATGATACAATGGAGACAATTTGGCAGAGATGCAACATAGGCTTGGATGCGTTAAATTTATCTTCAATCATGAAGAGAAGAGAGAAGATAACCCATTTTTTTTTAGTTATTATTTTATTACTGCACAGCCAAATACTTTAAATTTAAAACGAGGGCTTTAATAAGCATTAATTAAGATTCAACAGATGGACTTTCATAGTTCTGCGAATGTGCGTAACTCTTTAAGAGGCATATTTAAACATTTATTATTTGCCTGCTACAAATGCAATAAATTGTCAAACGAGGACCTACTGTAGAGAGTTGGGTATACGTTTTTCTTGGTGGTTAAATCTTATTAACTGATTCTATATAAGAAAAAAGAACGGTAAATGCTTCTCTATACAGATCCCGTAGACATTTCACACACGGTGCAGTTGTTCAGCGGACTATTTACATAATGCTACACGCCAGTAACATTTACCCACATAATGCTCCCGGATCTGGCGTGATGCTGCAACCGAATGTAGTTCGAAAATCACAATGGGTAAGGGTTAAAATCAATTGACAGGCGGCTGCGGACAAGCTGGCTCGGTATGCCATTGTGCTGGTAGCCCACAGAGGTTTAAAGGTGAATTCACACAGTAAAACGTTTAACTTTACTCCATTGTGTTATTTTTGCTTGAATACTTTAATTATTAATAACTTTGCTGAAACAATTAAAAAAACTTTATTTTATGGGTTAAAACGGTCGAATTTCTGAGATTGGCCCAAACAACTACATATTCAGCGCGGCAGGGGATTTAAAATTGAAATGTGTAGGACCATTATCATTACCTATTTTATAATTTTTTCCAGTAAAAATTTGTTTTTTCAGATGTTCTAATCGATTAAGATAATAAATTTCGATATCGGCGATGATAATATGTATCACAACAAGCCCTTTTCCCTTTACCCTTTAGTCCGCGAATATCTGGACATATTTCGCCCTAGCCCCACGTGCGCGTAATCGCATAGTATTTATTACTTTTTATTGGCCCGCCAAAATACGAGTGCACAACTTACGGCCTCCGCGGCGATAAAAATAAACTATAGCCATTGTTTTCGTGTTCCGTTTCGACTGTATAATTATTTTTGCGAGATTTTTTATTGAAACATATTTTGTTTCCACGTTATTTTCTGATATTTTCGAACGGTCGAAAGAAATTTATGTTAATTTTTATTTAGTCTAAATTATGTGTTAGTTATTTTAATGTTTGAAAGCTGAGAGTTATATTTGGTTAGAAAACCTACTTTGAAATCAATGATACAACTTACATAACATTTGAAATTATGTCGTTTGCAAGATTTCAAGGAATGTGCACACAACTTTGTGATGTGATCAAAACTTCAACTATCTGGACAATACTTAGAATTTTAATTCAGTAGACACAAACCTACGAAGCTAAGATATCTAAATTGCAATCTGCGCTCGCTACTGCTATCTGCTGTTGCGCCTCATAAAAGTATTCTATTTGAGCGGGCGGCGCGCCGACAAAGTTTGCGCCACAAATCACAACAAACGTAGCGACGCGGGCGCTGCGGCGCGCTTCGCCGCGGCGTCGCGGCCGCCGTCCACGCACGCTCATGCTCCTCTCCGCTTTATTATTTCTAAGTCACCCAAGTGCTCCCTCGTTTGAAACTTTCGCCTTCCCCAGTTGCGGACTGAAAGTTAATTTCTTTTGGTGTATTTTAAAATTAATTTTGCTTTTGTGGCGAGCGCACGCCCCAGGACGAATTGTAAGCGGCCAAATGGTAAAAGCTTTCAGTTATAATAGCGCGGAAAAATAGGAGATTGTTCTTTGAAAATTTTAATGCTTTGAACAACCGTTTGACGACGCTCATGCCATGTTACAGCGTAATTTAAATGTAAGCTGTGACTTTGTGGTTAATTAGTTAATTCAAAAGGTTGATTTAATAAAAAAATAAAGGTGCAACTTGAGTATGACAAAGCCGAATTTGGGAAGGGGAATTCTCAATTAAGTTTTCCGTCTTGCGACATTCCTTTGTAATAACGAAAGAATCTAAAAAAAACGTTGATTCACGTTTAATAAGCGTTATTGGGATTAACAGCATAATTTGTGGGCCTTATTAAAACTCAATTTAAAATTATAACATAGGATAATTAATTAATTAATAAAACTTGGATCGTAAATAAAATAAGAGATATGCGACGAAAGAGACAGTGAGGCTTATGATTCAGTAATTACATATTTTTTAAACTAACAATATAGTTAATACTATTTGACAAGCTCGATGGCGCATTTGGTAGTGAATATGCCCCTTGTGCCAAGTGTTGTGGGTTCGATCCCCAACCAGGACAATTATTCGTATGATGAATACTTGTGTTTTTTCTGTGTCTGGGTGTCAATATCCAATATTTATTTAGGTATATATTACAAATGTAATACCACTGTTGTTTCTGATATCCCTAACACAAGTGCTAAAGCTACTTACCTCGGAGTCAGATCAATGTATGTGAAGTATGTAGTCTGTATACTAGAATTTAACATTCTCACCTTCTCAGTCAGCATGAATATAGTCGACGCTCCAATCCAAGTTAAGACCTGAAAAAGAAAATGTTTATAAACTTCCACACTTTACAAATTAAACTAAGCACCAGAAAATATTCACTTAAAATTTCAAACTAGCTGCACTTAACCGACGCCATTATAAAATGCTCGCCCGTGGCAAAATAAACAAAATTGGCTCAGTTTAACAGCTTAATTAATACCCGTCTAGAGTACACAAATACCTGATCGCTCCTTAGAGCCCGGCTCATATTTCAGGAGGTTTACTTCACCCCAGAGCTTAAGCTATGAGACATTACAGACAAATTTTTATATTCCTTTTTCCTCAGACGAAGGATAATCGAACTGCCAATCTCGACGGCACAAAGTGGGGGAACTACTCAGTAACTACATATAATAGATCATCCAGGTCTTTGAAACGATGCAATAATGTTGTTGCAAGATTAAGTGTCTCGGCCACGCGGAGTATTCCCGATCTGGGTGGGGAGTCTTTGTAAACGAGTGTTTATCAGGATATTAAAATGCGAGTTCTTAAACTTGAGCAGTGTGTTGATGGCCTTTGATGTTCCAAAGATAAAATTAATAAAAGATAAACGATAAGAAAGCAATTTAATGCTAAATGATTTGTCAATACGTTGCAACTTATTGATTGTCAATGATTTGTCAAATAATAAGTTGCAACGTGTCTGCCTTTTTTACAATAGATTTTGTTTTGTAATCTCTTTTATTTTTTGTATTTTAAATATTTTTTACTTCTGTTATTCCATTAGTTACTTCCTTTGCTTATAACAGAGCTAAATACTTCCTTGTTTGCAAGTATGTGATTACTGCAAAAATGGACTAGACTGGTAGAGAACTAATTGAATATAAGTCTTTATACAACTTCAATGTTTTTTTAGCTATCTTACGTCATACTTTTATATATAAGTTAATCTAAAATGCATTATGTAGTAACATTTTATGTTCTTCAGAAATGTAACATGTAATTTATACGTGCAGATAAAATGACTTCATATTAAACACTTCTGAACATCTAACACTCTTATTCGGCTCCAAATTAGTCTATTTATCCTCGTATTCAGCTCCAGATTTGTCCATTTGCATGACAAGTCATTCCCGTGGCTCGCCGGGACGCAGTTAACCTCGTCTGCCCTTAGACAAAATTTGAACCCACGACCTGCAACAAACAATATATGAATTAGCCATACACACCGATACAGATTCTTAAAAAAATCTTTCAATGAGAAATTTTCAAACTGTGTCTATCAAATTTGTTTATGAGATTTATTTTATGAATTTTTCTTTTATGAATGCAGAAGTGACTTTGGCTGTCTGTTTGTTTGTTACGTTTTCAAGCCTAAACAACTTAGAACCATCCAGAAAAGACGTAAGTTACTTTTTATCTTATCATGGAGTCTCTCTCTGACAATAGATTATGAGCCGCTGGTAAATTCAATTGTACTTTTAATATAGAAATATACATTGCAATACAATTCATCTTTCAATTCGCTATTGGGTGAAATTGACAGTAATTTAATTTTGTATTACAAAATCATGTTAGTCTTCAAAAACCCACAAAACATACAAGTTGATCCCTATCATGAACTCTCACTGGAATTCATTGCACAGACTTATAAACTTCACCAAATTCATAACAGACAAAAATATACAGGGCCGTTGACAGGGTAGAGGGTACAGGGCACTGTAGGGTGCAGGGCGGCGCAGGTGCCGGCAGCGTCTGGCCCGCGACAGGTAATTAAAATGCTAATCAGCTGAGAGGCTGTGACTGCGACGACGCCGCGACGGAGCCTGCGACGGGCCGAGCCGCGGTGGGTCGGGTGCGAACCCTGCTATTTTGGAAACTGAGTTAGATGCGTTTGTTTCTGATGAAACTAATCAAACTCGATGAGATTTCGTGTACACAATCAACCTTTACTGTAACGTGTCTCTTCTAAAATAGGGTGCCCAATACATCCGGTATTTCCCATTCTTTTTAATCGACATCCAATTTGAACATGACCTTAAGCTGGACTAAGCTGCTTAGTTTTTTAGTATTTTGAAACGGTTACTATTTTATACTTAAAGTTTCGTCGTTATATACTAGAATACAACCGCTATATTAATAACATTAACGAGGAATGAATATATGATTGCATTATGAATATAGTTCACCGAAATTTCAGGAATATTACGCAGACACCGACACCAATATTCGTTACAGTTTACAACACAACTAATCTGTTATATCTCCTGTATTTTCCCCCGATGCTGCTTAATTATGAAGCAGCAACAAGCCAAGACTTCAAAGAGCTCAGGGGGCATACCGAAATAATCCCGCAATAACTTTAAATGAATTCGTTAATTAGACTAGTGTTGATTCGCTAAGAAACACGCCCGGGGGAGCGTTCTCAATTACCTATCAACAAATTAACCCGGTGTAAGGCATCGCATCGGGTTGCTAGTATGGCGTACTGAATTATGTAATGCCCATGTGATTAGAGGGCTCACCAACTAGGTACCTAGCGGCGTGTTTACTGCAAGCCCACCTGAGCATCGATTTAAGAGAACACTTATTTACACCTTCCTATTACATAATAGCATCTTCATCGGCTTTGGAAAGTTACATGCCATAAGAATCGCGAACAACTCAAAGATTATGGCCCATAAAATAGGGGAGGTTATATTACAACGGAAAATTCAAGCCAAATATTTATATATGTACTTATACTTTATCAACCTTATAATTATTCTATATTAATACCTATGCATGCATAAACGTAAGGAAATCTCATTAAACAAGTGAAAATTGATGGAAAAAGAGCTACGCCACAATGACTCTGCAATCTTATTACATATTTGCTCTAATAACTGTCTGAATAAGTTCCTCGCGTCCCCCCGGACTAATCCCGAGCATGTTGACACTCAATACTAACTTCAAACATAATTATCCCTGCCGATTTCCCCCAAAATTGGCGGTGCGTCGGGATCTGATATTGGGCGAATTTCTTGAGCCAACAACGCGATATTGGCTGGGTCATTGTTTGGCCAGCTCATTATAACGTGATTGATTCCATCAGACTTCGTTATGCTACGTGACTTTCGCATAATATTGTCTATAAAAGGTTTGTCATCAAAGTATGTCTGATATAAATTTGGTGCCGGCGTCGTAGTCACGTCGTAGTACAAGACTTACTACGAATTTTAAAAGATACTTTTTCAAGAGTCGAGTCAAGAAGACACTTTTTGACATTATTCCAATAGCAATTTTATCACTAAACGTTTTAAGGAACTACCATTCCAAGTACCAGAATTTTATATTATCAAATACAGGAAGCTATTTAAGAGCGTGATGTATACATAAGCAGACTTAAATGTTTGCAAACTATGACAAACAAACGCTGCGTTCTCCGTTCCTGAATTCGTTTTTTGCCTATTATCCGCGAAGCCAAATGAAGTTATGACGGCATTCTTATTCAGAGCGGGGTCTATTGTCTCCGCGCCACGAGCAGCATTACTCGGCCATCATGCGTCGCCCTGCATATCCGAGTGTATGCAATTTCGCGTCGTCGTTAGCGGTAATAAATATAAAATATGTTCGTCGCCGAACGCAGCCGCCCGCCCGCTGCATACCAAGTGGACCGACTACTTACAAATGATTTTAAAAGGCGGATAAGGGGGAACCGGTCTAGCTGTGGGGGTCTGTAATCTACAGTTTGCGAGATGGTAGGAGTGCGGGTGAAGTCTACGTTGCTGTTCGCTGCACCGGTATCTACTTATGTGTTTTTGCATTATATTACTTCAGCATACTACCTACAACATATTGACGTATAGTCAATAATATGTGCTGTGGAATACCACACTCTTACTTCTAATATCATTATATATGCATTTCGGAGGACGAATATTTACTTGTTACTCTTTGAAGGCAAAAACTGATAAAAACATACAAATAAATTAAAAAACTTTCCATACCTATTTTTCTTGGTTTGGATTAACGTTTTAGCTTTATTTGATTTCAAAATAATATACTTGCAACATTTTGATTTGCAGATTAACATTTTCAGTTCCGTAAATTTTAACGGTATCTTTAATGTCGGTATTAAAGATACCGTTACCGATACCATACCATACCGATACCAATTTTTGGGAGAACTAAATTGTAACAGACTAAATACAGCATAGCATAACTGTATTACATTGCGACGGAAACCAAATTCCGACGAAACCAAAGAATCTTAACCTTAATATTTAATATCGGTTCCTTTACCAATATCTAAGAGGAGGACCAGCCATCAAAGGGTTCTTATAAGGGCTCCGTTTTTTCATCCAACTTGCGGAATCCCTAAAACCGCCCTCGCTCCCTCTAACTCGTTTACTGCATTTTATATTCATTATTTTACCTCCAGGTTCAGTTTTACGAGGCACTTTGTAATCTTGCTCGAGTCAATCCGCGCGGTTGGTATAACGGTATTAACTCGGTTAGTTTTTAACTCTTTAGTTTTATGGATTATGTTTGGGTGCTGTTTTTATTTATGGTATTGCAGAAGTTCGTATTTGTGGTTTAGATTACAATGACAGAAGAAATGCAAGTTACTGCGGTTACTATATTTGTTTTATACGTGAATATTTCTTAGTAAATGCATATATCTTCTTAACACATAATTATCATGCCTTCGTTCAGAGAGATATTTCGCCATTGTCTTCTATATTTTCACAAAACACTTGTGCATTTAATGATATCAATTCATGTCCACTTTTATGAATTTTTAAACAACCTACTTTCCTTATCAACATGACGTGAAATTTGTGTAACTCCGCGACTTTGATGCTTAGATGGCCGCTTTAATTTGTAGGAGATCCCCTCAAAATTAAACAACAGACTCAGTAATCCATCAACGACGTCACTCCGGAGGCCGAAGCAAATTTTAATTCCGAATGAGCCCTTTAAGGAGGCGGTTTATTGCAGGATGAACTTAATGTTTCGCGTGACTCGAATGTCGAGATATAATTTTAATTTCAACCCCCGCTATCTGAGGTGGCAGGCTCACACCCGACTTTACATATTTTTTGAGACAGAATAAATCTCGTTTGATGAAAAAAGAATTTCGCCGTAAACAGGGGGTTAATGGAAATTTGTCTTTAGTATTCAGAGGCGTCGGGCTAATACGGGCCACGTGGAACAGGCCGGGATCAAATGCTAACTTTCGCGACACGTCCGCGGTTCCAAATTATTATCGAAATTGTCGCGAGCTGGTTTACGGCTTATTCCCTTTATTAATTTTTATTGTGCTTTAAATGTTATAGCATCAAAAATCTATTTTTTTTTAAATCAGCATTAGGGTCATGGTTTTACAATTTAACTAAGACTCATACATTATTTGAGATTACACAGGGCTAATAAGTATTTTAATTTGTAATTTGATGCGAAAATTTAAATTAACACAGAACGGTCCATAACATGCAACAATGACCCGATATCTAATGCGAACGCGCATGTTTATCTTAACTGACAAGTACAAATTAGTTGGTAAGTAATCAACAAATGTGTCAGATAAAGCACATCAATCTTGTTTCAAACTATGCTTTTCCCCGCGAATACCAAACCCACGCCGTGTCAATTGTGAAGTTAATTCCCTTAACTGACTCAACCAAGTGCCAAAACGCACCGCCAAAATTGCCGAACATTTAAAAACAAATGAAAACGGCAAGTACTAAAACGCGCTCGTGTTTTTTCTACAAATAAATACGAGTACACGTGAAGCGTTTCCCGCAAAAATGAACGCCGAAACCGTTTCGGATCACGCATAATTTTGTCACTCGCAAATTGCTGCTGTGACCCGCCACGGCTCCCGCCGAGCTCCATCAAACCGTCGAATCAAAGGGCTCGTGCGCCGAAATCTGCGACAATTTTATTATTCAATTATGGCGGCGCGGGCAATATGCCCGCGTGAAAATGACACCCAGCCCCGCGGCTAAACCGGGTTATAGCCCGGTCAGGGCTGCCAAGCGAGCCCGGATATGAAGTGACATTGGTTAAACATTATGCGCTGTCATTTGTGGATTGATTGTCGATGGGGCCGAATTAAAATGTTCCGGAGAGCGTTAATTTAGTTGTGCATCATTTTTTAGATGCGTATAGACATACTTACAATCCAAGGATATACCGAAAAGTACTGTTTTGTTATCCTTATTAAAAAGAATAGAGTAGGCATTAAGGTTAATTCTGGTTTTATATGACACATGTACTATTATTTTCTAAGGAAACACTTTTAATATTGTTTGTTTTTAATTTGTTGGTAATTTGTTTACTTCTTACAAAGCACTTCAATGATTAACTGTTTGGTCAAGGAGTTTAAGCCCTGTTTAATGACCCCAATTTTGTAAATAAATATGTCGAGAACAAATAAATTTAAAGTAGTCCCCAACCATCTGAAATTTACTTTAACAGTATAGTTTTTATACCTTTTGGCAACTTCTTGACTTATAAAGTATTTTTTATAAATGTGTTATTGCATCGCCTTTTAAAAAAAATACGTTTACAGGGTGTAATTTTAACACGTAATTATATTCAATGCACGGTAGCCCTGCCTGCTACAGCCATCACTTGCGAGATTACTCCGCACTTAAACTTGTTCACGGGAAGCAAAACAAACGCGCGTGGAAGGAGCAGCCCTAATTAAATTCGGATGCCTGAAGTTCGGCCCAAGTTCTGGTGCATCTTCACACTACACCAATTTTATGGTAATTTGGCGCGGCACATCGCTCTCCCTGGATCACGCCGTAATTTGGTTTATGAAGTGTTGCTGGCAGTTTGTAATCGCATAACCCACAACATCGGTCGGGTACTATTATACGGTTATTATCTAACGAGCTTGTCGCTTGTTAATGTGGAGTTGGTTTCTAAAATATGATTAGTGACATCCTAGACGTTTTATGTCACCATGTTGGGAAAGTGATCTCCATTTATGACGAACAAAAGTTCTTCGCTTATGGAAATGGTTATTACTATGATGTACAATATAAGAACACTCAGATTTCTAGAAGTATAACTCAGAATACTTAAACGTTAACTCAGATAGAAAAGGTACCGAATTTTGATTACTTAGTTTCAAAATTCGGACCGATTAGTCGATACTAGCTACTTAAACTCATACAGTAATGATTAATAGTTACTATTAATAGTTTATACATTTAAATGTGTTATAATTTGTATATTCCTTTACTAAATATGAAATAATATCTTATATTTTTCAGTAAAATTTTCCAGAAAATATCAAATTGCAGAAACAAGACAAATGCATCAGCGAGCCCGATGGTCCACTTTCGTAAATGACTCGAGCGCCCGACCGCACTCGTCATTTCCAAATGACGAGCCATACGCGGCATACGGTCAGCCGTTCCACGCACCGCAGGCTAAGGCGCGCTGAAAGCATTCGGGTCTTAGCCGTAGATTGCGATCACCCACCGGCTTGCCGCCGCTAAGTGGATTGGAGTGGGACCTCATCTGTTCGCCGTCAGACGGTGGGGACTCCCCCCCCACCCCGCGCCCCTCACGCCCCGGCCTGCGAATTGCGTTAAATAAAGTCAAATTGAGCAATAAAGGCTGGCTCCCCGCAGTAATGCAATAGAATCGCGGACGACACTGGAACTATAACCACTAATTTACACAGTATTTGGTAGTAAGTTCTTGAGCTGGTTTTTGTAAAGCCAGGGCTTTAGTACAATATGTGGTGGACTTGATACGTTTTGTTAAATAATTTTTCGTGGTAGTTAAATAAGATTTTGTCTTGCTGGTAAATTATATCTGCTGAGTCAAACGGGGGAGAAGTGAGTCATTTTCGTGCAGTAATTGTATCACAATAAGCGGTATGTTAGAAATGTTGCTACTAACTATTAATTTTGATCTCAAAGTCAAATTAAAGACCTAACCCATTAGATATTCTGACCTTTTGATCATTTTACACTAAATTAAATATTTTAGACATTACGAAAAATCGTTTTACGTTACAAGAGTCCAAGTATTGTTAATTTTAGACAAGCAATAGATTGCTACTTCTAAATATTTTGGTATAACAATCGTCACGTAATAACGCTATGAAAGACATTATAAAGTTATTATCTACCCTAAAGGACCTTTTGAAATGTACAGCCATTTGAATTTGAAGTAAACGCTGAAATTAATTAAAATTTAGCAGACAAGTTATTGCGCAGTTATTTCTCTGTCACGACATTGCGAACTCGTGTAGACCCTAATTTCGGAAGTATATTAAGCGGCCGCAAAGCTAAAAGCCGGTAGTGTTTATCAAAACGCGAAACATCAGACGCAACTGCAATAAAACGTTTCGGCTTATAAGTGAAAACAAAGTGACGAGGGTAGAATAACTTTGTTGTTATGAAACAGCCGATCTGAGGCAAGAAATCATCGCGCTATTACGGCCGTGCTAGGGCTGGACACCTCGGGCTCGCTTAGTTCTTTTAGTTGTGACTTTTCACTTGACTGTACTTATGGCATTTAAAAAAAAAGCTTATAATATTTGATATTGCGACCAAACAAATGAAAAATGGTTGTACTGGGTTGGATTTGTTTCTTGGTAGATTAGTCTATTAAGCGATAATTTATGTATTGTAAACTATTTGATTACAAAAGGCAGTAATTTTTTATCCAATTGCAATAGATTGGTGAAAGTTGAATAGTAACCGCTGCATATAAGAACATATTGAGTAATAAATATTTTAGTTTATATTTCAAATATACCTATACAAAAACAAAATCTATACTACATGGATTAATAAATAAATCATCAGGTGGACAGTGACCCACTATAAATAGTTCATTGCGGGTAACTTCCCACCTCCCACATCTCGAGTAGTCTATAAATAGCACCACAAACTAATATAATGAAAATCGGAGGCCTTACGAAGTTATCTGCGGCAGCCCTGGGTAATACAAATAACCCGTCTTCGTTGCGTCTTCGCGGCGCGGGCGGATTCGGGCGCCGCGGCTAGGTTTAAAATTCAATTTATATCAATTTGTGTGTAATCACCGGGGGGAGTTTAACACAAAAATACGTCGAAAGCCCGCCTTATATTGCGGCGTAACGCAATCACTTACGCAGTTATGTATGAAAATGAGATTTGCACCTACTTACTGGTTTTCAAATCGTGTATGAATATTTCAGGGTGTATATCTCCGTTGGCCCTAAAACTGCACATATATAATACATATAAACAGAAAGGGAAAACTTTGGTCATATTTTACGTTAATAAATACTTGTTAAGTGGTTTCAGTCAATTGAAAACTGCAAATTTACTGCTGAAAAAAATTGTGCAGTTTAGACAATTCTCTTCGCTTTCAATCCTTAAAAGTTAAATACGTTTATTTATATGTTTTGCCTATTTTCATACTTATACATAATATTTTAACTCTTTGTTAATGAGATAGGCACATATAATTTCATTAGCAAGCGGAGCGACATCTTTGGAAACTTATAGTTGTAACAAACATTTCACAAAACACAGTGGAATGCCGCCCAAACAAAACGGATTCGCGATTCGGAACTCACAGTTACTTGTCACAATAAAAATTCAAATAACCTGCACTCACTGTTGTCCTTTTAAAACGTTTTTAATATTCCTCAGTCGTCTTTCGCTCTATGGCAATTCCTTGTTTTAAAGCAGGCAAATTGAGCTTTTTTGTTTATACAAGTTGAGAGCAGTTGGAGCGTGGGTAATCTCTTTTACGTTTGTTGGATTTGAGACTAGGGGAGTATTCTTTTTCATTCGTTTCGTCAACTCTCGAGTATTTGTCCACGTTATTCGCTTGTGAACAGAGAGATTCGTTCTCGGGCGAGCGCGCGCTCAGTATGCGTGTAAATTTTAAGCTTAGTAATGTTTCTTGCATTCTTTTTTCTTGTCTCCCTCTGTTATTCGGATTGTTTGCAGTTGCAGCCGGCCAGAGCTGGCGCGGGGCGGCTATTGTGAATATCTGCTGACAACGAGAGCCTTTTTTCTTTGTATAAATTACAGTTCTAGACAACCTATATATTGAAATGTTTGAGCTTATGTTGTCAATAAGTTTTGAGATCACTGAGATTATAATTTTGTAACTCACACGTAATTTTTTCTTGATAGCAGTAGTAACTTCGTGTTGTTTTATAAATACTTTGTCTTTTACTTTAGAAATAAATACACCTTATTAGAATTACATCTATGTATTTTAGACAGGCATTTTTTTTAGGAGTAGTAGGAATCCCGATAAAATTTCTAGCAAAATATAGCCAATCGATACCCTAAATCAATCACATGTGACTATTAATCCCTAAAGTTCACATTCTCGATTGAAGACTACAAAAGCATATAATTAGATAACACGACACATTACGCCCCACTAGAATGTAACACTACACACGTCTTAATCACGCAATTAATATCTTCACATTCACGTCTCAATTAGTCGGCGAATGCTTGGTTCGAGTGCGATACCTCCAGCGACTTAAGTCAACCCGAGTGGTATTAGCATGACAAGACGACCTAACAAGCCCGGAGCAGGAACAGATGGGTAATTTGCAGACGCAAAACAGTGTCTCGAATGTGTTTACTGCTATTAGTCCTAAATTAGGTACTCGGTTATTTAATTTATGTGAGTTTATTGTATTGCCGTGTGACGTTTGGGCTTTTTGCAAACGTTGTAAAGATTCGGTAGAAGGGACATTTAAACAAAACGTATGGTTGATGTATTTTAATAGGCTTTATCTTTATTATTTAATGGTATTTAGTATGCAGACTCGATGACATTTTGTGTTTTAGCAATGCTGTAAAATTAAAGTTCACCGATATTAAAAACGTTGGAATTCATAAAAGTGCGCGAGATAAAAGTCGGCAGAATAAAAATGACAATAGGCTCGGGGGCGCGCACCAGATAATCTCGATACAGCTAATGATGTAACTGTTTATTTTAATACAAAAAGTAAGTAATTGCCTTGAATGCGTGAGCACAATATCTTATGATGATCAAACTGAATACATTTTTTGAGTTTAACTAATTTATAATTACCTAATAATTTAACCTAGCCCACCTGCTTTACATCAAGCGTATAATATGTCGAGTGATACATGTCTCGAAACCTGTAAGTGATTTGTTATTGTTATGTTATAATATACTAAATTATCATTAACAAAACAACATTGCTATTAAACGCTAAATATAGTGAATTAATTCACTATATTTAGCGTTAACTGATAAACGTTGTTTTTCTTAGATATAGTATCTAGAGAAGTATTAAATGATGATAACGCAGACTGATGCTTATTTCGCCGTTATTATCCATAAAACAACTGGAAACCTTAAAAATACAGTTTAAATTTAATAAATTCGGCGACCGTCGAGTCCGTCGGCGTCGAAAACATTTGAAAATAATTCATAAAACTGAGCGAAGTAAAAGTTGCAAAGCAAAGACAAACGGGCCCTGGGCACATTCCGAATTATCTTTTTGTCGACTCTTCGCTCCTTAAGAATTCTCTTTTAAATTGTGTTTGGGTTTTGGTCTTTTTGCGGCTGCTCTGTGAGGCCACCGTCTGAATTAATAACGTTACCTACCTCCTGATATTGTTGCTTTGTAGTTGTGGTAAACTCACGCACGACTGTGTTTTACGATAAACGTATCGCGGTTCTGTGAGGGATCTCCAAAAAAATTAACAAAATCATCCACTAAAACCATTACGTATATCTTCGAAGAGTTAGGCCCAGTCAAAGCAAACTCCTTAAACACATATACCCACTTTTTCTAAAATTTTCCAATCAATCTTCAACAAAATTGCGAAAAAGTAGTGACAAGTGGTTAGCTCGTCGCCTATATAATCACATCTTGTTTCAAAAATAATGTATAAATGTAATGTAATGTTCTACACGTTACAAACGGCTCGGCTCACGTGTTTGGATTGAATATTTGTGAAATTCTATGGCATAATAGCCACTTTACCTAATCCAGACAAGATTATAGGTCGTACAAAATATTGAACTTCTTATTAAGTAATCGGAACATTATAAAATCCAACAAATTATAAAGTGAACAAATTTTAACAATCACGTTTTAGCCCAGACCACTTTGCGTGTTCTCCGGAAAGATTCGCAACCCATCCAGACGTTCATCACAACAAAGGTTAAGTACTTTACTTTTGCAAGAGGTCTATGCACTACACCTCCAAGTTTGCACAAACCAAATTTCAGTTCCTTGCTTTCATGAGCATTCTTTTTCGTTTTTCATTCATTCAATTGTCTTTCAAAGCGTTCTCAGAAGCCAAACACGTGACGTTTCGCTCGTAACCCTTGAGCGCTGTATCGCGTCTTATCAAATGCAAACACTCGCGGGTCGTTCCGGCCATTGGGCGTGAATGCTTCCATTATTTTTATTTCTGCGCTTCCCCTACGCCAGAACAAGGGGTATGATCGACCCCACAATATAATTTTAAATATTTATCTTTTTCTTAGCGAGTCTTTGTTTCAATGATACATGATTTCAATTTAAATCACATTCTCTACCTTATTTAATAGGGAAGTAAAGACACTAGTAACAGGTACCCCTTATTTGAATAGTAAGTCACTAGTTATCAAGAACCAAAGTGCACCTTTTAACTTTTAACTTGCAATGTTATAACAAGTAACAATTTATTTAACTTTTTCAATTTACCTTATTTATTTTGGTCAATTTCAGTTAAATAGAGCTTTCCGACACGATAAGATATCGTGCAACAACCCTTTTATGACTTATTTTTATGATTACCGCACACAAAAAAAAAAACAAATAAAACTAAGGGAAATTATATAAGAAAGTCATTATAAAAGTATATTGGTAAGGTTACGATGGCTGTTACGGCACTTGAGAGGGAGCGTGTAGCAGGCGGCTACGGGCGCCTATGAGGTGTGCATCGCCATATTATCTGTCGTCGTAACGCGACATAACGCGTTGTTAGCGGGTCCGTACGACCAACCAAAAATATTAGGGTTGGCGATTTTTACAGGGTACATATCCTGGAATCAAAACCTAGAAGGGAAAACTGTATGATGTATAAGAGAAATAGTATGTGCATTTAGCACATACTAATTTAAAATGAGATTCTTTGATAAATTGCTATGGCATTGTGTTGTAGTCGTAAACCGCTTAGATAAAACTGCCTATAGGCACATTCCAGCACATGTATTAAATTATTTCTTATTTTATTATATCTCAGCGCTATGTTCCGGTTTTAATTGGAATCAAGTTAATCATAACTTTTAAATTTATAAGGTTTGGTTTTACGTTAATCTACTGTCCCTTGGGCTAACTTTGTTTTCGTATCTAGACAAGGAAAGCCACCAGTAAAAATATAAAAAATCTACATATTTCAAATCTCGTGAAATGCATTCAAAGCCAGTTGACCAAATATCTCCGATAAACAGGAATCGCGTGCGAAGTGTGAACCCTGCGGGTCTCCGTAAAAAAGTAATAAAAACCGTATAAATCCGGACCCCAGCAGGCTCCCCCGAGCCGTCTTCACTCGTATTATTGTTATGAACCGAAATATTACTCCCGGCTCACGACCACTCTCTACCTACGTGGAACTAATTTGGAAATTACGAGTGTATCGCATCCGTCGCCGGAGCGAGGGAAGCGATTGAAAATGGGTTTTTGAAGCTTATATGATTTGTCGAACGGAGTTTAGTTTGGTTTTATATATAGTTATTTATTGCTTACAATAATCTATGGTCTGGTAGATCTGCAGTTATGCAAGCAATTTGCGATAAAAATGTTTCGTAAAATTCCGGGACTATATATTTTACGAAAAATAAAAAAAATAATAATTGAATAAAATTCCTATACTGTAAAGGTATGTATTATTGTTTTCTGGTTTAAATTAACACTCTAAAATTTCAAATATCAAACAGCTAATCCAATTTGCATAACAAGTCAGAAGTTTGCTTTCAGCAAACTAACTTCGACAAGAGGAACTCCTTATAATTTCATAAACCTTAAATAGTTTTAAATCAACAGCAAAGCGCAAGCAAACCAGATTCCGAACTTACCGGGCAAAATTAATTAACCTGTCTAGTTTAATTAAAGAGCCCTCCTCAGGTGCATAATACATGATTAGAAGGAAGTTGTTAAAATCCAACGAACTAAGCGAATCGGTAATCGGGTTGTAATTATTAAACCCTTTCATAAATATAGTAAGTATGTAATTCATAATTGCGATGAAATTGTAAGTAATACCTATATCAAATATAATATTTTGATTGCTCAATTATTTAATTCAATTTAAAAATATATTTATTTAATATTGTTAAATAAACGTGCTATCTTAATATTTTAATTACAAAACATGTTCAGTAGACTAAGCTGAAGACTATATAAAACCTAATTCATTCATTATTACATCTGAAACTGCATCATAAAAATAAAGAAATTCTTATTCTTGCACTTTAGTTCATTATACGTTTAATATTTTTATATGAATATACCGACTGGCAGCTTACGTTACCAAAATACCAAAAGAAAAAAAATTTGACGAAATACAACTATGTATCAGGTTCAATAACTCTTAAAAGATTTCTAAGGCAAAGTTTGTGCAGTATCAGCCTTGTTTTTGATTTCACCGTATAACGGAGGGTGGCGGAGGTTTCGGCTTGGCAAACAGGCTGATTCGATGAAGATTGCGGCGGCGGCGAAGTTGCGCCACGTCGCGCGACACTAAGCGACGTTGCGGCAACATTTTATAAGTTTATTGGCGGAAACTGCCGTCGGCATTCTGCGAATTTTGCGACTATCGCGTGTAACTGACGTCACTTCAACTATTTGCATTATAAATCGGTACTAGTTAGATAACGTAATTGTTGCGGATACTTCCATAAACTGAACGAAAATAAATAAAGACGCAGATAAATCATTTTAGTTGACTGTAAAAGATTAAAGTAGAGCTCGACCTCTGCTATATTCTAGCTTGTGACCATCTATATAGCACAATTCTAGTGTGCCTATTCAACCAAATACATTTATTTTACGTAGGATCAATCTTCCGCAGTCAAGAAAAACTAATGACTCCCAAGTACAAATCAACGTGACCGAACCGGTCGAGCGATCGCGTTAAAATTCCGCACAGCTTAGATTTAATTCACTTAAGTGGTGGGGCCCGATCTGGTGCGAGTCTTCGGCCACAGTATTGTGTTTCGTTGCCCGGAGGTAGACAATTTTATTTTCCGCTTTTTGGGTAATCAATAGGGGAAACTCGACGCCCCTAAACAAGTCAGCTGTGAGTCTGGAGCTATGGAGAGGGTTAGACATGTTTTAGTTTAATATATTTAATTGAAGGACAGCGTCGGAGTCAAGGTAAGAAGAGGCATGCTCCGGTGGTTCGGACATGTGAAAAGAATGGATGACGAAAGATTGACTAAACAGATATACAACGCGAAAGTGGAAGGATGTAGGAGCCGCGGAAGGCCCAGGCTCACCTACCACGACCAGATTGGTCGTGTATTAACAGAAGGTGATGTTAGGAGTCATAAAAACCGTAGAGCTTGTATGAAAAGGATTATGAATGTTGAAGAGGCAAGTGAGGTGTGTAAGAATCGTGCCATATGGCGTTCGGTTCTCTCTGCCTACCCCGCTAGGGAAGTGGCGTGAAGTTTAGTTAGTTAGTTATATTTAATTTAATATTTTCAAACCATTATCTAAAAATTGTCTGGTTCCCCTATCTTAGGGTTACGAAGGTCAGATCGGCAGTCGCTTTAATGTAATTACCAGACTCGCTAAATCCTGGATCATGGTCTAAGCGGACCCGTCTAAACACGGGACATAACGCAAGGTTGGTATGTACGAACACATATATTCACTAGAAAGTTGAGGTATTATCCCAGTTTTTCCAAAACAACAAAAGGTTAGATAATTCAAACCAAATATCCCTAACTAAACTAAAACTACATATATATATAAAACAATATATCCGTCTAATCGACTCCGTGTACATCGCTGTTCTCATGTCGAAATCTAATATTCATTCCCATAGTAGGTATATATTTGTATTGAGAGCTATCCTTGCGTGCAAATCCAAGTAGTTTTAATTTTATCAAATGAAAACAAAAAGAGGAAATTTCTCTTTTCATTTCCATTCTCATTCCGAAGCTGAAATTAATACAGTTCAATTAGAGTAAATTGCGTTTGTACAGTTGGACTTTATTTTTAATGTACACTCTGTTTTACACTTATTAAAAGCTGCTTTAATTGAAATGTACGCAGGTGAAGTTTTCAATTAATATGAAATTGTAGCTTTCGAAGTTTTTAGTACCGCGCAATATTGCTGGAGAGAAATAAGGTTTTCTAAACATTTCTTTTTTTTTGTATTATGCAGGATATAGTTTTATAGCTACGCTACATGTTTTTTTCACCAACCAACGAAAACCTTTTAAAATACTTTACCTATCGGTATTCGAAAACAGCTATAATGTCTTTAGTCGAATTTTACTTTGTTAAAATTCAATGTAATGAAACGTTTATACCGTAAATTCTTGTATTGACTTAAAATACTAATATTTAATTACTATATTACTATATATAATATAATATGGTGCAGTCTGTTTGCCCTGGCTAGACGCCCGCGCCATGGCATCCGCAGAATACCAGTGGTCGTGACGCACACCCTGCTCGTCATGGCTAGATACTGAGCGAAAAGAATGATTTTGCTCTACCTTTTTGTGTTTGAAAAGTTCCTGTTCTCTGTAAATTGTAGTGTTACTTCTTCTATCTCGTGTTCACATTGTATTTTTGGTTCCAAATAAGCATTTTTTCTTTCTTTCTTATTTATAAATAACTAGTTTTACATAACGAAATATTTTGTCAGTTATTTGTAATATATACGGATTCTTGAACTATCTATTACAAAAGAAATTAAGAAGACACCTAACACCATCTATATTTTTAACCCAACGAAAACAAGGTTCTCTTTTAATAGTAATATAATATTAATATAATATCTATACTTATAATAAATCTGTAGAGAGGTCAATTCTGTACATGAAATATATTTTCAAAATAACTATCAGGGGGTGATTAGTGATCGATACTGATGCCAAAAATGCAATTAGTAAAATTTTTGTCTGTCTGTCTGTCTGTATGTTCCTTATAGAAACAAAAACTACTCGACGGATTTTAACGAAACTTGGTAAAATTATTCTTCATACTCCTGGGCAGGTTATAATATACTTTTTATCACGCTACAATCAATAGAAGCAGAGTAGTGAAGGGAAATGTTGGAGAAAACGGGAGAAGTTACTCCATTTTTTAAGCTTCCGTCGCGTGTGCAGCCTTAATGGTTAAAGTTACATAGAAATCATGTATGACGGAAATAGTCTATATAATATTAACCATAAACGCGGGTGACACCGCTGGCACAGCTAGTAATATAATATGAGGTGGTATTGTCTTTTTTGAACGATGTAGAAAAATAAACGTGCTTGAATCTACATCTGCAGAACACAACATTTTATTCTGCCAATTTTTAAAACAAAAATGTATGTGTTTAGAATGATTTTAATAGCCAGCTGTAAAAGCAATGTCCCGATAACAACATACATTGATCGCTGCGACGTGACCAGTACCCGGAGTCGTTCAGGAAGGATGTAAACTTTAATAAAACATTTATACCCTATTTTCCTCATCGCAGATTTCCGCAGGCTCAATATCGACAACAGCCTCTCTTAGGGTTGTCGATTTCAATATAATATCCGTAGATTAAATGCCAATTTTACTTTATAACAATTCTCAAACATCTAAGTAAGGAAAACTTTAGTATAAAGTCATACATCACTTAATATGATTCAGACTAGTAATATATGTAGACGGGTATTTTTTTAGTATAGACAAATATATAATTACGAAACGAATAAACAAATATTTGCTGGAGTCTTTTTAATTTATTGGTAAAACATACCTGTCCCGAGCGACTACATTTACCTTATGAAGGGTTCCATAATGTCTTCCAATATGAATGCCTCTGTTTGACGAAGGCAAATATATGTCCACATTGGCAATACACGAATGTATCTATACCTACCTTATTCACAAGGTACATACTTATTGCTTAGTAGGTAACCTAAATTATGTGCCCGATTTTTGAACTGTGAAAACTTCGTAAAAAACGTCTCAAATTGGGCTTAACCATAATTTAGGTTAGTGAAATAAATCTTTAGACTGTAATTTAAAAACTAGCTGTTAAACAATCTTCAGGTCTTAGGTCTTATATAGAGTTCGTTTTGCTAGGTTTTTTTGCGGAAAAAGTATTGGCAGCCCTATAGTCGATAGCGAACGATCGGCGGTAGACAACGGAAACGTCTCGAGTGGATGATTGCGCCGGAAAATAGGTCCCCACTCGGTGCGGCTCCGCCACAGTTTGTCGGCCTCGATGGCTCCTTGCGCCGAGCCTGTCCGTTAGCGGGAGCTCGGATGCGGTAATAGTCGCAATGTTAGTAAGCTGCATTAATTGTACTAATTCTGTGGCTCGTCATCAATAAGTTCCCACTCGGCGCGGCTCCGACAGTTTGTCGGCCTCGCTCTTTACGCCGAGCCTATCGGCTAGCGGGATCTCTGATGCGGTAATAGTTAGTAAGCTACATTGATTATATCTGCTAATATCGGGACTCGTCATCAAATAGGTCCCCATTGCACTCGGCGCGGCTTCGATAGTTTGTTCAATTAATATTTGAAATTAATTATAATACTAGTAATAAGGTTACCTATATCACCAATAAGGTTGCTTAACAGGTGCATTAATAGATACCTAGTTATGTTGCTAAAATATTTTGTGGACGTATGTCCACAAGCTATGTTGATTTTACTTACTTATTTAGTTAGTTGTTTTAATTGTTCTTACTGATATATTTTTATTTCATTTTGTCATTGGTTATACAAATCCTATCAGCAAGAACTTTTTATTCTGCTATGGCTACGGAAGATATCGTGATATTAATTGCATCCTAAACTTGTTTCTCAACAGCTAAATTATTTGTTGTTAATAACTTCACAAAATTCAATGCTAAACTGAGTTCACTACGAATATATCGTCAGACAATTACCCTCAGTGCTGGTTTTGTTTACCTATCTTGATTATCTGTACTTCATTATACAAACATGTGAAATGTTTTACAAACCTCCAATAAAAACGACTGCGTTTATACGAGCACCCACATCCATAAAAGCAGGTCGCTACTACACACGGAACATAATTTGTCCTGGCGAAAGTAATTAATTCAAAGGAACACCAATCTTTTGATGGCTATCTCTAGTTATAAAGGTAGGTCAACCACTTGGCCCATTATCACCTGGCTGGAATGGCATTATGTGGCCATTGTTAAGGCAATAGGTGCTTAATGCGCACCGTGTAAGGTGTAAATTACATAGGCCGGCGAGTCCGGGGTTGGAGTGATGTGACGCGAGTCTATTGTTGTCGAAAAACCAATTTTCGAAATACGTATGCCTAGCCTTGATTTGCAGTACTGCGTTAGTCAGATTCAGGCTTGTTGAATTGTTATGTAGGTAACACAAATTGGGTTCAATGTATTTAACGTTGATAATGAAACTACCATGATAATATAATACGTGCTTAATTTTTTTAATTTTATATTTTTGTGGATGGACAGGTCGACTTAAAGTTAAAAAAAATTGTTTACATTACTAATTTATAAAAAACAAATACATCAATCAGAGGGTATTGTTATAAGATCATCTAAAAATATTTTCAGATAACTTTTTTTAAAGGAAAATACTACATTATATTTTTCTCCTATGAAAGCACATTTCAAAATATTTCCTTTTTACTTCTCATATAAAAATGTGTTATTATTTTACATTTTCCCATGCTATTCGATGCATTGTGAAAAAAGCACAACACTAGCGACTAATGAATGGAGTAGTAAATGGGCGGGCGCGGCCGTGAATCGAACTGCAAAGTGGATTAGCCACAAAACTTATGATACACGGGAACACGGAGTCCGAGCAACGCGCCACTGGCTTTAACTTTACATTTTGTCAAGTCTTTTTTATCTTTTATTTTTTATTTTTACTGTAAGCTAAATTATACATTTCCGGCAGTAATTTTCATTACTTGTTGGCTAAAAATAAGTATGCAGGGAAACGATTTGATCAGTTGTTCCGTAACTTTGTGGGGATGGACGCGAGAAATTAATTCGATATCTTTTTGTTTGACTTACTACACCCTGCTGAATTTTAGCTCTGTATAGCATGTCTAATATAATATACTTGTCCTTCAATAATTTTAAGTCAATTTGTTGACCATTAAGTATGTTGTTAAGTAAATCAAAACGTTATAAACATAATTTACATAGCGCTAAATGTTCCTACAGTGGTGTTTAAATAAAAATATTTATCATTCCTTAATTATTAAAACCATGAATAAGACTATACTCTTTTAATAGTACAAACGCCTGTTCTAACATTAACGAAGGCATTATTAAGCCCGGTACAATTTTAAAGAGAAATAGTTTTAATAAAAGTGGTGTCGGTGCGCCGCGCCCGCCGTATGCAAACTACGCTTAAGTGCTAATTTAATTAATTGTTCCATTTGCCGACATACAAGCCACGCACGCGCCCCACCCTCCGCCCGACAACGATATTTTTCACTTATACACAAACCCCAACAAATTGGCCCCGTTATTGCCCACCTTGCCCCGTGAAAAACATTCACCAAGAAAAAATTGTCCGCAAATTATATCAAGTCGGTGCGATAAAGTTACAGCGTAACGATCGCGTAAACTAATTTATTCCAACAAAATAATTTTGAAGAATCGTAATGGGTGTCACCTGTATCGAGACGCAACTTTGCCAATTTAACTTATTTGTATCGGGACAATATTCGCGACATAAATAAGTTTTTGCAGAGTACTTTATCGGCTTTATATATTGTGCAGGAAATGAAAAAAACAAGATAACTGATTACGTAAGAATGGTGTCGGAGCGAGAGGGACGCCACGAGGGCTCCGGAGGGGGATTATTGAGTTATCAACAAAACATCGCACGCCTGAAAGCTTACCAGCCTCTAATTAATTTCTACTCGTCGGTATCATCTCAAAATCGGATGAGATTTGATGAGTAATCGATCGCGCCTTAATTGCGGACTCGATTTGTTGGTACAGTAAATAAAAAGGTTGAATTTACACACGCTACGAAAATAACCTTCCATTTAGGTTTGGCCCGCGTATCCATGGAGGGATTTTCCGGGCAGTGTTTTTAAGCGATCGCGGGTGGGTCGAGCCTGGGCAAATTAAAAGCAGGCCATGCGTGGCTGTATTGTGAGGGGCCACGTTTATTGTTGCCGATTTGTCTGGTCGGAAAAACACAAATGGCGTGGAGGGTTAACTCTTTGTTAATCGAACGACCGGCATGCGATACCATCTCATTGACTACCGTACATGTGCTTAAGCGTTTGTGAAACGTTTCCGTCACAATCAGTGCTGCAAAGATCTTCCCAATTTATGAAGAATTTAATTTCATACAATATATTCTAAAGCGTTATGTATACTATATTTTATAATCATTTTAAAGCATTATGACTATGTAGTCAGGCGTTTAAGCTTTTCACTGTCCACAAGATTTTATATATATATTTAGTGAATTTATATACAAGTCGTTCATTGTTATAGCAAAGCATTATAGTAAAAAGTTATTCCGACATTAGCTTTGCATGTTTACTATTTCAAACATGTATTTCATCACCGGTACACTGAGCTACTTAGCATGCTTCACAATTAAAACAGAACGCGTGTAGGCCGCGGTCGTCGAGGGGCTATTGTTATCATCTGGTATCACGAAAATCAATACTGCCCTATCATTAGGTGCTACAATCTTCCGATAAAAATATTTCTGAACCTAGTTTGCTGAACTAACATTGAGATTTCGGGCTTGTAATATAATAGGCAGATTCTAATTTTAGCTCAAACTTGGATACACTGTAATTTTAACAGAGCGAGCTTAGACGTAGCAGTTACCTAGATAATCCTTACTTAAAACATAAATTAAAAAAATATATATTGATTGTGGTGGCGACGAGCTAGCCACTTGTCACAACTTTTTCACAATTTTAGATCTGACCCAGCCCGGTTTTATTTTTGGCTAAATGTGGTTAAGGGGGTTGCTGCCCCTTTGACTCTGCCTACCCGGGGATTATGGGCGTGATGTTATGTATGTAAAAACATTTAAAAAAGCATTTTCACAAATTTATTGTCCCATGTTGGTCTGGGACTTAAAAAGGATGTGCCAACTGTGGTTCTTGCCTTGCCTTTCTTGCCGTAGAAAGCGTCTAATGGTATATACGGTTTTGGGTATGTGATTGTGTAGGTGACGAGCTAGCCACTTGTCACTACTTATTCACAATTTTTCATCTGACCCAGCTCGGTTTTATTTTTGGCTGAATGTGGTTAAGGGGGCTTGGTGCCTCCGCCTACCTCTTCGGGGATTATGGCCGTGATGTTATGTATGTATGTATGTATATATAATTATCTGACATGCATAACTCAGTCATGATAAAAAGTAATATTTTGATCTCGAAAAGCGACATAAATAAACAATGATGATTAGACATGACATGTGAGACTCGCATGACATCGCTCTGCAATTACCGTTGACTTATTTAAACATCCCTAGTTGTTACGAGGACGTATCATCACATTCTTGTATTATGAACATTCTACTCGCGCGATCGGGTAACAACACAACACGGCTTTACTTTTTGCTCGCTCAAATATTTAAACGCTTCTTGAGAATTTCGACAAATGTTCACGACTTTCCTTATTTACAATTAAAATATTTCTACTATGAACATCGTGACGTAGGTAGGGTGCGCTAAATGCCAGGCTTGTCACAATAATTTGCGCAGACAACACAACTGATTATTTAAATGGATAAAAATTATATCCTGTATTCTGTATTTCTTCATTATTTCATTTTGAGACGATTTATATTTTGAAAAAAAAAGTACTAAATATTACGGTTCTATTAAATTACACAATATATTTATTTTACAATAACGAGACATGGTGCATATCAGAAGTACGCTCAAAATGCGTTAGAAAGTTTCGTAATTTTTGTATAAACTATTTATTCGTAGCTTTTTTATATACAGGTAGGTATACAATTATTATAAAACTGTTTGAAAATATGTTTTTTTTTTCTTTGATACAAGTAATTTATGTTTGCATAATTTCTTTGTTGTAGTAAAAAAAAAAACTTAAAATCTTGTGGCTATTGGAAGATATATTCCAAGTTGTTATTCTGCTCTAATTCGAGATGACGTTGTTGTATTATGAGAGTAGGGCTTACGCGACCAGGTAACAAGACAACACGATTTCACTTTTTGCCCGCTCAAATATTTAAACGCTAGGGGCGCCCTTGTGAGAAATAGCACCGAATATCTGCCGACTATGCGACGGATTCCTGCCCCCATTTCCACGGGATCGGCCCCAAATGACAACAGATTTGGGAAATGCGCCAAGCGAGGTGTAAAATGTATCCAACCGTCACGCCTTATATGACATTCTTGGCGTACTGCGAGTATCATGTAAGCGTTGGGCTGATGCCGTAATCTTGCTTATATTAAAAAGTTGGCACTTGAATACTGCATTGCTTGTAACTGCGGATCACCGTTTTTAAGTTATCGGAGTAAAAAGGAACCCTTCCATCAGTCTATTTATCCGTGACATAGCTCAGCGACTATAATAAAATATTAAAGACATTGAAGACGTATGCCCTTATAATTATGAATACATTTCAATTCATACTATTCAAATATAAATTGAATGAATTGAAAAGTATATATATTACAGCTGAAAATAGTCTACAAATGTACAACTACCTAAATGTAATATTAAAAAAGTCAACAACGGGTATAGCGCTTTCAAGTTTTAACAATAGGCAGGTGGACTATTGAATGTGGCTGTTAAATCTAAGGGGTGCGGTAAATGAGCCCCATTTACAGGTCATAATATCACTGTAAAAAGTACGCCTGTTAAAAAATGTGGTCACCTGCTTAAAGACCTGTTGCCAGTACATACTTATTAATGTAACCATGTGGCTAATCCTCGTTGACATTGGCCGCCGTGACCGATATCGGTTAGGACATTATTAATGTAGCCTGAGCTAAAATGTGCAGGAAATTTTTCGTATAATTATAATAGTTAGTAAAGTTCTAGAGATACATATATTGTGTTTATGTTTCTTAAAATTATACCCATATTAAAAATTCTATTAATGTCCAACATATAATTTATAAAGAGTAAAAGTTTGTAAATTGACCTGGCCTTTCTTTATGATTTCTTTTTTCTCTGATAGTCATCATATAACAATTTTAAAAAGTGTCATACATATAACACAGCAGCATTTACACCAAAGTTGTATAATTAGCCATCGAACATCTTAAAGTAGGCTGATCCAAACATTGTATCCACTGCACATTCCGATCGAAGGCCACGCGATTATTCCTCAAGGAATCCGTCAAATTATTCGCCCCTAATAATAGAGCATCTGTAATTCATTGTAAAGTAAATCGGCCGTCGAATCGACAAGCGATTTGCATTGATTCCCTCCTCCGGGCTCGGCGGCTGTTTGAATATGTGATTCCGTTCCGCAATCTGACTGCGCTCTTTTTGCTAAGACGATTTGCTTCTTTTCTGTTGAAATGTTTAACTCTCTTCCGAATAAGGAGGGCAGTATTTTTGAGATCAGTTTTGCCATGGCGATGAAGTTTTAAGTCTTTTTAAAGATTTTTGGTCAAGATATGATTGATATGATATGTTACATTTAAGTAGCATTTGGATCAATTTATAATTTAAAATTGTGTTATATGAAAATCAATATTCCTGAAGGGGGTTTGTAAAGACTTTTGTGAATGCAGTACTTAGACTATTCGCTTTTGTGTTTGTCAATCTTTACGATATTTTATAGAAAAATCTTCAAACCAAAAGATGTGTTTTGGCACTTAAATTCTTAGTACGCTATCAGGGTGTAAGCGATTACGACTCTAAATACCTAATATTTTTTGGAATAAGTATAATCCGTCCAAATAATAATATAAAAATACCTGTTTATCATCAGAATTTAAAGCTTAAATCGCAAACCAACGACGATACAAGATCCTTCCGAAATTCTTTTACTCCGAAGTTGCCGCGGAGGTATCAGACATCAATAGCTACAGGCTATGAGCTGGAGCTCGGAACGGGACACTTGCAATTATCTCCGAAACCCGAGCCGGCACAGCGAGCTCTAATTAAAAATTAGCGATACCGTTGTTACCTCGGCCTAATAACATAGGCCGTTAATTTCATAATTGGATATTTTACGGTAATGTTTCTATATTTTTAGGCCTCCGAATTGAGACGTGAGCGGCTCCACAATTTTCGGGTGTTTTTTGAAATAATATAGGGATTATTAAGGTATAATCTGGGAATAAGCTCGGGAATATTGTATTACCTGCCGATCTGCGAACTGAATTTTATTAAGGCTGTTCCAACATTTACGTCACTCGTAAATTTCATTCGTGTTATTGGTTGCGATCTCCTTGGAATAGTGTGCCGATCTTAGCTAGTCTGGTTATATTATATTCAAGCGACGGCTATCTCACCTTCGTAATCAGGCAGAATAAATTGACAGTGTAAACGGATAGTTATTGGTAACGATAGGAAAAAATTTACTAGGTATATTCAATGCATTTTGTCTTTGTTCACTATCTAAACTTTTTGTTTTAGGTACTCCATAAAATCAAGGTCAAATATAATACAATTTTCTTTCATCAGTCTGTCTATTAGATTAGAATACGAGGGCCCATGATTAATATGCGAGTGGGAGTTGGTGCGCATATCGCCATGTCATAAGTTGCGGGTCCCGTCGCTCGGGGACCCTTCGGTGCAGGGCTGGGGCCACGTGACAAAGTATTCCTCAAATATTGAGACCGTGAAATTGGATGTCGACGTTTTGAGTTATGGCGACGGGTGAATGACAGATTGAATAGTGTATAAGCCATTTTCACTAGTTTGAATAGTTTTTGTAGTACTATAGTTATGAGTTTAACTATAGGTGTTGTAAAGTAACTAAATACTCAATGAAAAACATATTTCGTATGCAATCGTGTAACCTCTTATTTATTTATAGTTATTCTTCATGAATGGATTTTATGTACATATTCCATACAAAATAAAGAGATATAGGTAAGAAAACTAATTATTCTACATAGTACAGTCCATAATGTACTATACACAAATCCTTTATCAAAATAGAGCTATAAGTTTGCTTTATTTAAAATCGCTATACAACTAATCCGGTTAGGACACAAAGCTGTATGATAGATTTGACATAATATCAAAACATTCGTCAAAGGAAATTTAAATAATGAGTTTAACATCAATATAAGTGTTGAGTCAGCCGTCATACTAGTTAGTTAATATATGTAGGGCAGTGTAGCAGCCCTGCCGGGAGCTGAATGGCCACAATCAAGCCTGTACCCTCATTTAAATATCAAAACAGAGTCCTTACGCGCGGTTAGCCCCGACCATCGCGACCCGCCCGCAACATAACACAAACAAATTAATTCTAATAATGAACCCTAATAAATACGGATCTGTTTATCCCATAAAGAATAAACGTTATAATAATTGGGCCAAGAGGCTACAAATTTACAGTTTTGAATACAAAATTTAGGAAGGGTGAATTAATTTCGGCAAAATTTCAAGAACAAGTCTGTGATAACACAATGGAAAGTTTGCTGCGCCTGCCGGCAACTTCGCGAATTCGATAGGTTTTACCGTTATTGAGACGGGATGTGATTAAATATCCATCGCTGGGAGGGCGCTTCGCAGGTTCACAACCTGTTTCGAAAGGAGGGGGTGAGGAGCATGCTGTAATTATTACGCGTGCATACCACGAATGCATAACCTACACATTTAGATCAATATTTGCCATCATCAAAATTTTCTGGTTATTATATAGAATAATTTCTACCAGACGTAGGTATCACTTGGAAAGAAGAACACACATAATTCGGCTAGGTCATCGAAGTATTAGGATAGGTGTACATGAAAACTACTGTATACGTTTGTATAAAGTAGTTTTCATCAAGATAACTCATACGAATGTCACGACTAATTCTCGTAAGCTTTAAAAACACGAACGTAAGTGAACGTATGAATTTAGCAAGGAATTCAAGTAAACGATTGTTTGTACCTCAACTGTACACGAATTCAATAACGGAACTGAATCTACGCAACCTGTATCCGATTTATAAAGAAAACGCCGGCAAGAAGCTAATTTCGCTCGAAATAATTGAAACTCGACAAACGAGAAAAACAAGAAGTTAATGAAAACGATTCAAAGCAGAGCTCTCAATAGCGCGGGTATCAAAACAGAGACAATAGCCGATTACAGCGGCGTTGCATCTTCATTCAGAGAGGTGTCGAAAGCGCTCGGCTGCATGAAATACACTCTAAAATTGTTCGAGGCTATAAAACTGCACAAAGCCTTTTCAATTAAAACTTTCGATGGCGTCCTGACGCTAATTACGGCGGGCAGGGGACATCTATTAGTATAGGATGGTATAAAATGCACAGACCGCGGTACGATGGTCTGCGCGACGCGTAGATTTCAGACAAAAGGCTTGCCTTCGGTTAGACTTTGTTTAGTATGTTTTGGAAATAATTAAAATGTTGTTTTGATTGGAAGGCAAATGTTGAAATGTTTTATAGTACATGTTCATTTTCACAGCTTTCTAACGGCTGATTATTTTAGATTCTCATTCAAGTCATCATCTTCCTAGAGTTATGTCCCGTGCTTAGACGAGGTCCGCTTAGACCATGATCCAGGATTTAGCGAGTCTGGTAATTACATTGAAGCGACTGCCGATCTGACCTTCGTAACCCTAAGATAGGGGAACCAGAAAATTTTTGGATCATGGTTACAAATCCAAATTTGTTTGAATTTGCAGGTTTCATCACGATGTTTTCCTTCACCGTCGAGCTAGTGGTATAAATACTTACATAGACTTGAAAAATCCAGAGGTACGTGCCCGGGTTTGAACCCGCACTCCTCGGTTAAGAGGCGCGTGTCCTTACCATTAAGCTACCACCGCTCTAGATTCTCATTCAAGTGAACAATTTGAATTCAAATATTT
The DNA here is from genome assembly GCA_951394215.1 of Glyphodes perspectalis. Classification (NCBI taxonomy): domain Eukaryota; kingdom Metazoa; phylum Arthropoda; class Insecta; order Lepidoptera; family Crambidae; genus Glyphodes; species Glyphodes perspectalis. The sequence continues at coordinate 7,393,885 of OX596217.1, forward strand.
CTAAAAGCAGCACATAACGTGTTATAATAAACTGATTTATTGATTCTACTGTGACATAGTTTCATGTTTTATTATTTCTATTTTATGTATAGGCCCCGGTCTAAATTCTCGCTTACTTAAAATATATCACTCTAAAACTTTATGAGTGATTGCATAATGCACTTTCAGGTACCTACACATTTCACTTACATATCTTTGTGAAGTAATATGAAATATCATACATGCCTTTAATCTTATAAATAATAATAATAACAAATAAAATTATAAATACATTTTACAAGGTCATAAGTCACTATTATTATACTTTGTAATTTTATTTAACTTAAAAATTGTCCTAGCACAGCGCCAGTGCTTCACAAAATCTCTAATTAAATTAACTCTGCAGTCCGCCTCCCATGCTTTCGTGGCCACCCTAACCGGGACTAAGTGAATTCCGTTAATTAAACCATAAAAACTTCGATAAATTAAGATCCTAGCCAATTCCCCTCTAATACGGCCGCTCGAAAGATTTCAGATGCAAACGACACTGGGGTAGGTACGGTGACATAAATTGTTCCCGCCCCTACATCTGTTTGCGGCTTCATTTAATTTTAGTTATTGTGCCTCGATGAAGCCGCTTCTTACCGTTGTAAACAATTATTTGGAGCGGAGACTGTTTAATTGGTTGATGGAATTGGCGCGGTTGTAATTGCTGTTTTTAATTCATTGTTGTATTTGCGAGGGAATGTTCTTAGGTCATATCGTAGTCATACTTACTTATCGAGTTAATTAGAATATACGAGTCGATGGGCTTGAAAGAAGAGTTGTATGTCTTATTTTATTTAGAAGTATCGTAGAAGCGCAGGAAACTTATAGTATATAGTAGATTAAGTACCTTACTAACAACCCAGAGCCTGAAAATCAAGCGTTTTCCGTATCGACTTGATTTTTTCGGCCATTGACATCAAAAAACCTTCTGCTTTTGGAAAAAGTTAAGGGTAAGCTAAAAGACTTATAGTTATAAGTTATAAGAATACGAAACAAAACAGGCCTGTTGGTCGAGTGGTCAGAGACCCTGCCCACAACACCGAGGGTCGCGAGTTCGAATCCCGCTAAGGGCAAATGTTTCGTGTGATGAACATGGACATTTGTACTCGAGTCATGGATGTTTATAAAAAACGTATTTTAGTATGTATATCCGTTCACCTAGTATCCGTAGAACAAGCTTATAGCTTAGTCCTAAGAATTTATTTATATACATACATACATAACATCACGCCCATAATCCCCGAAGGGGTAGGCAGAGTCGTAAGGGCAGCAAGCCCCTTCAACCACATTATGCCAAAAATAAAGCCGGGCTGGGTTAGATGGAAAATTGTGAAAAAGCAGTGACAAGCGGCTAACCTGTTGCGTACACAATCACACACCCAAAACCCGATATACCATTAGTCGGCTTTTACGACATGCTAGGCAAGAACCACAGTTGGCATATTCTTTTTAAGTCCCAGACCAACATGGGACAGTGGGCTGGGTTGAAAGGAAAGCTGTGAAAAAGGAGTGACAAGTGGCTAGCTCGTCGCCTACTCAGTCACATATCCCGTAAACCATTAGTCGCCTCTTACGACATGCTAGGCAAGAATCACAATTGGCACATTCTTTTTTTGTCCCAGATATACATGGGCCAAGTCCCAGACCACCATGGGACGAAGAAGAATTTATTTTATTTTATTTATTAAAAAGGCAGGAAATTTTTATCGTTTCTTTATCTTAGAGTTACGTAGATCATATGATAGTTGCTATAATGTATTATCATAACGCTAGAAAGATAAAAATCGTCTGGTATATCCCAACCGACTTCAACCCTACCAGCCACACACATAATAAACCAAAAAATTCGACTTCCCGAATGGAGCTCATAACGGCACCGCCGTAAATTGATATGTGTAATTTACACAAAAAGAGACGCAAAGCTGCCGCGCGCCGGCGCACACACGGACCAATTACCAAAGCACACAAGCACTTGCTCAAATTTTGTTAATGAAAACTGTAAGTCCGCGGGCGCGCCTTATCGCCTATCTGTGGCTTATTGGCCGAGTAATTAACGTATGGTGTTTTCGTGTTGCTGTACAGTTTTAATTTCGTTCGCGTTCGCCCTCACATTACCTGTGTGTGTCTAAAGGGAGGACCAATTTGTTGGTTTATTTTTAGCTTATTGACTGTAATATTTTGTCTGTAACAACTCCAGCAGTTGAATATTGCATTTATCTTCTTGTTCATCTTTCTTAGTAAAATTCACACTATAAATCTCATACATCTCTAGATAGGTAACATATTTCCAAACCTGTGAAATCCGCTAGTAGATCCACATTAGTAAAATAACTTGATGGTACATATTAAAATATTACTGTTATCTACGTAAAAATTGGTCTTACAAAGATCAGAATAGCTTAAATCTTTGTCTTCCGAATATTTTCCAGTCAAACCTCGCTTGCACTTATATACTAAAATTTGTTAAAAATATTGCTTGAGAATACACGCTTGAACTGAAGTTCAGTAATGAACTGTTACGTGTCCGTTCAACATTAACAGTGACACGTTTAATTTAAAATAATAGCTTTTACATGCGGTGGAGGAAACTTAACGCCATTTACTTCGGAACTTCTAGTTTTATCTTTGCGTTAATTCTGATTGGCGACTGCCGGACTAACAAAGCATCGTGAAAATGACGGTGCCAAATGAAATTTCACAAAATTATCTCTCAAAAGACAATTTTATTATACAACAAGAGCGAATTCACTGTTTAAACCCTCGACTTGGCGAGGAGTTCTTCTAAAAAGCTAGTATACGGCAATTACATTCAAATTGATAAAGGGCCAACCTGTTGGTAAGTTGGCGAGTCAAAGGAACTCTCTGAAAAAGGTTTCATTGGTGGAAAACGGTGGCTTTCCCGACAGATGTTCTGCGAGAGATTTGCCAAGGAAACTTCTGTTTGAACACGCTTTTTAACTTTTGCTGAATACTGTTTTATACGTGCTCTATGAGCGCAGATTATTTTTGTGAACGTTCAACTTAAACGGCTTTTGAAGGAATATGATAGCATTTCACCCAAAGGAAAACTTCCTTTTTAACGCTTTTTGAGTGTTCAAAGAGAGTTTTATACAGAATCTGTGATAAAATAAACAGGAATTTATTGTTGCTGCTTCTACCAAGTCTTATAAAACTTTTTAGCAACAGTTTATTATTCTATCTATATACACCTCAAAATCGACTATGCACATAATTTGAATTTACGCATAGACCGTTTTTATTATTTCGTGGACAGTGCAAATTATGCATAGGTACGTAAATGTAGCTTTATCATAAAACCGGTTTTATGCCATTTTGTGATTTTTGTCTTATTTTTCTATATTACTGCATAAACAAAGCTATCAAAAGAAGCTATATAACAAAAAACTACAATGTATTTGAATTCGACATCCAAATCAGAAACAATAAACAAAATTGAACTCCCTGCGTAACAACCAATAAGAGAGTAAGTGTTTCTAGTAGTGGCTGGCTTTAAAAGCCCCGCAGCGGGCTATTACTTCAATAGCCGGCGGGCAATAGCCGGCCTGCGAAAGCCAGCGCTCCTAGAGTCGGCCGCGGCTCTAATGGCCGCTCGAACTGAAAGCCGCTGAGCCGGTGTCAATCAGTCAGTAAAGCCACTCTCGCCGCGTTATCTATCTATCTATCGACCCCTGTGAGCTCTGGTTAATCCGCCTGTGCGATAACTTTCAGAGCAAATCTTCGTTGACGTAGCATGGAAATAGATAAACATGGGTTTTGAGGATTAGGTGCTCGCGTGAGGGAACTAACCCAGTTTGATTTTATTACTTTTATTGTTTCTGTGATATGAATTTAAAAATCATAAACTGTTGAAAACTAGGGCGTTTTTAAATAAAGCCCCTTCCAATTTCAAATTTTAAAATGTATTCCACGTAATTGATATCTGCTTATTTTTGCAAATCTATTGAAAATTGGCTTCCAGACGAAGTATGGTATTTAGTTTCCAAACTATTCACCACGTATATCGATAAAAATAAGCAAACACGGACTTATAGCCACCAAATGCCAAACTTAAAATTGCCACTGGCCCAATCATCCCATAATTACACCGACGAACTTCAAACTTATGTCATTAACTCCCGATGCAGTCTAAGTTGGCGAGTGCAACTTTTCGCATTTTCGTTCCGGCGACATAACGGCGGTTGTCTTTAGCATTATGCTAACCGACCAGATCGTGTTATTATTGGGATACCATCATAGCGTTCTCAAATGCCCGTGGTCCAAGTTGCAAAGGATTTTGTGACGAAATAAAAATTATTCCGTATTATTTTTCTCTTTCAAACAGTTTTTGAAACTGTATAATATACCTTATATTTTAAAGTAATACCACAACAATGTTAAAAGCGCTGGTCTCAAAATGTATGTATGTATCTACTCAAGTATGTTCAAACTTCATTAGGTTGATGAACAGACTGATAGTATATGTATATACACCGGGAACCAGTCGATTAGCGTGTGCAATGGAAAAGACAAAAAGAAAACTTTTAACACAAAAGTCTTCATGTGATTGACATTACAATTACAGTCCTGGTAGCGTTGAAGAGTACTAATGCGGATTAAAACGGTAAAAGAATAAAAATAGCTAAAACGCTGTTGAGAGAGATGTAGTTTGGTGACCAGAGTATTTCTGAACACTAGGTACATACAGGTACTTATATGAGTAGATTAGTTACATGGACCCCGCTACCTCTTCCCTCTCGGAGCATGCTAGCCCCAACCGCAGAGCGGGTTTAATGCCTGTTTTACGTGTGTTTCCAGATTGAGGCCCGTGCGATCCGGACAACGCACCCCACTTGCCTAGGCTTAATGCAATCCATTGCTATTCATATGATGGCCAGCAGATTAGGCATATGTGAACGTTAAACATGTTTTACATATGTACTCGTGTAAACATTGACTCGTGTTATAGTACGAAATGGCTAGAGAGCTGACGTCCAAAATTTAAATTTAGATGCGTCGCTCTAGGAGGAACCTATCTAAATCATCCCTATCGCTATTTTTCGCTTTTGATCTTGTACGTGAAATCTGTAGAACTTTCTTCTATCAGCAGATATAACTTCCTTACACGTGCTAAAAATTATAAAGAGGTGTCACCGAAATAAAATGTCCAGGAAAATTAATTAATTTCTCAATGTCTGAAAATGTTCGTTTCTGCGAAAACTTTTCGTCTTCACGTGTTTACTTAAAAATCTCAGCTCGATCATATAAAGTGGGCTACGATGTCCATTACGCGGTGTCAATACACGTTAGGATGTTTATACACATACAGCTCTCGAATCCAGCCAGTGTGAAGTGGCATGCTCCGTCGCCCGGACACGTCAAGATTTAAGTAGTTTACGGCACAGCCGATGTTTGGACGGCGGAACTCGCTAACTCGATATTGCACGCTCACTTTGCCCAAGTTTAATGTCGCGCGGCCGCGTGGGAAACATTTATTAGTTTCCTCTCAGTGCAACAAGTTGGAGTCTCAGCTTTTCGGATGTCTTTTGTTTTGTTGATTCTTTGTTTTCGAGGTTTGTGTTTGGCTTTCGAATCTTTGTTTTCTTTTGTTAGTTTTAAGTGGTTTATTTCGCCAGTACTGTTTTAACACTTAAGGTGATATAAGTAGTAAAGTATTGTCAGACACACTAAGGTGTTTCTGATTTTGATTGCTAATTTCTACGTAGATTTCAATGATTTCATGCTTTAAAGGATGTTATAGTATTATTGGTAGTAATCTTCGAACTCTGATCAAGAACAACTTATCTGACAATATCAGTAACCAAAGTTCAGTCCGTGTTTAATCAAAATTAATAAATAATGTCACAACCTTTTAACATAAATTTTAGAATAATGTTGAAATTTTTTATTCAAATAGAATTAATAATGTCAAAATCTTTTAACATTCAATTTAGAATAATAAACATTAATCACGTTGAACAGAGCTTATGATACTAGAACTGGCTAAATGTCGGGATTAAGACAACTTTTTTGTATTTTTTGTTAATTGTCCATTCATTTTTACTTATACCAATATTTTCTATTTGTACCAAGTCACGTCTTATCCTCATGTTTACGTGCATGGCGCAGTGTGTACATGGCACATAAAAAGACTACGAGCGCCGACAGCAGTTGTCTAAACCGCAAATAAAATCGGACGTGCTTTTGTGTCCTAGCCTTTAAATCGGAAATATCCAAGCAATGGTTATTGTATTAACACTGTTTATGTCGTATAATGAGTAATTATAAAATCAACTTTGGAAGGAAATCTTTTAATTTAGTCTTTGGTAATCTATCTTTTAAGTTTCAAATAAAAATATTTAAATATGTAGATATAACCGAAAATATATATTATATAATATAAAATATATATAATATATCTTCGGTCTGTCTTTTAGTTTAAGGTTTTGCTGTAGACTCTGTATGTGTGCTGTTTGCGTACCGTGTCTCGAAAGACTGCCTTCGTAAACGCGAAAGAGACGACTATCTCTAAAATCATTACCCAAAAAAGCGTACACACAGAAGATTCATGAAGTTAGATATACTAGATATAAAATATTATTAATACTTTATTTACAATACCAAAACCGAATTACGAATTTCAATTTGAAAAAGCTGTAGCTTTGTAAAGGCTAAGTATATATATTTATATTTACCTATACAAATAAAGACAACTATTTGTATCGGTACATTTAAATAGATAAAAACTAGATACGTATATATGGAAAAACCACACTGAGACAGACCTGTTGTTTAAAACAACAGAATATCCTGTATATTGAAACGATATAGCGATATTCCTGTCCAAATATTCGCAGAAACTCCGCCTTGAAACTTTCTACGTTCGGATCACATTTTAGTATTTTTCTAAGCGAGCAAGTCAACCAAGTACGCACAGAATGTATGCCTTACAATCACGACACACTTGAACTCCCCATAAGGGGCCTAACAAAAATATTTGCTTAAGAAATGTATTGTAATCGAATTGTTTTTGGCAGCCATCATGGTTTTCAAGAGATAGTTGAAAATAGCATATAATAATAAAAATAATACGGGCAACACCCAGTCGGTGCTCCATAACACATTTCGATCAAACTCTCAAAATGTCTCTACATGTTGGACCCATGTCCCCATGCAAGCCTTAAAGGCCCGGGCTTGTCTGGTGTTACAAATATATACTTAAATATTGGATATTAGCACCCAGACATAGAACAAACACATATAATAACGCGGCTACTTTTTTTTTTAAAGATGTTCTTTAGGAGGTCCTTATCCGGCTTAAAGGACCATGGCTAGTGATGCTTTAATACCGCATAAATAGATTTTATCCTTAATGTCTTACTTTGATTCAAAGAACGTTGATAATAATAATTTGGCATAAATAAATAATTTCTCGGTTTTGTAGCATTATTATGAACGACATTAGAATATTTTTTATTTTTTTTAACAGTTTAATTCTTTATATATTAAAACAGTTACGATATTTAACCACCATTACATACTCTCGCTAAATATGGCCCTAAGATTATTCTAATTAATTCACCAGACCGCAAATGTTTGAATGGAGCTTTAATAAGCTGTTAAGTAGTACTTCTTACACGAAATTAATAAAGTTTACAACTGTAAGAGGCTACGGAGATGAGAGTAACGGCCGTTGCGTAGCCATCAGCTATCCTACTAAAATATTGACACAAATCCCTTAAGTTATAAAATGGTGCGTCCCTGCGAGCCAATATGGGATTTCCGTCATTTTGATGTAGGCCCCGGGCTGCGTCGCCCGGCTGTTTGTCCAGGTAGGGGCACCAGCTTCGAGCGGGATTCGGGACAAAAAATCACTACTGTCTTGCGATAAAAAAATGAACACTAATGCATCAGTTCCTTAGTTCCAACTTAAGCCCTTTAGACAAACTAGCCGGCATGTTTATTGTGCAAACATCTGATTATGACAAATTATATATTAAACCAGATACTATCATACGGCAACACACAATGGGATAAAACATATCTTAACTATTGTTAAAACGAAAACATAACAGTAACTGTTTTCCATGTTTTTTTTGTAAATGCTGAAGTTTTATTATATGCATTTTAAAAATATATATAAAAAAATAAAAATAATTTAATTTAATTCGATTGCAAACAATGCTCTAATTCAGGTGTGAAGTTATGAAATAGTAAAATCAGCGATCTTTAAGAGAAAACAAGTCATATATTATGTGTCCGCAAGTTTTAAAAATGTTCATAAAAATTGGTGTCCCTAACTATGGGGGACACCTGGATAGTTTTTGAGGGCTGAATATGTGTTTGCTGATCGATATGGGCTCTCCAGGATACTTATGCTTATGTATCAAATGTTATGGACTCTACTGCGACGTCTCGATATATTTATTTACAAGTTTGAGAATATGAACCTCAATACTTTTTTGTAGCTTCTAATAACAACATCCACAGCAACATTTCAGATATTGCTTGTAGAGTAAACAAAATCCCCTGCTAATTTGATGAACCTGTAACAAACCTCGAATGTTTGAAATTTTAACCCACATTATTAAACGTGTTGTTAAATTGTGGCTGCTTGTATTGTTAGTGTATTTTTATGTTTTTATCCAACTAACTTCATGCTATTTCCAGATATTAGGTAGTAAAAACTGGGCACTATAAAACGGTCCTTATACACCTCACTCGCTTTTTGATATTCAAAATTCATATATTGTGTTTTTATTTATAATCCACTTCTTCTTCCGGGCATAGATCGCATGTGATTGCGATCGCATCGTATAAGCTTCGCATGTGGTAAATCCAAAATCCTTGCACGATAATAGGATCGAAATAAAAGATTGCAAAAGTATCACTTAAACGACTGTAAAATTGAACCACGTACTTAGACGAACAAATTGCCGTAAGCCCATTCGAAGCCGAACTAAACCGGTCCAATAACCATCAGAAAACCTTCCACGGTCGTGAGCATTGTTCTCTTAATCCTCGATTTGGGGGGCTCGTGGAAATGGAAAAATATTTGTCTGGCATTCACCCGGTGGGGGACTGCGACACAGTATAGTAACGGACAGAATAGAAAACCTTCTTGAAATATGAAAAAAGCCTTTCGGAAATTCGTGTTGTTAAAAAATCGATATCAGAAATAGCTTACATGTATAATTAATTGTACGAAATGTGTAAAAAATTGTCTCTATGTACGGTTAGAAACAGAAATTTCCTTATACAATTACAATCTTATTCCATCATCAGTATAAATCTAAGTATGGAAATACTGAACAAAATATAATATTGACATTCAGAGCTGATATTAATGTCATTATGATACTTACACTACATCGTCTGCAATTGCGTGCTTCCCAGCACTAATATAAGCTAGAAAACTGCCAATAAAATACGTTTTGGATGATTTTCTAGATCTCCCTATATTTCTCTATTATTATATGAATGCTACTTGGTATACCAAGTTAGTCAAGCATATTGTACGTTAGTCAAGGACACATGAGTTCACTGTTGGTCTCTACACTGCGCGTGGCATCCGGCAGGGGTGACAATAGTGCAACTTACGGGCGAAACCTGATTTAATGCGCTCGCGTGTGCTCTCCGCCTGTCAGCCGGCAACGAGATCAAAAGATATTTTCGTGTATGTATAAAGGTCTTATATCTTGTTTATACGCGTCTGCATTGCCACTGAAACCCAAATTTAATTTTTGTGTGGCAAAAGACTTCCTGTATTTGTTAGTGACATATCGGATAGGACAGGCTTCTCTAGAGTACATTTTTTTTTTATTATTATCAAGAAAAGTTTTTAAAAGAAATTAAATATTTCAGCTTGAATTAATTTCATAATATTAACACGGCACATTGAAAACTCAAATATTTTTTATATTTAAATTGGCTTTCTTTTGCACCTATTAATATTAAATAATATCGTGTGACATTGCTTTGTGTGAAAATTATTTAGAAGATTATCAACTTGATTATTTTCATACTTGTAAATCGGGGTTAACTTTTTAATAGCAATCTACAAGACCTGCGAACGCAAAATGTTATAAATTAAAAATCTTGTACTCATTTGAGTTAAGTGTCCCACAACACAGTCTTTAATTAGGCAAGAACCGCCGTGATGTTATTAACAACGTAATGAAGACACACAACACTACTTCGTTACAATTAAAATCTCAGTCCCTTGCACCTGCGAACAACTTCTGTTTACACGTATAAGACGTATAAGCGTTGTATAAGGGTCTCACAAGTATTGTATAACAGCTTTATAAGTACCGCACACTGAAACGCGGCATGCTTGGGGTTAATTAAATATGTTAAGGGTGTTTTGTAAGACAAAGAAATTGGGGATGACTGCGCTCCAGGCACGGCATATGCTATACAGCGTGATGCTGTGTGGGATATAATATTTTGTTAAAAAAAAACTATGGTAGTCTGAACTTGGTAGAAAATGCCTTGTAGATTTTACATTTGATATAATTATTATCTTTTTAGTACAATAAAGGATTTTTAAATATCATTAACTTTAAAGTGCTTACCTACTACTGATTTGGACTGCCACATAAATTATTCAGCCGCAGAAACTGTTCATTTACCCAGAAGGTAAAGTCCATTATCTAAATCCGGGTCAATACTAATCTGTTAACAAAAATTATTCATACTTAAAACGTTAAAAGGTTCATTTACAAACGTTTAACACTCTCGAGATTCAAATAAAAGAAGATACTTCAGAGAGCTACTAAAGAGAGAATACTAAAGGAATGACAAAAAGTATTTAATCATTACCATCTGAAACCGAAAGGCTCCGGCAAACTTTGCCAATTCCTGTCAATTTGCAACGCGGCTGCACCCGCAAATTAGCAGGGGAATGAGCATTTAGCAGACTTTGATCGCCCTATACAGCCCGGAACAAAGTTAACCCCGCGACCGCTTCTTAAATTATTCGCCAAAAGATTTTGTAATTTGCTCGGTCTCGTCTCGCGGAACCGCAACAGAGCATACGGCGGGTGAGGGTTAAGTGGGAGACTGAGGTTTGCAACGTGTGCCTTTTTGAGAGTATTTTTTTTTGTATGTTTTTATACTAAGATTACTTTGGGGAGCGCAGGCTTTGATGTAGGGTTCCTACCACGTTTGTGGGTGTGAAAGATTGGGTAAGGGATATGATATGTGGGAGGTGTTAGTTAAACAAAAAGTAGAATTTTGTTTGTATAGAAATAGTAGTTTTTCATTTTCAAATGTTTAAGGTATGGTTAGGTTAGGTTTTATCTGTTTTCAAGGTGGAATATTAATTTTCTTATATTTGGGTATCTAAAAGTCTTACTTACTAAATGAAACACAGTATAACCATACTGTTTTGTATAATATACCTACCACATCATTTTCAAATACTTGTTAAATATTTTTTGGGACTGTTCATACTGTAACGCTTGCGTGGCGCGTACAAGACGTAAGGAACTATATCAGTTTGAGAGGTATTATTTTTCTACGATTTGATTTTATTCATACAAGTTTTTCTAATTTATTGAAGCTAAATATTAGTAATATTTGTTAGAATATATCATGTTTCCACCACGAGTCATTCGCGGTTGCCTGTCGCGCCCTTAACCAAAGGACCCATTATAGGCCTAACGTCATTCCCCCGGAGTGCCTTATGAATCGTCTTCAGCTGTATTTGCCTCTTGCCGCCATCGGCGTGTACTCCAAAATGTACTTTACCGCCAATAATAATATGATTCAAAACATACAAACGCCCGACACATTCGGGCTATATTCGCACCGCGTACGCCCTTTGGGTAATGTTACGTAATAGGCAGGCGGGAGCCGTGATTCTGTCAAAGGTAAGAAAATTGGTTATGTTAGGGTAATTTCGGATACAGAGATAAATGTGAATTACGTAGGATTAGTCCGGACACGTTTTATTTTTGGATGTAATTAAGAAAGTTTTGGATGGGGTAGTGTTGTGGGATATTAACACAAATTTAGTATGGGACGTACATAACGTATAAAATGGGTACCTATCTATCTACCTACTGCTGGCTTTCTAATCTATCCTCATGTTGTCGTAATAACTAAATTACGTCTTATTGAGAATTGTATGACCATTTTTTGTACTGGTACTTCCCAATTTCATTATTTCAGTTAAAATGGACTATACTGAGATGCCTCCTCGTTAGGTTCCTGCTGAACAAAGGCCATCTGTCATCATCAATTCCAACTAATAAATGTGCATGTATAAATCTACAGTCGAAATCTTGCCAATTATTGGCTAACCTGAATTTTCGAGCTACTGCAACGAGAATAATTTTTAAAGATCCAAAACATTCCTATATTTATTTAGTACTCTTTAATCTATTCTCGACTTTATACACATTAGTTATTGTTATTAAGTTGACGAATATAAAAATCTGACCAAAATACATATGTGTACATAAAATCACGCTCATAATCCCCGAAGGACCTACCCCTTCGGGGATTATGAGCGAGCCACAAATAAAACTGAACTTGGTTAGATAAAAAAATGTGAAAAAGTAGTAACAAGTGGATAGTTGGTCGCCTACACAATCACATACCCAAAACCCGATATATCATTAGTCGCTTTTACGACGGCAAGAACTACAGTTGACATTATTTTTCCCAAGTCCCAGATCAACAGGGGACAATGGGCTGGTTTAGATGGAAAATTGAGAAAAAACATATGTGTCATTCGTAATAAATATAGATTCGTTGTATAGTTCGGGCACCAAAAAAGACAAGACTTACTTACATATTATTTTACTGTAAAATTGACGCACGAATCGTAATTAAGCCATTTCTTTCCGCGCACTCTGGTTAAGGACTTCCAACGGGCCCAAGTGTCCTTAAATGAGTTACTCTCTTTCACCAAGTAACAAGAGTCAAGCGCAAAATTTAAAAATTCAAAATTTAATTACATTAGGTGCGGCCGCGATCCTCCACGCCGCTGCAGGGGGGCCTTACTTTGGTTGCGTGACCTAATTTGAGGGAACCCTATTTTTGCTCACTTAATTTACCTTATTCGTGTTTGTTCTGCGAATGAGGTACCTTCGTAGCGGTGAGTTTTTATTTTTCTTCTCCGTAAACTTAATTGAGTGGGACAGGGGCTGATGCAGTAGGCCGCAACGCTGTACTTGAAGAATACTAGCGTTTACCACCGACTTCTCGCGAGCGGAGTTCTTTAGATTTCAGACAATGTTATTTTTAGATATAAGAGCTTTAAATTTTTTATAAAATTTAATTTATAAAAATCGGTTTAGTAGTTGTTCAGTTTATAGACTACAAACAGAAAAACATACTTCGTATGATATCAGTATATACCTAAATATTGGTAGTATAGACATAGTCCATAGTCTCGTACACCACAAGAGGGAAATGCTACCAAAGATACTGAAAGGAAGATTCCAAACCTTTCCTTATTAAAATTTTGAACATAACGTGATTAAAAAAAATATATAGGCACAATCTTATTCAGCGAATGATTCTCAATCCACACAGCTGTTAATCACTAAGATTGATGCTCCTTTCCACAACAATGTAACAGAAATTACGGGACCAACCTCAGCGCCCCTATCAGCAAGCCCGCTATAAACATTTATAGTCGCTGTACATCTCACTAACTTCACTTTTACAGAGTTTTATGTCCGAAAAATTTACGCGAAGAACGCAGCGAACCTTTATTGCGGCACAGGAATGCCGCGGGCGGTGCCACGTAATTGAATGTAATTTCGTTAGCTCCTTTCTTTTACCGCTGTAAAATAAAACTTTACGTCTTATTTATTGTCGCGAGCACAATATCTGGGCGTCCCACGTACGTCGCAATGAGTGCCGTAATAAAAATCATTCTAATAGACCCCGGACAATCGGTGCGCAATATTTAATGTACTTTTGAACGTAAAGATGGGTTGTCAACGGAGCGCTCAGATTTTAGTGTCTATAAAGCGGAATAGATCGGTATTGGAATATTATGTTTGTTTAATTAATTGTTCGGGAGCTTTGTTGGGCGCTCTAAGTTATGTTTTTAAGATGACTTTGCATGCTAAAAAGACAAGCATATACTATTCATGAAAAAAAATAGACGTCTCTAATTTCTCTTACACTGTTATTAGCAATATTCTTAAGGACCATGGCTGAGCAAACATTTTAGAGTGCTCGTCAGACAAAAATGTTTCTTTTTTCGATTGAATTTGAGCGTAATAATTTGTCAATAATAACTTATCACCTTATGTCCAACCAAACCAAACTGAACAATCCTCGACCATTCAGCACCTTACACCCTCCAAATCTCAATATTCAAACTGGCTCAACAGCCAGTCAGTGCAACTTCGGAATTTGTTCTTAAACACATTTCCACTCCACTGGTTAAATATTCGATGCCTGTCGTAATAAAAGATATGACTGGTAATGCAGTCGCGAATAAAGCAACTTTATCGGTAAGTGGATATCGATAATCGGTTATTCGGACACTAGACTCCATTCGGTGCGCGTTCATCATTCGTGACACCAGTAATAAGCCTTTTAAAATGCGCCATTCGTCATGAAAATGTAAACGAATGCCGAATATTTATTTGCTCGTTAAAAATAATCGAGTCGGTGTACGATTTCTTGTGTTTATATTGTGGTGAGTGTTTTTTATTATGTAATTATATACATAGGGAGTGATGTGTGTAAGGACCGTGTCGTATGGCGTTCGGTGCTTTCAGCTTACTCCGATAGCAAATGGCGTGAAGCTGTTTTAGTTTAGTACTAGCTGTGCCCGCGTTTATGTTTAACTAGCTTCTGCCCGCGGCTTCGCTCGCGTGGTACATTGATGAAACATAGCCTACATGTTATTCGGGTGCATGAGCTATATTATTCTAAAGTTTCATTAAAATCCATTCAGAGGTTTTTTTTAGTGAAAGAGTAACAAACATCCATCCATACATACAAACTTTCGCATTTATAATATTAGTAGGATGTTATATAGCCTATAGCTTTCCTCGATAAACGGGCTGTCTAACACTGAAATATTTTTTCAAATTGGACCAGTAGTTCCTGAGATTAGCGCGTTCAAGCAAACAAACAAACAAACTCTTCAGCTCTATAATATTAGTAAGTATAGATATATAGATACATAATGTTTTTCTTATCCTTTTTCGTGCATGTACTATAGGCTAAAATGGTTATTATTTTTTTCAGGCCCATGTGACAGGGAAATTCACATTAACTTTGAATCATATCAGATGTTATCGATGTGTTCCGCCTTTATGCTGGTATCATTATGTGTTGATGTATGGTAGAGCTAAGTTTAGTCCAACGTGATTTGTTTAACATGCTCATTATAAATATTAAATGTAATGTAGCTAACGTATAAAAACTTCACTTTTATTCTCACTCATTTTGTATCAGGAGAAATTATAAAAACGGTGTAACTCACGTAAATTATAATAATCCTTTTATGAACACCATAAAATGTATCGGTTTAACACCGGGCCGGCGGTGTAACTAATTAGAAAGTGATTCCTATCGACGCCATATTTTATATTTACACGGCTGTAAGACTTTCTATTTTTAATATTGTCTTACACAATGACATTAAAATCTCACCCACAAAACAACAATAAAGTGGATTAAACTCGCCCACCTCCCAACTACTCATATAATACACTTATTTACCCCAAACCCCGCAACAACAGAGAAAGTTAAGCTCACAAAAAATAGTTTTTTTTCTCTCACAAACCGAAAGGCATACGCCATATTTCACGTCGTCATTATTTCCCGCGCTGACTCCCGCGCCAAGGGCGGTTGCTATGGCAACGCCAGCTTCCCCGGATTTGCCGAAAATGCGACGCGCAGCATACAGATTATCCTGTATTTTAATGTAGGGAGCACGCCTGAGGCATCCGAGAGGCACGTGAAACTTGTACTCTAGGTAAATAGTTGGAGTTTGGGCGTTACTTGTGGCGTAGGGTTGCCGGCAGCGTTGCCTATAGGCATACAAGCGATGTTTATAGTCCAAGTATGCCACAAATTTTCGCACAAGAAATTATTTCGAAAGTATATAGCGTATCAGTACTTATTTTTAAAATAATCCAGCCACCTACGCACATATGTACATATAATCACTTATATGATACACACATATAATCCATCTTTTAAACGCCGAGCCTCCTTTAATAGACAAAAAAGGGATATGGATTGAATAGGGTAATCCCTATTCAATGCATTTTATCAGTACTAGGAAGTAAATATAAATTTATTAAGAAGATGAATTGAATTGTGAAGCGTATAATGTAACTAATAACAATATTATAAATAGATATCAGTGCTTAAACGACGTGTTGACTGATTTCTTTATTTATGTTTGCACTATAATACATTTTTTTCCAAATGTTTTCTTAACAGTTGAATTTCTAGTGTGTCAAAATGAGATAAAATGTGGAAATGACTATCTACTGTTTACCTATATATGCCTTGTATTTAAACGCTCAAAATATATGTCTCTTAATTATTTTAAATCTCAAGGAGCGCCAACCCTGCATCCGCATATTGTGTTATAAAGTAATTTTGTAATGTCAGCAAGTGAGTTCACAACTTGATTTAGGCGGAGCGCTGACGACTCCGCGCGGGCGAAGTTAAGTGTATTCCTAGTTACACTACACAAGCGCTACACGCGACTTGGTATGAATGAATGATATTATCACTTAATAGTCATAAGAAACTTTTGCGAAAGGAGTGGTGTCAGAATTTAAATCATAGAGGTGAAAGAGTAACCCTATTAAAGCCTATTTTCAATAATAAATATATTTCTATTTAGCTTGACGCAGTTTCGTAATTTGCGATAAATGATAAAGAAAAGCATATTAGACAAACGATAATGACATATTAATAGAGCTGGTCTCATGTTAGTATATTTTAAAACCATTGTATCTGCACTGCTAATTTTGCTATTTATTATATAAAAAATCCAATGTTTATTATCAGTCTTAGGCAACGCACGATTAACATTTATCGCATTAAGATAAAATCTATGATGTCAATGTTAGAGGATGTAGAAAATCATGTTGATTGTATCACTAAAGCTTTTAATCTTCAAAAATTTCACAAAAACTAATCTTCCTGAGATACAAGAAAATTATTATCCAGAAAATATCAAATGTTAATAAAATATCGAAGTAGATCAACAATGTTAAAATCCAAAATCAATTATAGCGTTATCCTCAAAGATCCTTAGGTAAGAAAGCCGAAGAAAAACAATTCAGAGCAAGAAACCAATTACGACGTTTAAAAATCTAGTCGACATTCCCAGTTTATTGCCTCCGAAGCGTCAAACCAACATTAACTAAGCTAATGGACCTCCAGTAACAAATGTATCCCTAAGCCGGCTCAATGCATAATGATTAAACTCAATTCGCCCCCGCCCTCTAAATAAACAAACGCACTAAAACATTTAACCTGGCCAAGAAAAAGACCGAAAAAGAAGCAATTAATTCAGGTCGGACCGCGGCTGCAATATGTGAAGCCATTAATTTAATTTAGTGTACGTGCAGGCCTCGGGACAGTGTTTTAACCTTAATTGAGATTTAAGAACATCGTGCCGCAGTTGTTTTTGCGAGTAAGGAGCGCCCCGGGCGAGGCCTGTAAGCCTCGGATGCCGTATCAGTAATTGTGAGGCCCTCTTTATAATTCAGATGTTTAATGCTTTATGAGCCCGCTTTTCGGCTCAGTGTGTCCTGTCAGAATCGGGTCCGCGAGTGAAGCAGGTACGTTGTTTGTAATTAAACGTAACTACGAATTTGGAATTAATGTTGGTGTAAATGGTGTTTTAAATTAAATAATATGTTAACGGAATTGTTCAAAGAGTAGATATGGACGACTGTATAAGATTTGATTGTAGATGATTTGTTTATATATAAAGTATAGCGCTTGACTAAAGAAATTTGCTTTAACATATTTTTTATTAAAATGTATCAAAATTATGTCTGCTTTGCTTAAATCTCAAGTATCAAATTCTATTCTATTCTAGGTAATTGAGATAGGTACTTGATTTTAACTAAATATGATACATCACAGCAGTTTTGTCCAAAAATATAAACAGCCGAAATGATACATATATCAAATACATATTATATGCTTCACGTTTTTCAAGCTATTTATCAATCCTTTTAAGTGATACAAGCTGCAAAGAGAAATTATTTCTGGTTCTACTGTTACACAAATTGACCTTCGAAAACGCTGTCTCAGAGTCGGTAATTGTTGTTTATGAAACATTTTTTCGTTGTTCCAAAACCGCCCGCGGTGTACCCAACTTCGCGAACAAGCCAGAGATCGTTTGTTCCAACACAACTCTTCTTGGAACGTGTATTTGCTAACAATTTCATTGTTACTTTTTAGCTTGGGAAATTTTTGCGTCTGTTGGAAACTTTTGAATTTTGTTTTGTTTTGAATCTTGCTTCATTCACTTATTCGCTCTTATCAGATTCATACTTTAAATTCAATGGTGCTGAAAGCCATTTCAACAAGAACAAAATACTGAGCACAATAGAGGCTAATACATGTTCATTTAATCTCAATATGTATATTATTGAGATATGTGAGATACTTATTCTTTCCACAAAGACACGTGATTTTTTAATAAATATATAATAAGCTTCATGCAAAGACATGTCAGCCATCAAAATCTGTTTTCAATTAGTCTTTATTAAATTTATAATGTTATTTACATAGCAGGTACAAGTTATTTTTAAATAAATAGTTACGTCAATTAATTATAGATACTTTTACACCTCATTACCACGAATAAATAAATGGCATCTTAATTTTCTGCTTGCCTTGATATTGCAATGCTTGTTAAAAAAGCCCGTTAATTAAGTAGATTTTAATTTTACAGTGTATCTTCATCAACTCAATTAACGAATCTCAAAAAGATACTAAAACAACAATGAATAACGCTCGCTTAAAAGATTTTTGTAAAACACACCTTATATTTTATTCTCAAAGCAAAGATACGCGCTTAATATCTTTAGAACTTCATACAAAATTCGCTGTATCTAATTCGGGGCTTATCTTGCCATCTGTAATCTCCTCCTTGCTTACTACCAAGGAGATACCTCAAATGCCGTCCCTCCCCCCTCCGGTTCCCTTCAAGGGTCCTTACCCCGGTTCTTGTCAGAAGTTCATAATACCCTATTAGAGGCGCACACGGCTACCGAACAAGACGAGTTGTGTACATTGACTTATGAAATTCTGACATTTTGAGGAGGTAATTCCGGTAAAGATGTTACAACATGCTTCGTTTAGGTAGACGGAGATGATTACGTAACAGTTAAACTAATTTTATAGGTAAAGCAAGATGTGGGGATGTAGTTTGAGTTTAATTTTCAATAGTCTTGGATGAATATCAGCCAAATTTTATAATAGTAAAAATGCAAACAATCTGACGAACTTCTTCTTAAACAAATAGAGTATCTACAATCGAATATCGATATTAATATTAGTTTTGGTTTTATAAAGATTTGAACATTTAATCATATTTCCTACCTATTCTGTTCTTAGAAACAAATATGAAGGAAAATTAATTGAATTCTTAGATTTCACTGCGTTACAAAAGCAAAACATTTATATTGAACATTTATATTTAAATATATATATATATGATAAATTAAGGTTGCAGTCACATCATAGTACCACTTAGTCTATCCTATCATCAATTTTAACAAAACCGAGTCCGAGTAACATAGGCATTCCTCACTATTTCTCAATAAACCACTATATTCCGTTTAAGTGGCAATTGTCTACAATTAAAATACAAAGCTATCACTATCATAGTCCCCACATGTCCCCTACATTGCTCAACAAATAACGTCTAAGTCCTTTCGCCAGCAATGTGCAAATTACGCCGGCCCATTTACCCGTAATTTGGGTTTTGTCCGACTACCCGCATTCACGGGCTACAATTTGCACCGGACGGCCTCAGTCGTGAACGAGCGGCCACGAGGGCAACACGTGTATTTTACAGCGCTCTGCGTTTTATGCTACGTAGGCTAATAGCCTAGTTGCTGCTTTAGATGGTTTAGTTGTCTGTTGCATTTGGTTAGTCTTTATTCTAATGGCTTGGCGTAGACAGGGGTTGCATTTCGTGTATTTTATTGGTATGTGTGACCAAATTGCAGACAGGTTGTGCCAAGAGTAATAATATACATGTGTACTTTGTACTTATCAATTGTTAAATACATAATTACTTAGTAAATGATAAGAGATAGACCTATTCGTATCAATTTAAAATAGGCATGTAAAACACAAAACAATAGATTTACAATTACCAGTACAAACTATTGTTTTGTACTTCAGCTAATAACTAAGTACTTATATTAGATAACTTCTTAAAGGAAAATGTATGCATGCACTTTTCTTTTAAGATCATTAATGAATACTATCTTAAAGCTAAAGTCATTCTAGAATGTGCCTTATTAGTAAGCATGTTCCGTTTCTATTTATACATCGAAAATAATATTATATATTTTTTTATATCAGTCAACGTGCATCAAAACAAGGGGCACCGACCTGAGGGAGCCTCCATTTTTATTAAGAGTCGGCCTCTATCAGACGAACGAATTAAAGATTGTCAACAGATTTATTACTCGCTCCAGTGAACCCGGCGCGGCGTTCCCGCGGGAAATGCCTGCTTATTAAGCAATGGCATTCTTGTGTGCTTCAGGTTGGCGCTCAAAATTGTTTTGGTCGGTGAAACTGGCTCCCGAATGCGGCAAATGAATATTTCAATCGATAGATTTACGTTTAAATAGGTCAGGTGGAAGCGAAAATCGATAAAACGTTTTAATTGTCTATTTTATGTCAGTAGTGCTTTTTTATTTGCGTAGTAAAAGATATCTATTCATCTATCTAATGTTAAAACATAGCGGTACGCACACACACCGCGAAACTTCCGTGCAATTATTATTGAATACGATGGACGTGTGTTATCTATAGGTGTGATATGTTGTTTGGTATCTAAAACTTGTAAAAATCGATAGGTACTCATGTTTAGCACCCTTTTCGAAAACGATAACATATTCTTTGAGTAATTGTAACAAATATTATTACATTACAATGGAACAGTGACTAACCATCTATCCACTGTGAAATTTGGGATTAAAAATGCACAAATGTATTCATTCTTCAATATAATATAAAAAATCTATTGGGTCAGGTGAGTGAGAATATTTATCAATAGTGATATAATAATACCCTATGGTGAATAACACCTTCGTACCTCAAAATGCTTGAGGAATACACTACCATAAATACCCCACAGTATTTATAGTAAAATATACGTAGGAATATTGTTATAGCTTCCTCATACACGCAAATAATAAAAACAATATTAAACAATTTTCTAATAAAACTGTAATATTATTTATTGTCTAACATTTATTGATGTCATATGACGTCTACATTTCCAATAGAAATTAGAATGTTTTTAAAACCTCAGCATTCACTTAAGTTGTAAGGAAGCAATAATATATAATAGATTGTACAAAAATCCATCTTAAAACTGAAAGTTTCAATCAAACATCCCGATACAACTGGACCTTTGTATTATTTAGGGCGATGAAGGCAAAGCTGCTGGCAGTGACCATTAGTCGGGATCTGTTAGGACTTAGCTCGAGCCTATTCAAAGGGCTTATAGCCGCCCGCCACGGCTGGCGGAATATCCGAACGAACCTGCGATCATATGCATCACAAAGCGGTTTGTTTCGTTGGCGAATCTACTTGGTTTAGCACAAACTTGCTGACATACATATGGGTGTTAAAGTAACCGCTGGTTTAGATATAGATCAGATAATTCTAAGACCCTACCAAATTTAATTTCTAGGTAGATGATGCCCTTATAGTCCTTGTAAAATGATCTGATTAACTAACTAACTAACTAAACTTCACACCACTTCCCTAGCGGGGTAGGCAGAGCAAACCGAACGCCATATGGCACGATCCTTACACACCTCACTCGCCTCTTCAACATTCATAATCCTTTTCATACAATCTGGTCGTGGTAGGTGACCCTGGGCCTTCCGCGGCTCCTACATCCTTCCACTTTCGCATTGTATATCTGTTTAGTCAATCTTTCGTCATCCATTCTGATTAATAAATATAACCATGTAAAAAACATTTTACTTAGTAAATACATAAAGCATCTAAATATAACTTTTAAATTCAAATACACTATCTTCATTCAAACATGTGCTTGTACTGTTTTCGACTAAAACAGCAGTTTAAGAGCATACAGCAACCACCAAAAATCTTTAACTCTCATTCTGACATCTCCGAAAACTGTCAAATTTATATTTTCCTCCCCACAACCTTATAAGTACTTGCGAGCACGTAGCCGACACGTCAGTGCATTCTCAACGGTTGTTCCATTATTAAACGTTGTTTGAGTTTGTTCGAAAATTTAATAATTTACCGACGTTCGCCCCGAGGCTCGCGGTAAACTAAATAACGTCTTAAAATGCGAAAGTTTCTGAACGCAACGCGGTCCCGGCGAGCTGCACATACCGCCCGGCCCGAGACTGGATCCACGTCTAAACTTTATGGACTCCCAAGAGCTTCGGTAAATAACGGAACAGATGACTTCCGAATTTGAAAACGTACGAGTGAGGTATCAATGGGGAAGTTTGGCTTTTCGCAACCGATCCCTTCGACGCGTTTTTTTATTAGATGGGGAAATGGTTATTGTAAATTGTACCTGTTGGGTTAAAATATATTTCTACAGATGTAGAAGGTGAATGATAATTGTATTGAAACTAAGTTAACTACAATTAGGAGTATTAGAAAATCTGATTTCGCTAGCTTCAATAATAATAGTATGGTGTAATAGTATGGTACGGTACGAAAAGAACGAAAAATTATTATTCTTATATCACAAGCAGAAATAACGTAAATTTACTAAATATTCGTCATAATGTTCTACGAAAAATTCGGGAGATCCTTGTCAAGATAGATTTATGTATTTGTTATCACGGGAGAAACAACAAGTAAATGTGGCTAATGAATACGTGTGAACAACGAATACGAAAATAAGTCGTGAGAATTTCGGATCGTAGTGGAAACTAGAAAATATTTGGCTATTCACGTGAAGACGTAAACCCACTAAATATTAAAACGTATTCGCACTCCTAAACATTAAACCGCACCAAATACCTAAACAGTTGCAGCGCCTAAGCGAGCCAGCTGACGTATTTATTTATTATTTATTTGGGAATTCTCCGGGCGCGCCGCCGCCGCCAGAATTATGGAAAAATAACTCATCTCCCACGACATATTGACTTCGCACACAGACGGGGAAATAGAGGCACGCATCCTTTCGGGAATTGCATCTACGTCAGTTTACTTTCCTGTTTTGTGTGTTAGTTTGTTGTGTAGCTTTAGGGGGTGTTTTAAGCAGTTTGGTTTAATCTAATTCTTTGTTTCTTACTTTTATAGGTACTGAATAAGTAATTTTAGGTTAGTTTTAACAATGTTTTTTGATTGTGAGATTACTTTAATAACGAGTTACTAAAGGATAACGGCTATAAATAATTTGAATATAACATTAATATGTAGATGTATGCATAATATATGTATACATCTTCATTTAATACCATTGTAATACAAATTTAATAAGGTTAATTTGTACCCCAAAACATACAGTAGGTATATTAAGAATTTACTTCCTCTCTTATGTTTAAAAATCACTGTCCCGTACATATTATTTAAGATACAGATAATTCAACTTTCTATGCTGTAATAAGGTTTTGCTCAAATTTCTGCATAGGTATTCTAAATTTATTTTGAATTCGATAGGTACAACAACATAAAAATTAACAGGGAAGAACTAATCGCGCATTGTGGCACCTCAAAAACCTCCGATGAAGCAGTCAGAGTGCAATAAAGGATTCGATACAGGAGCAGCCCCCGCTGTTTATTATTCCCGGGCTCACAAGAAAGGCTACTTTAACCGAAACGCCGATTTCAATAACAGACGAGTTCATTGAATAGAGTTACCTCATAACATTTTTATTGTACAATAAGAGTTTTTCCACCGACAGGGGAGCGTAAACGCCGGCGATATTGCTTATATCGAACGTTTATTTGGTAGCGTTCGAATCTGACGGTATGAGTCTAGAGCGACACCGCAACGACGAAAACAGTTCACGTTAAGTGACATAGAAACTGCGATTATTGAGTTCTGCGAGGGCGAATAAACTCGTACCTGCCGGCTGCGATATTGTTGCTTCTCATGCGAGCCCGTCACGATGAGCACTTACTTCCAGTTCATTATATCTTCAAGTAGCACTGACTCCGCAATATCAGTCGTTAAGATGTACAAATATTTCAACTCAATATAATATATCTACCTATATTATGAAATTGTGAACCCAGTATGTTCCCTTGACGTACACCCGTTTAAACAACGTTTCTGAATCAAACAACTTAGTTAATCATTAAATTTTAATATGTTTAAGCTGAGTAATTGACTTAGACGGCAATAACGACGTCCCAAAAACATCTTAAAACTTTTAATCGCGCTTTTCACAAACAACTCATTAACCATTTAAAGTTTAATTCTACAAACTGTTAACCGTAAAACGCCCCCTAAAAATGGCGTATAAAGTTTTATTTGTCAGATTAGAGGAGACGGGTGCTATCTCGCAGTAAAGTGGGGATAAACAGAGTCTGTAACGTGTATAGACGGCCTGTAAACTATTTTCCATGTCAGCGAAAGTGCTCGTTTATGAATGTTCAAGTTTACGGTCGCCGGCGCATCGCAGATCTGCCGTAAAGCAGCTGAGTTGAGGTGATAAAGCGAGCTGTGGTTAGTAAATTCTGGCTGTTTTAACGAGTGCTCTTTTGAATTATTTCACGGCTGTTAAACTCCCTATGGGTGCTGCAGATTGCCGTTTGCCTTTTATGAGGTGCAAGCGTGTATTTTTAAGTAAGTCTCGATCGAAGCTCTCTGTAACGGATATTCTTTTTAGTCGCTGGATTCTCGTGGATTTAATCGGATTAGCATTTTCACTATGCAGAGGATTTGTTTGTTTGCTACAAAATTTTAGTAGTCAATAAACTGCAAACTTTACGTCTGTTTTAATGAGCTGGGTAATTTAGTCTGCAGACATTGTTTAGTCTTTAGGTTTCTTTTCCTTATTAAATACATCTCTTTCAAAGTGAATATCCTTAAAAGGGTGCAATGAAGGGTGAATGAATGTATATAATTCCTTTATTTTAATTAATGTAAAATCATTCAAAATGAATTCCAAGATCTATTTCGGTCCGTTTTACAACAAGCATACATTAGAAGGCATCTTTACCGAAGTGGTATTTAAAATCTATAGCTAGAGTCTATTATTGATTGTATCCGAAGTTAAACTATATCCCAACTATCAATATAGGTATTCTCGCAAGCTATTTGTCCGCAATACAGATGTTAGGTCGACCGTTTGAGTCCCAACAGCGCCGATTTCCGCCCGCCCCGGACCCCATTTCCGGTGTTGTCGGCCTCTCCACACACGTCGAGATTCTCATTTGTCAAAACACGTGTCATGGAAATTGGAATTGTCTTTTAAAACTTCCGGAGGGATGATGTAAAGAGAATTATAAAAAGGTACTTTGCTTTTTATGATAGAAGAAAGTAAATAAATTAAATACCTTCAAGATCCTTGATAAGAGTAGGTATAATAGATAAATTAAATGTAAAAAATAATGAAAACCAAAACATCGGTAAAAACGTTCACTCAAAAGCTTTAGGTAGCCGCATGCACTTATAAAATTATTAAATTATAGGTAGACTGTTTTATTTCAACTAACTTACTAACTAAATTTCACGCCACTTCCCTAGGCGTAGGCATAGACAATCGAACGCCATATGGCGTTTTATTCTATTTTATAATTTAAATTACCATTAATGTCTCCTTAAATCTGAAGACGAAGATTCTGTGACCATCTGAAATACCTGGGATATCAGGCAATCGCCTCGTTTCCATTGATAAATATGAACCAAAATAGAATTCTGAGACGTCTGCGCCTAACCGCAAACTCCATGCAATGCCGACGTACGGTACAATCTTCGTCTACAATCGACCACTTCATTCTCCACCCATTCTTGTTCCCAAACAAAACCACTACTTTTCAACGTAAACAAAACGACAAAGGGCCCACGGAAGACACGAAATAGATTTTTATGGCTGTTGACTTTGCTTTCAAGGAGTTCACGAATATTGCGAGTGCTCGCAAGTACCGACCACCGGTCAAGTACCTGACTTTAGTTTACCCTACTTTTAGAGCGAATTTTTTGCCTGGCATTCACTTATTCGCATTATATTAAGATGGCATAGTTTATGGAATATTGCTTATTAAAGTAATTGGATTTGTACTTGAATGACAATGGCAGGAAGTACTCGAGAAGACAATTCCTCTTCAGGTATTCAGAAAAAATATTATTATATACAATAAGTTGTTTATGTGTTGCTAACTTAAAAAAGGGTACAATATAAACAATTGTTATGTAAAGATAACTTGAATGTATCCAATTGAATTTCTACAAATAGATAAGCTTCATAGCATGTCTACATCATACCTACATGACGTTTTTTAAAACGCTTGTGTATATACCCAAGAACTAAGTCAAAAATATATACATCAAGGTATGACACCCAAAAATTAAGAAATAAATATTGACACATGAGAAATGGACCGCCATTGCAATAAAATTTAACCCCAGGTAAAGCCGCAGGGCAGGAGGGTAGTAGGTAATTTGACATGAGGCACAATTCTCGGGTCGTCGGTACGTAAACATAAACACGAGAGGGACAAATATGAATATGGAATGATGTTTTCAGAAAATTGGTCTTGTTTTTCAAAGGGTCGATACATAAATTGAACATATTAAATATGGACAATGTGGGCGTTGAATTTGTGAAAATATTTAGACAAGTTACTGTTATATCACGGAGTAAACATGAATAAGTGAGTTAAATGTAAAACGACCAAGAAATCGCCGGTATTTGTTCTATTATTGCAGCAATGTTTATATTGGATTGACTTATAAATGAAATCGAAGCCTATTACACGAGTTCCCCTTTCATAAGAAATCGGAAAACGCCGACAATCAAATCTTGTTCGACACTCGAAACGGAGACACTCCTTATGTAATTTATTACTCGCCTCGCGATCGCGATATCGCGTCGCAACTCAAACACACTCGACTTAAGAGAATAAATGGGTAACTCAACACCAACGCGTACATTTTCTTATGAGCGAGGGTAACTTGCGTCACTTGCGAAGTCGATCAATCATGCTGGACCGACGCCGGCAACCGATCGTCATGTTTTGTGAACTCTTTCATTTATCTAATGAGTTTGCTTGGAACACGCCCTCCCGAGCTTATGTTTGCAAGGTGGGGTCCGATACTTCGACAGCTCTTGATGACTTAATCGGGTGGAACCAACAAGTGAATTATTACGGCGCGCCGTGTTTTCCTTTAATACAATTTGACCCTTATGTAGTGGCGTTGAACTCCTTAGCTGTCAAAATTATTGATATATCGTATTATCAGCGTTATTAATTAATGAAACGCTTATAGACTTCCTTCCTTTAAATCAGGGTGTCACGCAAGGCTTGGCTTTTGCCCCAATACTATTTTTGTAAATAAGCTATTGTTTTCCTTAATCTTCTCTTACCTAAAACAATTTCAAGATACGGTCCAAAGTGTTCAGGTTACAAAGTGCAACCACCTCCCGTAAGCTTTCTGTCAGACTTAATGTTGAATTCAGGCTTAACCAGATCTGAAATGCGCTGGCCTTAATCCACTTAGAATAACAACAGAGCTAATGTCTACCGCGGTTGAACCTCGTCGTTTCTTATTGTCTTGTGTCGCGGGGATTTTGTTCCAATTTATACCTACTGCGTTGGTGGCGGAGGGGAAAATAATGCTACTTTTGGCAAACTTATATTTAGAATTTTATCCCGCATTCGAGTTTTTTTTTTATTGCCAGTTAAGCAATTTATCACCAATTTTTTTAAATTAGTTGCGTGTATTTATGTCATACTTTATTCTCAAAATGTTAAAGTATTTGTGATTTTTTATGGCAGGCAAGTACTAAGTACGATACGTATTTTTTCCAAGATGGGCTTTAATCGACATCGATCAGTTAATATTATTGCTTTTTTTGAGATTGTTAATGGAGAAAATATTAGAGATTTTGTTCCATGAGCTCTAATTATTGTTTCTTTAGATTATCTTACTTCTTCAAATTCAAAAAACTATATTTGCATCTTGTCCGTTTAAAGATAAAAGTCTATAGGATTCCACCTAATCATTTTTGAGATAGTAGTTCCTCTAAAACTTCCCCGGATTTGAATGAAATGTTTGCTGAAAACGAAACCTCCGCAGGATTTGAGTGAAATTAGTTTTGAGTGGTTCCGAGTTGGCAAGTTGTCGTCCCCTGGGCGCGAGACGTTTTGGAGCAACGAGCACACATCCTCAGTTGAAAGCATTCAGAACTTTGTATGGAGTCTGAAAAGACTTTAATTGGATTTAAATTCGCCATTCGAAGCGTGTTGTTTTCTCGTACAAACTTATCATATCTACCGCTTGCTCCGTTTGTGTTGAGAATATTGCTCTAACGTTTGTTTTAAGTATGTTCAGCTATTTTTGTGTGGGTAGGTGTATGAGTTTTAATACTTAATACCGTTTTGTATAATACCTTATTTTGGTATGACTTTATAACTTTAGCACCAGTTAACCCGGTTAGAGATTGACTATGTTGGAATGAAGACAACCTAATGTGATATGCCATTAGAGGCCTTAATTAACCTCTTTTGAAGTGATTCAGGTCACATTAGCTCATCGTACAACCGAGGTACTTAGGAAGTTATGATTTTGCAACCGCGTTGTTAACGTTTTGTTGTCTAGGAAATTGATTAAAAGAATTATGCAATGTTACCTTGCTTTCGCCTGATACTAGAAAAAAAAATATATAAAATGCCACATCTGATTGTGGAAGGTAAATGAGAATCAAGATTGAAGTTTAAGACTTTACTATGCAATGTCACTATTTCAAACTTAATTCTCTTTTTAGTAAATTTCAAAATGTCATCCTGAATTAACACCCATCTAATGCTAATCTAAGCTATAGACTGTCAAAGGATCCTAAAACTTTCTGATTATAGTGAAAAATGTGTACAAAACTATCTTTAATCGCGAAATCGTTCTTAAAAAAACCTAACTAGGCAAACACGTAAAGCCAAAAAGAAAGCCCGTAACCACTTGAAGCGAAACAAAGCGTTGTATGTACAGCTCACAAAAAGACGGCCCGTGAGCGATCGCTACATCCCCCAACTTCGCCGGTCGTGTTCATTAGAACTTAGACTTGTATGAATTTTCGCCAACTTTCCACCATAATGAACACTAAAAGGAGGTAAGTTTCAACGCTTCAAATTTTAATACCCCGCCACGGTTCGCCGCGGACAAGCTTAATACTAAATTGGCCGTATGGAATTCGTAGGTGGGTGAGGAGTTAGAAATCCAATATCCCCTCTAACTTCATTTTAAATGAACTCCGCTGTTTGTCTGGCTTTTGAACTGTTTTCATATTACGCCTGCGAGTCTGTTGTATGTTTGCGCTATTGATATTTGGTGGCTCGAAAGAGATGTGTTGTTTCTGGTTTTTTTAATCCTCTCTTCTCTGTAGGAATGATTTTAACGTACATGTTTTTTTTCTTTTTTTTTGTTAGAAAAATAGGAGTATTCGACTTTTTGAAATATTGACAGTTGTGTATGTATAACGATGGATAGTAACCAAGTTTAGTAGGACGTTTTCCTTTAATTTGATTACATAATACTATTAGTCAATCTTAAGATATATGGTGTGAATTTAATGATATTTATATAAATATGTAGTCTTCTGTATTAAAGTAAAATGAATAAATTATAAAATGATTTAAAATGTCATCGCATGTGTCCTAAGTCACATTAAAAATTGGTGAGATATACATATAATACTATATAAATCGTTTTTTTTTTTCTGACCGTTGAATAAAAAAAATATTTATTATGACAATTTAATATTCCAACTCTTGTACTTCTATTGGATGTAGACTAATTAATAAACGGATTAAGTAAGTAATCACAAAATATAAAAATGGGCACATTCAAATTTAATATCGTCAATATACGATTCTGATACCTAGATTCCCAATTTAGGCATCTTACGTCCAATGAGAACTAATATAATATGATAATTACGAAGAACTAATACATTATGTGATCTCTGCCTACCCCCATGGGAAAAAGGCGTGACATTATGTATGAATGTATGTAACTAATATATTATAATACAATTCGGAACAACTCTACTCGTGATTTTATTTGTTAATCGACTAGATAAGAGGAGCCTAAACATCGATAATTCGATGTTATTGTTCAATGTTATAATAAAAGTTTAGTCAGTTTACCGACGGTAATAATATCATCCATAGTTAAATCATTGGAACAGGAAATAGTATCTATGTTCTATGACATAACATCTTACACTTTTATTGTAATCATATTATGTCTTCTCCCACAGTCATTGATTGTATGATTTGGTTTAGAACATTTAAAAAAAAAGTGTATATTACTCATGTATATTTTGACGCTGAAAAGAGTAACTATCGAGTTTCTTGCCGGTTTCTTCTCGGTAGAATCAGCATTCCGAACCGGTGGTAGATTCACATTGCTCTAAAGATTTTGTAAAATTGACGATTTATAAGTGCTTTTTTTAAGGCCTACATGAATAAAGAAATTTTGAATTTGAATTTGAATACTATTGCTTCTATTTCTGGTCATATTAAGTACATCATTCATCATGGTCATTTTTGTACTATAGATACTATCGGTACTATAATGTATGTACAGTCACGAGCAATAATACATGTAGGTATACATTGTCACATTTTCAAAAATATCTAAACTTCTACCATTCTAGAAATACGTGAACAACAATTTCTCCTAAATCGCCTAACTATCAAACTGTGTCAAAACTGACCCAGTTTTTTCAAATAATGGCATAGAGTGATAGATTTTTTTTTAATGTGACAATTTATACATGTTATTGCTAGTGACTGTACACATAGTACCGTACCGTGATAGTTCACTAGTTAGAGACAATAATAGTATCGATGATATCGAGATTATAGATTGTATAACGACTTGCATTAACATTTTCCCTTATTCGATTAGCTTACTCATCGAGTACGAAAATAATATCGATTCTATGTATAGTCAAACTATTCATATTGGCATCGTTTAGCATCTCAACCCACGAATTGAGAATGTCAGAAGGCCTTTGAAGTGCTTGGTTACCTGTAGGGGGTCGACAATTAAGTATCCATTGTAACTTGTACATTTAATTGCTATTTAACGCTTATGGAGGCCATCAAATATTAATAACTATCCTCCGTCCGGGCGTTGGTTGCGTGCACGAAAATATAATATAGCTTTCTTAACAATAGAGGGGAAGAGTGGTCTCCTTTGCCAGTTAAGAAAAGTTTTATGCTAGCCAAGTCTTTATTCTATTTTGCGTTATAGTATTTCTAATATTCTTATTTTTATGTCATGTTTTCGTCTAACGCATGGTGGTCGTTTCGTAATTTACGTTAGACGCGAATTGATTAAATTTATAAACTTATCAAGCATGAACCTTTAATTATGACGTAAATTAAGGAAACCCACACCGTTTATGGCCAGACACACGCTTGATATGTTTTTTACTTAAACAGTTTAGAATGTATCTACTTAGTACTAATCTGATGTTTAAAAGTCGGTTCAAGTAGATACATATTATTACGTAAGTCCCACGTTGGGCGCCAAATCCATATTACATTTATATGTAATTGGGATTCGTTACACTTGCAAACTTCAATAAAATATTTTTGCTGCTTTATTTTCTATGTGGAAAGAAAAACAGATGGAAGATCTCTTATTATTTTTATACTCATAACATAGTCTATAACGTAGTGAGCGGTGGTAGCTCAATGGTAAGGACACGCGCCTCTGAACCGAGGAGTGCGGGTTCAAACCCGGCCACGTACCTCTGGATTTTTCAAGTCTATGTACGTATTTATACCACAAGCTCGACGATGAAGGAAAACATCGTGATGAAACCTGCAAATTCAAACAACTTTGGATTTGTAACCATGATCCAAAAAATTGTCTGGTTCCCCTATCTTAGGGTTACGAAGGTCAGATCGGCAGTCGCTTCAATGTAATTACCAGACTCGCTAAATCCTGGATCATGGTCTAAGCGGACCCCGTCTAAGCACGGGACATAGGACGCTAGGAAGATGATTGTCTATAACGAAGATTAACGATTTCGTCATATCCCATCCCACATGGATATTTTTCAATAGGGTTTGATCATTTTAGTGTTTTACTGGAGGAAATATGTTTTTTTTAAACAATGTTACCATCATACTGTCTATTTTAGTTACTTTATATCCAATTCGGCCAACACCCACAAAATTAGACAGAATTATGACCTTAATCTCTAAATTAATCTTCCGTTTAAGTAACTGTGACCCTAATCTCATAGTCTGTAATTCCAATAATAATAATAATCTTCTCTTGAATCTTTATATAAAATTCCATCTAATGCAAACCATTGTGTAACTTACAACAATTTTAATCTGGCTACCCCTTTGAAAATTGCAGACGTGAATGTATGCATAGAGCTCCATTAGATCAGAATATAGACAACTCCAAGAAAAAAGTATTCAACGAGATTAAACGAGCTCATTGCTCCTCGTACTCTACCTATATCTACCTATTGCAGGCGTGATGATATGTATGTATTAAACGAACATAGGCCGTAGGTATCTATAATTCAGCTAACGAACTCTTCAAAACACCAGTAACAGACATGTTTAATATTCAAAAAAGTGTCGAGGTGCAACCGGCGAGCATGTGGGAGTGATATAAGCGCCCGCATGGTCTTATCTGGCGGAGCGACACGCACCGACTCAGTAATGTGCGCGATCGATACGCCCTTATCACCACTCCAAAACTTTAGTTATGAGAATAACGAGTGTCCCTTCAGATTAGCGGAATTGGACCGACGGCGATACGCCAAATTGCCCCGTGTCAATCAATATTGTGCACCTTTAAATAGTTGGAAAACAAGCGATTGATGTGTTTTTTTTGGTATATTCAAACTAAGAAGATTTTGCTTTTCATTGGTTATTTGCACTGCAAATCATTTATAATGAACGCTTCCAAATTCAAAAGTATAAGAACTGTTATTTTTTTAATGACAAAGACATCCTATTCTGTATAATTAAAAAAATATATTTTAATTAATTAATACATATCAAGCACCGGAATACATAATGTATATATAATACGAGACGGGCGCTCAGTTCCATATTCTCGGATATTTCTTGAAAATAATGTCAAATGATTGTGTATAGATAGACAAAACAATTTTTACTTTTAACAATTGAAAGTATTTATCTCTTTAGCTTTACTTTATAATTTCGCACGTTACATCGAAGTTAATTTATTATTAGAAAGAAACTGAGCTTTATGCATAAAGTAATGGGTATATTTGTACAAAACATTATAATTGATAACCAATTATACCTGTCTTGGATTGAGAACATTGATAAAACTATTATAATATCGGGTACACGACCAAGAAGACACCAGCAATATTTTTTTTTAGAAAATAACGTAATGGCTGCATAAAAAACTGCACACGGTGGCCCCGGGTCAGACTTGTTAATTTTGACCGCAAGATTTTTCGTAATTACTCGTTCATGTGCGCGTTTAATTTTTTTTACTTGTATGTCAAAGTTATTTATATTACTAAATTATCTTCATAATACCTTGCATTATTATTTTATAGTTTAATTTTATAGGTTATAAAATAAAAACTAAAACCCAGTTCGAAAAAAAAACCTCTAAAATGTACGGATTGCTGAATCCGCTCCCTTTACCAGTAGGTTTAAATATCGCCTGCATCACGCGGACCAACAAATTGATACTAAAAAATCGTTTGACATCTTCATCATTAGAATTGGGTGAGTAGTTTAGTCACTACGGTAGAACAGACTTAAAAACAAACGTAGTTTCACAGACGAATAAAATTATAAACCATCTTTGTGCCGTAGACTGCCAAGTATTATCTAGGTAATTGTTATTAACATTTCTAATATATTTAATAGGATTTGAGCCAAATTACCAATGTGAATCAAGCAATATAAATATAGATAAAAGATTAACCGTTTAACACAATTTAAAAGGCAAAGTGTGCGTTCATAAATTCTACATTTAATCTAAGTCGAGAAATTTATTTGTCACACTGACTATATAGAAAATTTTGTATTAACTGATTACATATGTACGTCATATAACTGGAAATGGACCGTCTAGAAACAATCAGCTAATTCAATCGAGACCTACTAAAAAGTCTAGAAGCTTTTTAACCGTTTTATATGGAATTTTCTGCTCCATTTTGTGGTCAACAGTTATATGAAAAACAAAATCCGTCAAAAACGTAAAACCATCGGTCAGTGAAATGATATTCACTGAAATTCGAACTACCTAAGAGGAAAACTCCTATAAAGTTACTTCGAGAGAATCCCAGCAACACAGATTTTAAGTAAAAAGTTACAATAAGTTACCTAGCTTTGGATCTAGTCCTTACAAATGATGATAAGTTTAATTAGCGACGGTGTACTGCGATTTCCGTCGGCTTTGGTTGCATTTCCCATTAAGAAAATCTCAGAATCTTTTCTACCTAGTATAAAATTAGTTCTGAATAAATGGCATACACTGATATATCTATTAAAACCAGTTCTACCTTCATGAGTTTTATTTTGCATCTGTTTTTGAGATTATAATTTTCGCGTAGGTTTGATACACAGTCATTTTCTTAATTTCATAGACAATTAACAACTAAACCAGTTATTGGACAGATTTTATTCACCGTCTCGTTATTTCCTGTTAAATAAAATTACTTGATGTGTGTCAAAATTCTTGCCAATCTTTTAAAAGTTTTTTTAGACAACACAAAAAGTTGTGACCTTTCTTAAAGTGATTTTTAAACTTGCGATTCTAACTATTCAGACAAATAAAGATGGACTTCATGAAAATTGTATGCTAATCTTTAGGATAGTATAATACTTAGTTGATTTATCGCTGTTTCCTAAAGATTTTCCCGGAATTTCCCCAATCAAATAGTATATTTACTTATTACAATGAAACTATATTTTGTCGTGTTTAATATATATTTCCTACTAGTTTAAGTCTATTTAGACATTAATATAATAGATAAAGAAATAGGACGGGAGTGTCTGATTATGTGTAAAATCAGTTAAAATGGCCACTGATAATAATTTCAAGAAATAGCTCATGTAATAAACATCCCTTAAGCCCTTAAAGCTGTAATACAGTTAAGATACACATCCAACTGGTTTCATTAGGCCAATAATAAATTACTGAGTATTTAGCGGCTCCATCTCTCGCAATTTATAATTCCCCCGTTTCGTGTTGCACGAACGAGATATTTCAGCAGAATTTTCGCTGAACAAAGTGAGAAATTTAATATTATAAGTCCCTGGTTGGTAATTAGCGCAAAAAGCGTCTCGGGTGTTTATTATCTGGTAATAGAATTGAGGAGGTCGGCGGGCGTTTCTGTGTCGAGCGCAACCTGTTGCCGACGGCGCCGCCTTCCGCCCATCGCCAGCTCGAACTGGCTAAAGTACCCTCAGCCCAACTCCGAGAAATTACTTTCTGAAAAAGAAAACTACAATACTTACCCTGGCGACTCGACCGGCGGGCACGGCAGCTGCTTTTATTTTTACTACACAAAATTAATGACGGAAAACAATCAAACGGTAATTTTAGCTCTTCATTTTTTATTTATTTTTAAAACGAAACTAATAAAAATAGAAACACACTGTGCAAATAAATGTTCGACGAAAAATGAAATTCGTAATTCGAAAAGAATGAACGAAGGAAAAAAAATATCGAGTTTTAGCGCGAGCGGCGGCAGAGTTTCGAGTTGGGTACTAGGATGTTAGGAGTCGAGAGAGGTGTTGGAGAAGACGCGGTGCCGCCACCGCGGCCGACTACAGAGTGGCAGCGGGCCGACCGAGCACGGGCCCCACCCCTAGCGCAGGCGCGCTGCGCATCCACCACCGCGCATGACCGACATCCTACCGAAAAGTGGAAAAGTGACTCCTCCAACGTAGATATACCATTATGTACTAAATAAATATTGTATCGTAATAGATGCCGGGCCGAGCACATAATTTTGACCCAATTGATGATTTTTATGCGCGATTTGAATCACATCACCGCTGGAGATTGATACCGGCTCGACCGTCCCCGTTCTTGCTTCGAAATTATACACTGCTAACTAACTGTTACGTAAAATGTATTGAAAACGCTCACAATAGCTTCCACAGAGCGATCTTGTACAAGGGAGACAATTGAAAGAGCTGAATTAGTGACGCCTGAATAATTTATCTTTAACGATGATGTTGTACAGTTCTTTAATGCCGCTGTAATATCCGTTTCGTAATGCTGCATCGTAGCCGCGGGGCAAAGTTTGGAACTTTGTCATGATTTGATTGTCGGATCCTAGGAACACGCGCAACTCGTACGAATACAAGACATTAATGAATTGGTGAGCGTAGTCGACGCTGTGCCCGCAGCGAGCCTTTCCATTCAGTTTGAAAATGCTTTGGTTAGCGAACTGGTGGACGCTTCCAGCTCTCAGATTGACCCTGGCTGCTATAGCTCCCGCCGTCTTCTCGAGCTGGGGTGTAGCTGGTGGCCCAGCACTATCATAGCCGTAAGGATAACCGATCGAATGTCCATTGTTTCTTATAGACAAATACGCCTTTATCTCTTTTCTGTATTTCGTCAATACGCCTTGTATGAACATTGTCTCGTTTTCGGAATTGGCCGATAGTCCAGGATATATGGGGGAGAAGCTAGATGAGACGGTTGGGCACGATTTCCAGTCGCCTTCGAAGTTTCTGCTTATGTCCACGCCAACGCTGAGATCGTCATCGGAATGTCGTAGATTTTTTCTCCATGAGCGTTTCTATAAAAATGTAAATATGCAATTTTTTATTTGAAATATAAGCGAGTAGGTCAATCAAGTAAACATTAGCATTATAAATGGATATAAATTTGAACAAAATCATTATTATTAAAAAAAAATCAATAAATCTCTGACTGAATAACGTAATAAAACAGTTTGGAACTTACAAATCTAGCATACTCCTGCCCGTCGGGGTTTGTGGAAGGTAGTATCACCCAGCGAACCTTCTGTATCATCTCGTGGTTCTCCTGACAAGCCAACAGTTGTTCTATCACGTACAGGGCCAGCCCTACGGACTCCGTACCTGCTTCCTGACCAGCCTCAATGACAATTACTGGACGGTCATCCTCTTTTTCTTCATTCACTTTGGGTGTCCTGATGATCATCTGTGTAGAACCCATATATAAATAATCAAAAAGTCAGATAACATAACAAATATTGATCGACTCCAAGCTAAGTAACTTAAGCACTTGTGTTGCGGATGTCAGTGGCGGATTTACAGTCTCGGCCGCCCTAGGCCCCAGGCCATAATTCTCAGTACTAACGCGTCATCACTTAATTTTTAACACGATTGGGCGACCCTTATATCTGGCCGCCCTAGGCCCGGGCCTACTGGGCCTTAGGGTAAATCCGCCACTGCCAATAGTGGTACATTAAATATACACTTAAATATTAACATATAGACACAAATGCAAGTATTAATTATGTGAATGTTTATTCTGAAACCGAATCGAACCAACAGTTCTTGGCGCATATGACAGGGTCACTACCGAACGCATCATCGAGCCAGTGAAAATATATTTGTAACCAAAAAATAAAACTTTGAATAAGAAGTTATTATAACTATACCTCATATAAATGTCGCCCTTCGTACGTCACTTTATCATTTAGGATTTCAGTTAGGTTCCCGCAAAATTGTTTGATGGCTTTCAAGAATACAGTTATCTGAAAAAACCATAAATTGATAATATACGTACTATATATAGTTCAATGAGTAAGAATTCTTAGTACAAATATTAAAAACTAGTTCTAATAGTGTGGTAGATAAATATATAACAGTTACGGCCATACAATAAATATAATTGTATACTTTTTTGTATTTGTTACAAGATAGCATTCTTTGAAAACAATTCTTTTCAAAGCATGTATTAGATTCCCAATTTATTTTTTTGATATTGTTAAATGGTAAGTTTATTCGGTTCAGGTTGCAATGGCCATAATAAGAATTTATAAAACCATTGATTGTTCGAAATTAAAAGGGCAGATAATTCAGTAGTCCCATGTTGGTCTGGGACTTGGCCCAGGTTGATCTGGGACATCCCCCCCGCCGGGGTCCTCGGTTTGTCGTACCGGGGGGGCTCAGTAGGCCCTGCCATGGCAGGGCTGAAGCGAAGAGGGACCCCGAGGTGAGCCGCGACTGCACAAATGGCATACGGGCAGTTGCGGCGGTCCGGCTGTAACCTCCGCAGCCGGACCAGGGTTGCCAAGGAAGAGGAGGAGCGGAGTGTTTTCGTTGCTCGCCTCCCTATCCTCGGCAACCCGACAGGGGCGCGCTGGGTCGCGTCGTGGTGGGTCGCGGAGGGATTGAGCGTCTCGATGCTCTCCCTCCGCGACGACAGGGCTCTGCCCTCAATTTGGGTCGCCGGGTGGAAGGCGGCCCCCTCTGGCGAGACGCTCTCCGCGTGCCCTCTGGCTTAGCAGAGGGCACAGCGCGAGAGTGGGCCCACGACGCCGGTCTCGGGGACGATCGGCGTCTGAATCCTGGGCGGAGTAGTTGAGACATGCTGGGTGGCCTGGCATGTCTCGACGCGCGCGCGTGCTCGGTGCTGTGCATCCGACGACTGATGGCGTGGGCTGCACAGCATCGACCACCGCCGCGCGAGGTGAGCCGCGCAGCGCGGCACGCGCACTACCGGAGGAGCTGTTGTATAGTCCCGACAGTGGGGATACCGGCTCCTCCGGAACTGCGCCGATGGAGGCCACCTTGGGGTTTAGTCGGTTCGAGTCCGACACACCGCCCTCTGGATCCCCGTCCGGAGGGTGACGGCTCGTGGGAGATCCCCAAGTAAAAAAAAAAAAAAAATAAAAAAAAAAAAAAAAAAAAAAAAAAAAAGGTTGATCTGGGACATAAAAAAGAATGTGCCATCAGTGGTTCTTGCCTAGCATGTCGTAAAAAGCGACTAATGGTTTACGGGCTTTTGGGTATGTGACTGAGTAGGCAACGAGCTAGCCACTTGTCACTTCTTTTCATCCGACCCAGCCTACTGTACCATGTTGGCCTGGGACTTAAAAATAATATGCCAACTGTGGTTCTTGCCTAGCATGTTGTAAAAGGCGACTAACGGTATATCGGATTTTGGGTATGTGATTGTGTAGTTGGTTGGCCGCTTGTCACTGCTTTTTCACAATTTTCCATCAAGCCCAGCCCGACTTTATTTTCGGCTGAATGTAGTTGAATGGGCATGCTACCCCATCGACCCTGCCTACCCCTTCTGGGATTATAGGCGTGATGTTATGTATGTATGTAATTCAGTAGGGATGATGATCTCAGAAACAAGTCTTTTCTAGATAATTTATGAAAAACAACGCATTAGTATTGAAGAAACATAAAACCTTTACCATTACAACCCATTTGCACATATTTCTTCTAATTGTTTCGAAATCATTCATAAGTTAGAAGAGTATGCTAAGCCAAGTCACACTTTGTAATTTCTATGCAAAATAATATGGAAGTATTGAAGCATGTTGACCTATAAAAAGCATGTTAATATATTATGGGCGTCATGTGCCCTATACTCTAATGGTGTAAGCTATATTTTTTTCCTTACATATATATCATCACACCCATAATCCCTGAAGGGGTAGCCAAAGTCAAAGAGGCAGATAGCTCCCTTGACCATATTTAGTCAAAAATAAAACTGGGCTGGGTCAAATGGAAAACTGCAAGAAAGTAGTGACAAATATCAGGTTAAATATCAGACTACATCACATACATTGATCTGACTCCGAGGTAAGTAGCTTAAGCTCTTGTGTTACTGATATCAGAACCAACAGTGGTATTGCAAATATAAACTTAAATATCAGATATTAACACCCAGACACAGAACAAAGACAAATATTCATCACAAGAATGATTGTCCTCAGTGGGGATCGTACCCGCGACTCCTGGTGCTTGGGGCAGGGTCACTACCGAATGCGCTATCGAGCCAGTCATAAGTGACAAGTGGCTAGCTCATCGCTTATACAATTACACATCCAAAACCCTATATACTTACAATTAGTCGCCTTTTACGACATGCAAGGCAAGGAACACAGTTGACGAATTATTTTTAGATCCCAGACCAACCAACAGACAATATACCTACATATATATTTCTATAGAAAGTAAAACTTCATAGTTTTCTTACTCACCGTACTGGCCCCAATAGATGCATCTTCCACGCAGGTTGCTTCGTCGTGGTCCTTTATAGTTTCAATCATATGTTTGTAGCAATCCCTTACTGTTTTACATCTACAACAAAGAACTAATAAATTGTTATAAATAAATAAAAACGATATATTAAATTTTTTTCTTTGATTTCTCTTACATTATGGAACTGCGTAGCTATTTTTAATATGTTATTTCGCATTAATAATGTTATTAAACATGTCTATTTTCAAAACATACCCGCAGTTTGAACTTTTGACGTGACGCGTGCATTCTGTAATATATTATAAACGAAATCTATTGTAAATTAAGGCAAGGAAACGAGATTTTAATTTGAAATAAATATACATATATACAGTACATACATACCATTATCAAAGTAGAAATAAGCTCCTTAAAATCGGGAAATTGTTAAAGGTAGAGAGAGACAAGTGACTACATCGTCACCTAGTACATAATCACAAACCCAAACCTAATCTTATATTAGGTAGTCGCCTTTAGTCGGTTAGGTAAGTCGCCTTTTGCGGTGTGCTACGTAAGGAACACAGTTAGGTGGTAGTACATGTAGATGAATGTTCTGTCATCACAGCTTTCAAAATTCCTATAACAAAATCGATACTAAATCTTAGTAATACTTACCACAAGCTATTATTATAACCATCAATAATTTAATCAAATATAAATCCATTTTACCTATGCAATATGTATATTGAAATTCAAAAGTTAAATATTCAAGAAATATGAATCAATAAAAAAGTTTTATAGAAGGCTATCGTAAAAGAACCAATATGTTTACCATAAAAACTCAAGAATATGACTTTTGGTATCAACATTAAAAGGCACGTGGTATATTTTAATTTCTTTTAATTTTTACTTATCACATAGATTTATGTAGATATTAATCAATTAGCGAGTACGAAGATCAGTCTTCATCAGGCAAAGAAGATTCTGTGTGGGCCTTCAAATATTTATTTGGAAACTCATGACGTATTTGCTTGCCGAATTCTTTAAAGCCTTCGTAGAACTGCGGCAGAATGATACGAAGCTGTTCTTTAGGAAATATGAATTCGTGGCCATTCGTCATTTCCATCGTGTAAGAGTAGGGTACACCCACTGCGCCAAAGGCGAAGTCATCGCTGCCACCAGCTGCAGGGTACCATTGGCCACCACCCATAACCTTAAAAGGCTCGCCTCCTGCTTTCAGTACCGCCTCCGATACAGATTTCGCTAAAGAATCAAGCTTCCTCCACTGCTCAGGAA
This sequence comes from Glyphodes perspectalis, assembly GCA_951394215.1. NCBI lineage: Eukaryota > Metazoa > Arthropoda > Insecta > Lepidoptera > Crambidae > Glyphodes > Glyphodes perspectalis. Next base: position 7,435,756 of record OX596217.1, read on the forward strand.
GATATTCACCGGTGAAACCCCACGGGTAAAGAAGATACTGCCCATAAGCGTGTATAGACACATACAATTTCAGATGTTGTGCATTCTCCGTCATTATATTTCTAACTATCTGCGTCTCAGGTTCAGAGAAGGGCTTTGGGCCAGCGTATACGTCTAAGTCGCAAGGATTGTTTGACATTCCACTTACACCCCATTTAAATCCGTAATTTCTATTTCCATCTACTCCATAACAATTGGAAGCTTCAGTTTTGGATCTTGTTTTTCTCCATAACCGATTCTGAAATATAATTGCGTTATATATAAACAAGACGCTGTTTGACCAGCAGAATTTAAATATAAATGTTACTGTCCTCAACTCATAAAGGAGAGGATTGGGTTTATGAAAAATCTATGACTGATCACTTACTTCAGTTAAAAATTATTTTATTGGTATTTGTTATTAGCAATTCAGATTAAATACAAATGACTACTTACAGCCTTACTGGTCCGTGTGAACTCATAGCCGTCTGGGTTTACGACAGGGAGAATGTACCAATCAACCCCGAGTAGCCCATTCTTCCTGGCATCGGGGTCGCTGGTCAGCCGGTGGATGATGTACAGTGCCATCGATGGAGCGACCCATTCTCTAGCGTGGATACCTGATAAACAGCACAAGGCAATTTAGTAGAGAAAAACACTGATAAGGATGTAACCAGTCGGTAACAAAGCACCGTTCGACGCTGTCAACGAATTAAGTTTACATACTATTTTTAAACATTTTCAACCAAATTTTTCAGAAAAAAACATAAGGTCATCATACATACATAACATCACGCCCATAATCCCCGAAGGGGTAGGCAGAGTCGAAGGGGCAGCAAGACCATTCAACCACATTCAGCCAAAAGTAAAGCCGGGCTGGGTTAGATGGAAAATTGTGTGTGACAAAGCAGTGACAAGTGGCTAACCTGTCACTTACACAATCACACACCCGAAACCCGATATACCATTAGTCGCCTCTTACGACATGCTAGGCAAGAACCACAGTTGGCATATTTTTTTTCAGTCCCAGACCAATATGGGACAGTGGGCTGGGTTGGATGGAAAGCTGTGAAAAAGGAGTGACAAGTGGCTAGCTCGTCGCCTACTCAGTCACATACCCAAAAGCCCGTAAACCATTAGTCGCCTCTTACGACATGCTAGATTAGAAACGCAATTGGCATATTTTTTTTTTCCCAGACCCACATGGGACAAGGGCATCATTAATGAACGAAAATCTTTTGTAATTTTAATTTTAATGGTTGATGATCAATAAAGTAAGAATAGATCTATTTACACCTAGTGATCGCCTAGTGGTCGAAAGTCGAGATTAAAAGGTTTTTTTTTATTTATTTCATATGCATAATTTAAAAAAATATATTAGCATTACTCCTTCTTTACATAAACTGCTAGCAGCGCCCCATGGTTTGACCCGCGTAATCCCCGTTCCCGTAGGAATATTGGTACAAAATATAGCCTATGTTACTCGCTGATAAAGTAGCTTTACATTGGTGAAATAATTTTTCAAATCGTTCCAGTAGTTTCGGAGCCTATTCAATAGAAACAAACAATCAAACCTTTCCTCTTAATAATATTAGTTAATTTATGTGTGCGAAATTTAATACTCCTTAGTCCTCGCAATTTTTTAAAAAGTTGGACCAATTTTTTGCTTCATGTACCTATTAATATATAGATGACAGGTCAAGCAGTCAGAGTCCCTGACCACGAAACCAAAGATCACAGGTTTGAATCCTGCTAGAAGTCAATGTTTCGTATAGTGAGCATGGATATTTGCTTTCGAGTTATGGATGGTCATTAAACGTAGATCCATAGCACGTGTTAACTAACATGTCTAGTTTGAAAGTAGGGAATTCGTGTGTCGGTCTGGAGTAATTATTTATTTATGATTTAACTGTAACATTCACCTGCATCTATAAATATAATAGGATTCTGTGCATTGAAATCAGCTGATATCTTGACGAGCTTGATGCGACGACCTTGGTAACTGTTCCCCATAGTTTGCAGCCGCACCAAGTCTGGGTGTCGTTTAGCCACCGTTTCTATGTACACTCTGATCTGTACAACACATAAAATAATTATTGAATCCTAATCGTTGTAATCTTTCTCAAAAATCATGCGAGTATCTAAGGACGTTTTAATTAAATTAGGAAATCTCTTCTGATGACATTAGTTTTATTGTCTATAAGGAAAGATTTAAAAAATAGGTTAATATCATCATCCTAGCGTTATTTCCAATGCTTAGACGGAGTCCGCTTAGACCATGATCCAGAATTTAGCGAGTTTGGTAATTACATTAAAGTGACCAGACAATTTTTTGGATCATGGTTACAAATTCAAAGTAGTTTGAATTTGCAGGTTTCATCACGATGTCTTCCCTCACCATCAAGCTAGTAGTATAAATACGTGCATAGATTTAAAAAAATTTAGAGGTACGTGCTCAGGTTTGAACCCGCACTCCTCGGTTAAGAGGCTCGTGTCCTTACCATTGAGCTACCAATGCTCAGGTTAATAATCTATACTTATAATAAATCTGTAGAGGTCAATTCTGTACATGAAATATATTTTCAAAATAACTATCAGGGGGTGATTAGTGATCGATACAGATGCCAAAAATGCAATCAGTAAAATTTTTGTCTGTCTGTCTGTCTGTCTGTCTATCTGTCTGTATGTTCCTTATAGAAACAAAAACTACTCGACGGATTTTAACGAAACTTGGTACAATTATTCTTCATACTCCTGGGCAGGTTATAGTATACTTTTCATCACGCTACAATCAATAGGAGCAGAGTAGTAAAGGGAAATGTTGAAAAAACGGGAGAAGGTACTCCATTTATTAAGCTTCCGTCGCGTGTGCAGTCTTAATGGTTAACGTTACATAGAAATCATGGATGACGGAATTAGTCTTAATATTAACCATAAACGCGGGTGACACCGCTGGCACAGCTAGTAGTTAATAAAAAATAGGTTTTCATGGTGAATCTTTATAGCTAAGCCATGATTGTTAAGATGAAATAAGTTTGTTCACGTTTAGGGTAATTACACCAAGAACAAATTTACATACGAAGAAATGCACCGTCACCCTAAGTAAGGGGGGGGGGGGGGGGCACTCGGGAATGCTTGTTTGTCTAATCATGTAGGCGACGAGTTAGCCATGCCACTACTTTTTCTTAATATCCACCTTATACAAACTCTATTTTTGCTATATGTGATGAAGCGTGATGATATGTAAGAATGACTGAAGTACTATTCAAAATTCTCGTCTGGCTTATAACCCTGTTGCATAAGTAATTAAAGTAGTAATAGTCTAGTTCACTCCATTTTTTTTATAGTCCATAAGTTAGAATATCAAACAATATTTAATTCGTATTTTTTACTTGAACTAATACTCAAAAAATTACAAAGATACAGCGCTTCAAAAATCTAGGGCGCTTTACGTCACTTGATGGTAAAAATTTACGGACCTAGTGATGACACGCGGTACTTTAACGCGCTGTATCTTCATCATTTTTGGTTTGCTAAACAATAAAAATCACGTAAGCAAAATTTTTTGTAATCTCAATAATGGAATTATAAAACTTTTGAGTAAACTAGCCTTTTATATTGGTTACTAACGCTAGCGAAATTGTTGTAATCGTATAGGTTGAACGACCGCATGACTCTCCTCCTCGGCACTCGCAGGAGAGCCTCGAACTTCCTGAACACAAAACAAGTAACGTGTGTTGTATATCTAAAGTTCAGGTTTGGTACAAACTCTATCAGTCGTACAAACAGCCATACAAACTCTGTCAGCCGCAACCACCATGGCACCGCACCGACCAGACCGGAACTCCCGCTGCGTCCGGAAATACACGCGACGCAGCTGTATGTCCCATCTACATTGGTCTACGAAGGTCGTGGATCTCGTAGACTATGTACGAAAGAAGTCCACCTTCATACTGAGAGTCGAGAAGTTGGAGTCCCGCCACAAAGTTAATTTCAACTCGTTTGTGGTGAGGGTGCCGACCCACCATCTGGACACCATTATGAAGGAGGACTACTGGCCGGAGGGAGTCGTATTTCGCAAGTTTCGAGGTCGACTTTCCTCTGACACAGCACGCATCACGCATCAGATTAGATTGTTTTTATAATATAAGTATGTTAGTAGGTATATATTATATGGGCTAATATTGTTTTATAATAATTTGATGCTTGAAATAAATGCATTTATTTTATTTTATTATTTTATTTATTTATTTAGACAAATTTATTGAACTGTCACGTTTCTGGTTGATTGTGGTTAAGAGGGCCTGCTGCCTATTTCACTCTGCCTGCCCCTTCGGGGATTATGGGTGCGATGTTATGTATGTATGTTTCTTTTCCATTACAAATTAAGGATTTTTTTATAAATATATGTTATTAACTATTAAAGTGGATTTGTCTTGCGTTTGTAATGTCAGTCAGTCAGTACTTAGGTATGTGTATTATTGAAATTAACAATCGCACCCCTACTTTATTTTAGTCCACCTAAGATGATTCCCGTGACAGGTGTCAATATTATTTTTCATGCATTGTACTTTCTACAAATCAACATATATTATTGTAAAAAAATAATTAAATATCTCCATTTATGAATGTAAACACGTTTTATAAATTTTCTTCTTAAATTTATTTATTACTAATTTAATTTTAAAAAAATATCGCAAACTACGGGATTCGGAAAGTTTACTCATAGAGCTGAATTTGGATAAAGGGGCCTGCTGCCACTTTGACTCTGCCTACCCCTTCAGGCGTAATGTTATATATGTATGTATGTATTCAAAATAAAATAAATAAAAAAGTCGATTTAACTGCCTTAGAACTTTTTATCGAATTAAAAAACATCGAACGGCTGACATACGGATGCACAACTATTAACGTCAAATTCAAAGTGTCACGGAATTCATCTTAGGTGAAATGGACTTTTAATGTTTGTCTCCTAGAAAACTTGCAAAGTATACTTACTTGATGGATCATTTTAATTTTTTACGTAACGTCGAATTTTTACATGACCCTGTTTTCATATTTTTAATGAAATTTCAACTTATGGAAGTGATAAAATTTCTAGCGAAAAATATTTTTATTTATAAAGTACTGCACAATCTATTATAATTCAAGTTTAGGTGAACTCAATGGTGCAGTTATTTATAGTATTTATCGCGTATGAACTATTTCGGATGAATAATCATAAATAACTACGAGTATTACATTATGTATTACAAAATGCTATTGACTATATAACATACAATTGATTAGCATTACAGCGCCATATACAGTAAATCAATCGTGACATGAATCGTTTATTACGTCAGTCACATGGCTCTAAACATTTCTGCCACTTTACTGAAACGCTTATCATTTCAGCATTATGGGAAAATAATTAGGCGGAAAATTAATATTAGTGGATCAATTTAATTATTGACTTGATGATATTGCACGTTTTGTGGGAACATGCCACATGTGAGCTAAGTTTATGAATTGAAATAATGTCCTCCTAACCGATATCGGTCACGGTGGCCAATCTCAACCAGGATTAGCCATCTGCGCAGGAGATATTATAGTGCACAAGTGTGTGCGCAAACACAGGTGCACTCTCTGTTCCTTCACTCTCATATTCCGGTGAGACGGCAATTCGACATGGCTGGTGAGAGGTCAGGCGCAGGACCAACGGCTCAACGTGCTTGGATATGAATTGCAAATTAACCAGTTGATTTTTCCTTCCTTGATACAGAATTCAGGCAACGGACTCGTAGATGTACCTAGTTAGTAAAAAAATGGATGGAGATATAAGCTGCCAACAACTTATAAACAGACTGAAATCGACAAACACAATTAACGCTTACTAATATTAAGATTGCGAAACTCCACCTGTCTGTTCGCTACGTTTTCACGTCTAAACGACATAAACAATTTTAATTAACAATAGAACTTAGATCTTAAAAGCATAGCCGGATACGAATGGGGAAACGCGAAATAAGTAAATTTCCTGGGTAATAAAAATATGGTCTTGTAATGTCATATGAAATTGTAAGAAATTTTATATTTTTCATTATATATTTGCTGGACAAAAAAAAATTTTAGGCTGGTTGACGATATATTGTTTTCTTACTCAATTAGCTTATACAGAGGTTGAGTTGAATATCGATGTTGCTCTTATTGAACCCACCTGCCGTACTGCGTTTCCTTCACTTCAAACTTCAGGCCGTTGACCTGCGCGAAATCCTGGATGGGTGCCATGACGTCCGCCGGCACCAGCAGGTCTAGGCTATCGTTGAGGCCCCGGGTGCCCTTCAGCACCTCCACTCGACGCGTGGGGTCCTCGAAGCGCCGAGTCACCTCCAGTTGGAAATTGTCCGTTGGTATCATTCGGACCAATGTGTAGCTGTCAATATATGCATCTTTTTACATATGCTTTTAGATGTATTTATAAATATATATGCTTTAGATGGTATCGGTCTAGATGAATATACAAGTTAAAGTCAGCACATGTGTACCATATGCATGATGATGACACTACACAAGTAATTACGAGATATAATTTATTAAAAAGAACACCTTATTTAAGGCACAATCATTATCAATTTCAGTTAAGTAATTGTTTGTTCTGATTTTAATTTTATTTTGATTGAATCGAAACATTAGTGGCTAGATACAACAAACTATACAAAATCTACGGAAACATTTCTATCAACATTTTTCTGCTACTAAAAAGTAAGTCAAATGATAAGTGGTGCCATCTACTTTGTCATGGATTTTTTTTCGTCTCATGATCAACATGATAACACTATATGGGGACTATAAGTGACATTTAACTTTTTGGACATGGAATATAGAAGACCGTATCTTACGACAGTGTTTTAGATTTTGTATTAGATACACTAGCTAGTGCTATCAGTGCATAGATTTCATATAACTATACATTAATACGTTTTATTTTACCTGTCATATTTGTTGTCATCTGTTTCAAAGTTGTAGGACCCGCATCCCACTTGCAATAGCAATGAGATAATACCTGGAACAAATTAAATTATGTGTAAAGTAAACATTCAATATAATTCACTATAAATAAAAATATTGTTCGTGTGGTCAGACACAGTGACCACGAAACCAAAGGTAGCGGGTTCGAATCCTAGCTAGGGGCGAATATTTGTGTGATGAACATGGCCATTTGTACTTTAGTCATGGTTTATAAAACGTATTTGATTGGATTACGCTTAGTTGAGAGCTAGAGCTATGGTATTCGTGTGTAAGTCTGAGGGATTTGATCAATTTATTATACATTTCTTGAAAATATTCCATGCAAATCAATAGTCAATACAATCGACTATGATTTGTCGCCATAGCTTATATAATCTCTGTACGTTACTGGGCTAGAATTAACATCCTGCCAGATGTCTTACCCCATTCGATTAAAGACAGACAGAGTTCTTACGGTCCGGCCGTACACAGGTATTTACAAAATATATGTATCTATGTAAATCAAATCGTCTTACTTATCCAATTAATCAATTTATTCTCATGTCTCTTAGTGTAGGAAGTTAGAGGAGTTTGTGTTTCTGTTACTTTGAACGTGCTAATCTCAGGAGATGCTGGTACATTGAAAAAACATATACATGGTAGAGGGATGCTTTAAGCTATACTCGTATAAGTATGCGGACAAGGTAAACAAACCGGGACCAATTGAAACATTAGTAATGATTTTGAGTAAACAAACGTAACTAATCCAATTGAGAATTTTAATTTAGTTATTTATTTTTATTTCTTCACATGTTTAAGTTGTTGATCTGTTAACATGTTACTCTATCTGAAAATTAAATTTACTTAATATTTGGACATGTATATTTCCGTGACTTGAAATTATTTTCGCTACCCATAAAGAAAAAAAAATATTTTCTTAACTTTAACAAACGAGAGTTGAAGTCTGGGCTAGGTTTAATCCGGATCAAAACAGTCAAAATTTAATCACAAAAAGAAGATAAATTAACTTACTAAAGAACAGCATCTGCCAAGATGCCATATTTCCCAAAAATCACCTCGGTATCCGCTAAAACAAAAACAATGTCGCGGCGGTTAGTCGGCGCGTGAGTGCGAGCAGTGCGCGCTGCGTGCTCGGCGGGGACTCACTGCACTGCGCGCCCGCAACCCAGGATAATTACCGGTGCATAGCCCTGATTGTGGAAGGACATTAAGAGGAAATGCTTTGTGGCAATAAGCGCCAGATAGTTAATTCCTTTACTCCATATAGTCAAGCAAGTAGTTCAAACAGATTTTAAAGGTCTCGGAATATATAGAAAGCTCTAGTTGTTGTGACTGGTTTAATTTTGATAAGCGAAAATCCGACCAAACGTGACCCGATGATGAAAAGTTGAACATCTGTTTATAAGTTGCGTGATAGCGTAAATAAATCTTATTATATGCAACTAGTAAAAACATCTTAGTTAGTAAGTAAAAACCGTATAAGTAAGGAATAAAGATAATAACATTTTAGAGCTTTCTTAACGGTTGGTACTTTAGCTTCATATCACAGCACAACCGGGGCGGTCAAAGGAACTTGTTCTTAAACTTTGGTCACTGACTCCCCTGTACCTTGATTTCTTTACATAATGTTGAAATTACATTCGTACACGTATATATAAACTTATTTCATCTTCCTAGCGTCTAAACACGGGACATATGTCCCGTGCTTAGACAGGGTCCGCTTTAGACCATGATCCAGGATTTAGCGAGTCTGGTAATTACCAGACTCGCTAACGTTGAAGAGACTTCCGATTTGAGCAAACAAATTTGGAGCATGGTTACACATCTATAGTTGTTGGAATGTGCAGGTTTCATCACGACGTTTTCCTCACCGCTGAGCTAGTGGTATAAATGCGTACCTAAATAGATTAAAAAAATCGAGAACTATGTATCCGGATTTGAACCCGCGCCCTTCGGTCAAGAGGTGCATGTCCTTACCATTGCGCTACCACCGCTCTATGTGATTTACGATTTTTATATCGAACCTAATATAAAAAACATTCAAAGTGTAGGTAAGCCCAACTCCGTATTCTTTTACTCACCGTACTGGCACCTATAGTAGCATCTTCCACGCAGGTTGCTTCGTCGTGGTTCTTTATAGTTCCAATCATATTATTATGTCTGTAGCAATCCCTTACTGTTTTACATCTACAACAAAGAACTTATAATAAACTCAATTCATGAATCCTTGCTTATTGATTCTAAATAAAACAAAATGATGGCGCGATGTATATAAAATATACGTATTGTATTAACATTCCATTTTTTTTTCTCTTGTTTTATGAAACTGCGTAGATATTTTTATTATCTTATATCATATTAATAATGCTAATAAACATGTCTATTTTCGAAACATACTCACAGTTTGAACTTTTGTCGCGTGCATTCTGTAACATAAAAACGAAATCCATTGTCAGTCAAGGTAAGGAAATAAGAAACAATTTTATTTTTGAATAAATAATCATATGTGCAGTATATACATACCATTACGTCCGCAACTCCTAAAGAGGTTGGCAGAGTCAAAGGAGTAATAAGCTCCTAGCTCCTTAAAACACATTTAGCCAAAACCATTTTGTCTTAGATGGAAAATTGTGAAAGAGTGAAAGGTATTAGGTCGTCACCTAGTACTTATATAATGACAGAACCAATACCTAATACAAGATAAGTCGCCTTTTACGATATGCTGCTTAAGGAACACAGTTGGTTTGTAAATTAATGTTTGTCATCATTGCTTTCAAAAATCGATGTTAAAATGTAAATCCTATTTTATCTATGCAATATTAAAATGAAATCATTCAGTATATACACACTATACAAATACATACATTCTGAATGAATCAAGAAATATGAATCAATAAAAATGTTTTATAGAAGGCTATCGTAAAAGAACCGTGTTGTGTGTCGTGTTTACGATAAAAACTCAAGAATATTATGACTTTTGGTATCAACATTAAAAGGCACGTGGTATATTTCAATTTCTTTTAATTTTTACTTATGAAATAAATTTATGTAGAAATTAACCAATTAGCGAGAACGAAGATCAGTCTTCATCGGAAAAAGAAGAAGATTCTGAGTGGGCCTTCAAATATTTATTTGGAAACTCATGACGTATTTGCTTGCCGAATTCTCTAAAGCCTTCGTAGAACTGCGGCAGAATAACACGAAGCTGTTCTTTAGGAAATATGAACTCGTAGCCATTCGTCAATTCCATCGTGTAAGAGTAGGGTACACCCACTGCGCCGAAGGCGAAGTCATCGCTGCCACCAGCTGCAGGGTACCATTTGCCAGCACTCAAAACCTTAAACGGCTCCCCCCCTGCTTTCACAACTGCCTCCGATACAGATTTCGCTAATGAATCAAGCTTCCTCCATTGCTTAGGGAGATAGTCACCGGTGAAACCCCACGGGTATAGAAGATACTGCCCATAAGCGTGTATAGACACATACAATTTCAGATGTTGTGCGTTCTCCATCATTACATTTCTAACTATCTGCGTCTCTGGTTCAGAGAAGGGTTTTGGGCCAGCATATGTCTCTTTGTCGCAAGGATTATTTGACACTCCACTCACACCCCATTTCAATCCGTAATTCCTATTGCCATCTACTCCATAACAATTGGAAGCTCCAGTTTTGGATCTTGTTTTTCTCCATAAGCGATTCTGAAATATAATTGCGTTAATAAACAAGATGATGTTAACATTGACGAGCAGAATTTAAAAAATAATGGTACTGTACCCAAAGTAAAACGAGAGGACTGAGCTTTTGAAAAAATCTATGACTGATCACTTACTTTAGTTCAAAAAATTTTTATATATATTTATTATATATTATTCAAAATTACAAATGACTACTCACAGCCTTACTGGTCCGTGTGAACTCGTAGCCGTCTGGGTTGACGACAGGGAGAATGTACCAATCAACCCCGAGTAGCTCATTCTTCCTGGCATTGGGGTCGCTGGTCAACCGGTGAATAATATACAGCGCCATTGATGGAGCGACCCATTCCCTAGCGTGGATACCTGATAAACAGTACAAGGTAATGAAGTAGAGAAATATACTGATATAGTTGTAATTAGTCGTTAACATAGCACCGTTCGATGCTGTCAACATTCATCATCCTTTTCATACAAGCTCTACGATTTTTATGACACTTAACATCACCTTCTGTTAATACACGACAAATCTGGTCGTGGTAGGTGAACCTGGGCCTTCCGCGGCTCCGACATCCTGCCACTTTCGCATTGTTTATCTCAAGTTAGTCAATCTTTCGTCATCCATTCTTTTCACATGTTCGAACTTTACCTTGACTCCGACGCTGTCTTTCAGACCGACTCTCTTTCTTACATCATCATTCAGAACGCAGTCTGTGAGCTATACACCGCAGATTTTTCGTAACGCACGCATCTCGACCGCATTTATTCTATTTTCATGCTATTTCTGTCATACCCAACTTACAATTACATTTTAATAAATTTTACATCAAATTTTGAAACATTTTCAACCATATTTTCAAGAAATTAATACACGGGTATAAATCGAACAAAAATCTTTTTAAGTTTTAATTTTAATAGTTGGAGGTCAATTAAATTAAGTAATAATATATCTATTTACATGACAGGACCGTTGGTTGAGTGGTCAGAGTCCCTGACTACGAGACCAAAGGTTGCAGGTTCGAAACCTGTATAGAGCCAATGTTTCGTGGGGTGAACATGGACATTTGCATTCGAGTCATAGATGTTTATAAACGTAGATCCATAGCACAAGCTCACATGCTTAGTTTGGAAGTAGTAATTCGTGTGTCGGTCGAGAGTATATATTTATTTATGATTTAACTATAACATTCACCTGCATCTAAAAATATAATAGGATTCTGTGCATTGAAATCAGCTGATATCTTGACCAACTTGATGCGACGACCTTGGTAACTGTTCCCCACAGTTTGCAGCCGCACCAAGTCTGGGTGTCGTCTAGCCACCGTTTCTATGTACTCTTGAATCTGTACAACACATAAAATAATTATTAAATCGTAATATTTCTCAAAAAACATTGAGGACGTAACTACGAGTATAGTCGGTTGTAGATTTTTACTTTTTAACCACACATGCTCAGGTTCGGTATGTTTTGATAAATTAATAGAAACTTTCACAATTAAAAACTGACTTGGATTTGTATAACAATGTCCTATAATAATGTCTAATAACTATATTTTTCGATAAAAGTATACCATGGATGGACCTTTCTTATTGATTAAACTACGGAAATCTCTTCTGATGACCTTAATTGTCCATAACTATAGTTTTTAAATAAAACTTTAAACATATAAGGCCATCTAGCCTTGTCCACTATTTTTTCTTAATTTCTATTTTAGTCAAACTATATTTTTGCTAAATGTGATTACAACATTTTAATATAGTCTGTAAATTCAGGGTTTAAAAAAATATTGAATACGTATTTTTTGCTCGAAAAATTACAAAGATACAACGCTTTAAAGATCTGAAATGGGGCTTTAAGCCACTTGGACGGTAACATTTTACGGACCTAGTGACGTCACGCGGTACTTTAACGCGCTGTATATTGATCATTTTTGGTCTGCTGAACAAAAGAATAATCGAGTACGCAATATTTTTGTAATCTCTACAATGGACTTTAAAAAGTTTTTAGCCTATTATGTTGGTTACTAACACTAGCGAAACTGTTGTAATCGTATAGGTTGAATGACCGCATGACTCTCCTCCTCGGCACTCGCACGAGAGCCTCGAACTTCCTGAACACAAAACAAGATTTAAGATTAACGTGTGTTGTATATCTGGAGTTCAGATATGATGGAAACTCTGTATATGCAGCGACAACCTTAGTACTCGTGCGTAAAGATTAATTCTATTGAAACATTGGCCAATTTTATCTTCTTCATATTATGTTGGGTAAAAAAAAAATGTAGGGCATATAGCTTATACAGAGGTTAAGGTGGGAAGTTGATGTTGCACTTAATCAACCCACCTGCCGTACTGCGTTTCTTTCACCTCGAACTTCAGGCCGTTGACCTGCGCGAAATCCTGGATGGGCGCCATGACGTCCGCCGGCACCAGCAGGTCTAGGCTATCGTTGAGGCCCCGGGTGCCCTTCAGCACCTCCACTCGGCGCGTGGGGTCCTCGAAGCGCCGAGTCACCTCCAGTTGGAAATTGTCCGTTGGTATCATTCGGACCATTGTGTAGCTGTCGATGTATGTATCGCTTTACATATGCTTCTAGATTTACATATATTTATAGATATGGTTTTTTGCGGATAAATCGACGCATTGACATTGACGGTTGTAATTCTGACTTATACAACATTTCTAGTCTGATAGACGAACTTAAAAAGTAAGTCTTTTAATTAGTGATGTCATCTACTGGCCCGTTGGTCGAGTGGTCAGAGACCCTGACCACGAAACCAAGAGTCGCGGGTTCGAATCCCGCTAGAACATGGATATTTGTACTCGAGTCATGGATGTTTATAAACGTATTTAAGTATGTCTATCCGTTCACCTAGTAGCCATAGTAAAAGCTTATAAGCTTAGTATGGGACTAGGGAATTGGTGTGTCAGTCTGGAGAATTTATAATTATTATTTACTTGTTCATGGATTTTTTTCGTCCCATGATCAACATGATACCATTATATGGGGACTATAAATTGACATTTGACATTCTTACGACAGTGTTCTACTCGTATTAGATACACTTGCTAGTGCTATCAGTGCGTAGATTTCATATAACTATACATTAATACGTTTTATTTTACCTGTCATATTTGTTGTCATCTGTTTCAAAGTTGTAGGACCCGCATCCCACTTGCAATAGCAATGAGATAATACCTGGAAGAAATTAAATTATGTGTTAAGTCATTCATTAAATTTAACAATTAATTAAAATCTAGACAGACGCTTCACGCTAATGAATAGTTCAATGGACGTTCGGTTACAATAGTCATGCAGCACTAGTTTCGGTTCTCTGATTGGTGGCCAAAACTAAAATATCATCCAACTCTGATGTATCTGTTATGTCTTAGTTAACATAATCTCTGTAGGTGTCTCACCCCATTCGATTAAACTGTAGACGGAGTTCTTACGGTCCGGCCGTACACAGATATTTAGAAAATATATCTATCTATGTAAATCAAATAATTTTACTTATCCAATCTATACTTATAATAAATCTGTAGAGAGGTCAATTCTGTACATGAAATATATTTTCAAAATAACTATCAGGGGGTGATTAGTGATCGATACTGATGCCAAAAATGCAATCAGTAAAATTTTTGTCTGTCTGTCTGTCTGTCTGTATGTTCCTTATAGAAACGAAAACTACTCGACGGATTTTAACGAAACTTGGTACAATTATTCTTCATACTCCTGGGCAGGTTATAGTATACTTTTCATCACGCTACAATCAATAGGAGCAGAGTACTGAAGGGAAATGTTGGGAAAACGGGAGAAGTTACTCCATTTTTTAAGCTTCCGTCGCGTGTGCAGCCTTAATGGTTAAAGTTACATAGAAATCATGTATGACGGAAATAGTCTTTATAATATTAACCATAAACGCGGGTGACACCGCTGGCACAGCTAGTTAATTATAAATTGATTCTCATGTCAGTAAAATAAGTGAGAGGAGTTTCTTTATTTGTTACTTTGAACGTGCTAATCTCAGGAAGTTCTGGCATCATCTAAATATATTTATATATAGAGTTAGGGATACTTTAAGCTATATAGCTTAGACTTTGTCTGTGCACATATTTGTATGCGGACAAGGTCCCGGGCAGCATCTAGTTCATTCAAGAAAATTTAGTATGCAATCACTTTGAAAAATTATGACAATCAAAAGAATCCGAATGAATAGATAGACTTTAATTTTAAATATTAGGAAGTAATTATACAGATAGAGTATAGTAGTAAGCATAATTAGCAAACGAATGCTTAGTAGAAGTAAGCAGGATTAAGTAACATCTTGGTTTTGTTGCCATTTCGATAAACATTTGTATACAGTTTTGTATCAAACATTTTGTGAAAATGCCGATTAATCAAAGTCAAGTGTAAACGCTCCAAGACACTTAATGATACAGATAAAAAATAACTAAAGTTATATAACGAAGGATGGAGTGGAAGATACCTGAAATTACATAAAATTAATTTGTAATAATCTTCCTTGACTGGGCAGCCATCGCAAGTTTAATGAAATAGAGTACACTTTATAAAATCTTTTATGCAAATTAATTTCAAGGCTTAAAAGGAAAAGAGTATTTTTCCAATTTTATTCTGCCTTTGACGGAACACCGTTCTAATGTCCAAGATCCAAGGGCTGCCAGTCGTTACATGTTTTCTCAGAAATTAAATGTACAGTATAGATTATTACTACTCACTATAAACGAACGGGTACTAGCTAGTTTGGGTAGTAGGCCAATTTGCAGATATCAGGTGCGTAAGTTGGGATATGATATTTCTCACTTAACTTAAATTTTGCTTGCTGATTTTCATATTATGTTGTGTAGAATACTATTGTACATCAATATTAAACGTTACCAGACACTTCCCGTACGCAGTAATCCACCAAAAGCTATAAAGGTCCCAAAACACTAACGGAAATTTGCTTATAATTTCACTTGCACCGATTTATTTTCTGATAATATCAATAATGATAAAAATTAAGGGACTTACTACTTATATCAATCTATTGCGATGAGTAAAATTCCAATAAAGTTGTGTCACATTTTTTTTTATGCGGTCTGGGAGTTGTTAGATTTATGCAATTAGTCGGCATACTTGGAAATATACCAAATATAGTCATTTTAGTTATATTTTATACGTAAAATACGAATAAAATTAATAAATAAATTAATTAATAAATTCTTTACACTGACACACCAATTCTCTAGTCCCAAACTAAGCTTATGCTTGTGCTATGTTTACTAGGTGAACGGATAGACATACTTAAATACGTTTATGAACATCCATGACTCAAGTACAAATGTACATGTTGTCACACGAAACAATTGACCCTAGTGGGATTCGAACTCGCGACCCTTGGTTTCGTGGCCAGGGTCTCTGTCCACTCGACCAACGGGCCAGTCAAAAATATTAGAGAAATATTGTTGATTTTTTTATATAGGGCCTACTAGATTTTACTGCTCACGGAAAGTTGGCGGTTATGTTGAATATTGATGTATAAAAGTATTTTAGACAATATTCATAAAAAACCAGCAATCAGAATTGAAGTTGAGTGACAAATATCTTTCCCTAACTTTCGCACCTGATACCTGCAAATTGGCCCACCACGCAAACTAGCTAGTACGCTTACCTATATAGTAGATATATGACTGCCTCGTTGGTCTAGTGGTAGCATGCGCCGCCTAAGGACCAAGAGGTCCCGGGTTCAAATCCCGGGTAGGGCCAAAAATTTGTGGCTGGGTATTTCAATATCCAAATTACTCAGTAACAGCCCGGAGTCAGGAAGTTGTCGGTTTAATCACCCCCGTGCCTCGGAAAGCACGTTAAGCCGTTGGTCCTGCGCCTGACCTCTCTCCGGTCATGTCGAATTGCCGTCTCACCGGACTATGAGAGTGAAGGAATAGAGAGTGCACCTGTGTTAGCGCACACACTTGTGCACTATAATATCTCCTGCGCAGTTGGCTAATCCTCGTTGAGATTGGCCGCCGTGACCGATATCGGTTAGGAGGACATTATTATTATTAGTAGATATATAAATGCTATCTTTTACCACATTTTTCTTTTCTGAGAAAATAAATAAGTTCTGGCGGCCCTGGGATCTCACTCTATAAGACCGAAACTCAAAGTGTTCAAGACTTTCATTAGTCGGAGACGATTTGTGTTATGATGAGTAACAGTATACGCCTGTTAGGTCGTCTGAACACTCGCGATTTCGTCTGTGATAAACCTATTTCATTACATTGACTATATTAAAAACGAGCTAGCCACTTGTCACTACTTTTTCACAATTTTCTACTTAACCCAGCCCAGATTTGTTTTTGGCTAAATGTGGTTAAAGGGGCCTGCTGCCCCTTTGACTCTGCCTACCCCTTCGAGGATTATGGCGTGATGTTATGTTATGTTTATATATGTTAGTAGCATTTTCTAAACTGAGCATAAGCAAGATCTGTGAATAATCGGCATGGTTTGAGTTTTGAGATTTAGTGTCAACTAAATCTCATTAATTCATCAAATTAATGAATGCTCATGGAATTCATATCTACTGCAAATTATGGAAGACAAAAAAATATTTCTTTTTGATTAAAAAATACTAAAACTTTGACAGCTAAGTACGAACCTTAGAGTTTTATCAATCCACTAAAATCAACAAAATACGAACTTCATATTCCTGATATGAAGACTCATAAATTACAAATCTGACAACCTCTTGATATAAAGTTAAATCATATAAAATTAAGAATGAACACCATTTGTTTAAAAAAATATTTTATCTGAATTAATAATATGAACGGTAATCAGATATATATGTAGTAGCTGTATTTGAAAATATTCCAAATTCTACTTAAATACTTATAAATATATTAGTAAGATTATAAGAATATTGTGAAAGATTTACAATTAAAGAACCGGTCTAACAGTCGACAGCGGGCCTAGAGCAGACCATTTGCGTGGCGCGATTCTTTGATTTGTGGCGACATCGATGTTCCTGCGGCTTCCCGTAATTGAGCTCTCTTCAAGACCCTAGTGTGGCTTCACCGGTGGACCAATTTCAGGCCAATCGATGTCATTAGGCCTTCCCTTTGATCGAGGCCCGATAATTTTAATTTAATAAAATCGGAATGTTTTCCATCGAAATTAACTGCATCGATAAAATTACTGGCTCCTTTGATCGGATATTACTTTTTGAGCTTCATTTGATGTGGACCGAGCGCTCTTACAAATTGCTGGTTGATTGTCTGCATTTGTACAGAGTCTAATCTGTTGAGTTTCTCGATTAATTTGGTATGTTGTTTTTGATTCTTTATTTTGTTTTTAGTACTTAAATACTTAGAGTGAAATGAAAAATAAAATAGTTTAAAAAGTTCTTAGTCAATTCAAGAGACTCTAGATACATAAAGAATAAATGTTTATGTATGTAAAATATAAATGTCATCAAACGTTAATGATTTATACTATAATAATATTATCAATATTTACAGTTCTAACTATGAATTACCTACCTAATTAGGTAGATAATTGGATTTATTGAAATTACTGAAATGGAAATCTTATGATGTTTTAAGTAAGTTCTCTTTAAAAAAAAGTATCTCGTGATCTGAGGTAATGTATATACTTATGTAAATGTATATAGTTATAATCGTAATAACCAAATAAACAGTTTAGTTTTTATTACATAAGACATCTATCCCTCGGTTGTTTTGATCATATATTAAAGGCATGCCCGGAAAGATCTGTACAGGAAGAACTTACACATGACAGTTTCATAATTAATGAATTATAATAAATTATATTATACGATATTATTTTACATAATTATGCAAATGTAATCGAAATTCTCACAAGTTGAAATTGACGGTAAATTGGAAACACCAACGTATTTTTAAATGTGACCACTTGTCCTATATTTGACATTCCTTTTTTAATTTTAACATCATAAACTTGTAATTTTTCTCGCCACTCCATTTAATGGCAAGTCAACTATCAATTTCCCAAAAACAGCATTGTGTTTCTATGGTACCTTTCATACAATCCTTACCAGTTTATTATGATCATATGGCTACACAAATAAAACATTATTTGTAATCTCTACTC
Source organism: Glyphodes perspectalis (assembly GCA_951394215.1). Taxonomy (NCBI): domain Eukaryota; kingdom Metazoa; phylum Arthropoda; class Insecta; order Lepidoptera; family Crambidae; genus Glyphodes; species Glyphodes perspectalis. The sequence continues at coordinate 7,454,613 of OX596217.1, forward strand.
TATATTAACAACGTTAGAGAACGCAGAATATCAACTCGCATAATTAGTAAAGAAACAAATCAGCGAATAGCCGCATTTGTAGGTAATACTCGTTTCCAGTATCCGCGTCTAACGTCTAACAAGTGGGTGTTAAAGCGATAACATTAGAAGGTCGCACACTGCTCGACTAACCATGTTAAATTACCCCTCTCTATAAAAATACTATGGTGGATATTAGATGGATATATATTAATGCTCGCTCACTATGGTGAATTATAGAACTATGATTGCGATTATGATGTGATCATGCAGGCGACGAGGTAGCCATTTGTCATTTCTTTGTTACAATTTTCCATCTAACCCAGTCCAATTTTTTTGCTGATTGTAATTAAGGGGGTTCTGCTCCTTTAACTCTGCCTACCCCTTCAGGGATTACGGGCGTGATGATAATGTATGTATGGAATTGTGAGCTTCTTAAGAAGTCAAAACTCGCCTGTTAAAACATGCTTTATTAAATAACTTGTTTTAACTTCTTGGGACATTTATGCAATGTTCACACTATCTTTTATTTTATTCGCAAAAACTGAAAGATAAACCGAAAGACAAGTGGCTAGATTGTCACCAAAATTTCACTTATTTATATATATATTATACCTATCTATAATAAAATATGATTTGTAGATGTCCAATATTTTGAAGAAATGTTCACACTTGACCGTTAGTTAAAGCCACTTTAATATCAAATTACATAAAATACATGTTGAACATTGCACACGTTTAAATTAATCAACAATATTTATTATATAAATATTTTCTTATCAAAAATTATCACGGAACCGATCATAATGCCGTATTTATTAATTTTAATTATAATGCTAACATTATAATTAAAATTAATTATTTTATTAGAGTATTACTATTATTAATAATACTAATATTACCTATTCCAATAAATATTACAATAATCTTTTTTTAGAGTTTCTCTGCCCAATTTGAGGTTGACATTCGCGGACCTCTAGCAACATTTTTATTTAAATGGGACACATTATATCGAATTGGTACCGGCTACTTTTCGGGGGATAAATTATGTACAAATCCGTAGTGGACTTTTTCATCCATCCATATGTTGCCTTAACCGAGTGCGTAGATCTCTAGACAGTGTAAAGTATTTTAAATAAGCAGAATACTCTAATAAACCGCAGAACAGCCTAATGGAAAGTATTTTAGCAGCATCCGTAGTGAATTAACACCATAGCATCTATTTGAAACCTATAACTGATGAATCCGAATTCAACTGCAAAAATCTCCATCTGAATAGGCCTAATCGTTAAGGAGGTGTGCGGAAAAACAAACATCTCACTCACCCTTATTTCAATTCTCAAAAAAAAAGAAAAATTGTTTAAGGAAAGGAGAAATTGTTTGAATTGTAAACAAACACATGTCAATATTTTTTTTTATCAACAGGTTGTAGTTTAACAAGTTCATTTTAGTCATCACACTACAATTTCTCAATCCAAGTATTTTATTCATGTAATGTAAGACTGTATATCAACGCGTGTTTTAAAAGTTATATTATTTTTTTAATTTTGTATAGGTAATCGGTTTTAGTTTACATTGTTTTAAAGACAAAGGCGGAACTAAAACACCGAACCTAATGTACACATTGGTAATGATTTTGAGTAAACAAACGTAACTAATCCAATTGAGATTTAATTTAGTCATTTATTTGTATTTCTTGAAAACGGCACATTTGTTCAAAATTAAGTTTACATGATAATCTGGCTGAAAATTAAATTAACTTAAGATTTGGGCATGTATTTTTCCGTAAATTGAATTTATTTTCGCTACCCAAAAAGTAAAGAAATAATTTCCTTAACTTTCACTAGCGAGAGTTTCGAGGCCTGAGGTAGATTTAATCCGGATCAAAACAGTCGAAATTTAATCACAAAAAAAAAGAAAAATGAACTCACAAAAGAATAGCATCTGCCAGGACGCCATATTTCCCAAAAATCACCACGGTATCCGGTTTAACAAAAACAATGGCGCGCGGTTAGTAGGCGCGTGAGTGCGAGCGGTGCGCGCTGCGTGCTCGGCGGGGACTCACTGCGCTGCGCGCGCGCAGCCCGGGAGAACTAACGGTGCATAGCCCTGATTGTGGAAAGACATTAAGAGGAAATGCTGTTTGCGGAATAAGATGACGCTTATTTCAGATAGTTATTTCCTTTCTTCCATATAGTCAACTAAGTAGTTAAAACAGATTTTAAAGTTCTCGGAATACATAAAGAGCTCTTGTTTTTGTGACTTGTTTAATTTAGATAGAGCAAAAATCCGACCAAACGCTACCTGATGATGAAAACCTGAAAACATTTGTTTTTCAGTTGCGTGATAGTGTAAAAAAATCTAAACCTTATTTTTTTCGTAATATATGCAACTAGTAAAATTAGTATAATATAGGCAAGAGTAAATCTATTGATAGCGAGCTATTAATAAATTGTATGAGTACTAGATATCTAAAATACAATATAACTAGTAAAATATAGTAGCATTATATTAAATCTGTAATACATCAAAACCTTATCTTTCATCGAAAACATGGATCTTTCCATAGACAATTGAGGCCAACCAATTACCCTCATTTCCTCCTAAGATTTGGCACAAAACTTGTTGAGATTCATTTTCATGTTTTAGTAATTAAGGAATTAAGATAACAGCATTTCATATGCGTTGGTACTTTCGCTTCATATCACAGCACAGCCGGGACGGTCAAAGGAACTTGTTCTACCACTTTGGTCACGTCTCCCGTTCTGTACTGATCTTTTTCCTTGCATAATATTCAAAATTATCCTTGTAGACGTATGTAAAAACTTATTTATAGAAGATATATTTAAATGTAATGTTATGTTGTTTTCATTTAAAATAAAATTATTTAAATTCGTCATTTAAAATATTTAGAAATTTTACAATGCTTTTATAAAATAAACTGGCGATATGTGGTCCATTAGACGAAATAGCGACAAAAAAAATTTTTTCTTGAGGATTTTAATCTCTTTAATTTAATAAAAAGCAATGAAACTATCTAAATAAAGAAGATGTAATTTACGTTTTTCATATCGAACCTAATGTTAAAAACATTTAATGTCGTCCAAAACAACTTAATCCTACTAGAAAAATCATCAAGACTCATAAATAAGCTATCAAAGTGTTATTGCATGTATTAAAACATTGGTTTCTTCAAAAAAGTCGTAACTGTCGATTTGCATGGTCGGTGATGCATTGCATTAATGCACTCCGTTATTGCAGCGATCGCATATCTGCGCACGTAATTACCCGTTTTATCTTAAATTTTCAAATAAACCGTTCAGTTCTTTCAAATAAGAAATTTAGTTTATTAATTTATTTATTTTTAAAGATACGTATCTTTGCTCACGCCTTTGCATGCTTAAGTACGTTTATTCTAAAATCGTTGAATGTACCGTTACGTTCTTTGAAATAACGAATTCGATTTATATTTATTAAAATACTAGGTGTGCCAGCGATGTCACCCGCGTTTATAGTTAATATTATAAAGACTAATTCCGTCATACATGATTTATATGTAACTTTAACCATTAAGGCTGCACACGCGACGGAAGCTTAAAAAATGGAGTAACTTCTCCCGTTTTCCCAACATTTCCCTTCACTACTCTGCTCCTATTGATTGTAGCGTGATGAAAAGTATACTGTAACCTGCCCAGGAGTATGAAGAATAATTGTACCAAGTTTCGTTAAAATCCGTCGAGTAGTTTTTGTTTCTATAAGGAACATACAGACAGACAGACAGACAAAAATTTTACTGATTGCATTTTTGGCATCAGTATCGATCACTAATCACCCCCTGATAGTTATTTTAAAAATATATTTTATGTACAGAATTGACCTCTCTACAGATTTATTATAAGTATAGATATTGTTTGTAAAGAAGCATTATGATCTGAGGTAGATATATTATGAAAACACAGCAAATCTGCATTAAGTGTGTATTGGTGTCCATTAGGTAAATATTCTGGTCCTTAAAGATATTTTTGGATATTTACCTACAGATACCATTATCGCTTGACCTCCTGTGATGAAATCTTTGCGATATTTTTTTATTCATTAAAAGTGAATTCCGCACATTAACAATTTTGCTACTTACCCCTAAACCCAACAATAGTTTATTCTACAAAACAGTTTTGATCTCAATACAATGACTACACGGAGACCTGAATGTCGAGTATCATCGCGTAAATAAACGTCGTCTCCATTCGGAGTGCATGCTAAGCATCGAAAGTGAACAAAGCCCGAATGGTAACCAGGCCACCGCCTCAGCTCATTGTTGCGAGTACCGTAGACAGGTATCAAAGGTGATCGCGACCCGCGTGGACAACAATCAAAAACGGTGTGGGTTAATGAACTTTTTGACACTGATGGAAGCGGTGGCAGATGTGGGAAACGGTAGAAAATACGATGATTTTGATATATCTATTAATGATATAAAATATCCGTCTACATCACATACATTGATCTAACATTGTGTATGTATGTTTTTATAAATAAATAAATAAAATCCGAGGTAAGTAGCTTAAGCATTTGTGTTACGGATATCAAATCAACAGCGGTATTTTACAAATATATACTTAAATATTGGATTTTAACACCCAGACATAGAACAAACACAAGTATTCATCATTCGAATAATTATCCTGGGTGGAGATCGAACCCACAACTCTTGGCGCATGGGGCAGGGTTACTACCGAATGCGCCATCGAGCAAGTCTATTGATTTATTTATTATACTGTGTCCATTGTATACATTTTTTTAACAGCTCAGTAACAGATGAGTTAGTGATTACCACATGATGTTCGAATGTGTTAAGATTCTGATTCTATTATCATTAATAGAATTAGATACGTAGGTACATATATCGATTCTGCGTACGTTATAATCGACATAGATAAACAAATATACATTTAGATTAAATTTTATCACGAAAAATTTACTATTAAATATAAATCCGTGTGTTACATAGTGTGTTAATATGAAATCACCGCCTAGATAGGTATTATCGTAGGAATCGTAGGAATAAGAAAATGCTTTGTATGATGACGATATTTTCAATACACTAATCTTAGTTTTAGGAAAATTATTAAACATTGCAAACAAGAGTTTTAATCTCCAAATAAATAATAACGTACAAGTAAGATACTAAACATTATTAGAACTGTCCATTTTCACATTTTCTGTATGATACATACATATGTATACATGGTGCAAAAGTACCAATTTAAATAAATCCAAAAACAAATTATCATTAATAAGACCATCAGCACCCTACCTTAATACGTGTATGGGTAAAATATTCCAATGTCGTGGAGAAACAACACACCGATATTTTATGTTTTAACCTTACATTAATAATATCACGATATAGACTGTAATAATTTGTAAAATGTAATTGAAATTTTGAGATAACTATAATACATTAGTTATATTAATTTTCGTCTTAATTATTCGTCATAATATTCATTTCATTCATATTTTCATGTCATATTATTCGAATGTATGTTAAGTTAACATCACAGACCACAGAAACCGTGGTTATCATATATTTCGAATAATATATTATTAACGTTTGGCTAAATCTGGTTTACGGAGCTTTATTGCTCTTTGGACTCTGCCAACCCCTTAAGGGATTGAAGGCATGATGATATGATGAAAACACGATAAGATTTTCTTTTTAGATCAACTTAAAACATGAAATCAATAGAAATCTTTCGACCGGCTCCAGCATAAGATCCGGCGATGTCACGTGAGAGCACCACCCACTCAATAACGGACCCGCCATTGTCATCACGATCACAAGATATGCTACATGGCCATATGTCATAATCTAAATTCCATTTCTTTTACGGGACATTTTGGCGGTCACAACAAATAGGCAACGATTCAATTTTTTTTTAAATTCCACTAATATTATAAAGAAGAAAGATTTTATTGTTTGTTTGTATTGAATAGGCTCTGAAACTACTGGACCGATTCGAAAAATTCTTTCACCAATGGAAAGCTGCTTTATCAATAAGTAGCATATGCTATATTTTATCCCCGTATCCCTACGGGAACGGGGAACTAGGCAGGTGAAACCGCGGGGAGTAACTAGTCAAAAATAAAATTATGTTGGCTTCGATAAAAATCTGTTATAAATTTGTGACAAGTGGTCAGCATAAACAATGACAAACCTAACAAATTGATTATGCGATGCTCGGTATTCCGTGGTGACATACATGTTTCAATAAATTGAATCACAATTACTGCGGTTACTGCTTAATTTCAAGGAAATGTCCAAGTCTGGTGACGAATATCATTAGTCATTTATCCTTATTTTAAAAGCATTCTTATCCCTGCCACCATCCTTACTTTCGAAATGTTGCAATCGTTGTTAAGATTCACAAAAGTCATAACGCTGTCAGTCATAAGTAAGGACAAATTGACGGTATCATAAAAAATATTTTCTTCAAGTAATGGTTGCCGAAATAAGCTATTAAACAACAGTGCCCGAATCAGTAAAATCCTAAAAAAAAGTATGTCTCGTCAAAACCATTTCGGTCAATGTTTTATCGGCTTTTTAAAGCATAACTGTTCATTGCCGTGCGTCAGTACGGCCGGTTAACTAATCTTTTTTTTTTATTTGCATAAGATTAATGCCCGAGTCCTCACAAAACAATAACAGGTTTTATTACGTACTATCTTTAGCCTGCGACTCCACTCACGTGGGATTCCGCCGTCAGAAATTTCAATCGTATGTCACTCTTCTAACCATCATACCAAACTATAGAAATTGAACTATTAGAAATCTATTGCAATAAAACTTTTTTACTGAAGCGATATAAAGATTGTGTTTTACAGAGCGACGACAAAATTTGGAGCCTTCAAAACGGTACGTTCACTTTCTTTACTCCTAATAACTTCCTTTGTATGCGCGACTTGCTGGAAATACGATGCTGACACACATACGCGACACTCATGCGCATCGGTCGAATCGATCTGTTAGCTATACATTACTAGCTGTTATAGACTGCGTTTTATTTATTATTATGATCAAGCCGCGATGTACAATAATCAGAATTCTGGAAGTCAAAACAAAAATAACGAGTAAATGTGGTGAAAGTGTCACCATAATATTTGTTGGAGTTTGGTTTTATTGCTTTTTAGATCTTTTATCACAATAACATAAAAACATAGAGCAGTGGTAGCTCAATGGTAAGGACACGCGCCTCATAAGCGAGATGCGCGTGTTCAAACCCGAGCACGTACTTGTATACCTGGATTTATAAGTCTATGTACATATTTTTATACCATTATCTCGGTGGTGAGGGAAAACATCGTAATACAAATTCAAATTCAAAACAACTTTGGATGTGTAGCCATGATCCAAAAAATTGTCTGGTTCCCTATCTTAGGGTTACGAAGGTCAAATCGGCAGTCTCTTCAATGAAATTACCAGACTCGCTGAATCTTGGATCATGGTCTAAGCATACCCTGTTTAAGCATGGGATACAATGATAAGAATATGATGATAAACGTAAAAAACATCAATAAAGAAACAATTGAGGCAAATTTTTAACTTTCACGTAAAATAACAATCCCGTTAGTTTACTACACGGAAGGTATTCAATCTAATCAATATGTAATGACTACTAAATATATTTAAAGTCCTATTTTTTTTTTTATATTCCTTCGGCACGTACAATCTTCATTAAAATGGACAAAGTCGCTGTAAAATGCTAATTAAACATATGTCTATTCTTATTTTTTATTTGTATACATTCTACGCATAAAATCAGGTCATAGTCATCAGACAGCGACAAATTAAGAAGCACTTTAAGTTTAACTACCTGTTCCTGTACCCTGCAGGGCACCAATAACATATTATGTCCATATTAATTATAAAGTCTCCTCGTTGTCAATTAAATGCTATCTGTCCCGAAAAGATTTAAAATATAGATAAAAAACTCTCTTGGAATAAAATTAAAGTCAATTCTATACATTTTTAATATATCAGTATTTTTTATTCGATTTGAACCAAAACTTTAGTATGACAAAAGGATAAACTTCACTAAAATAACAGTAACGGGGCTAAACGCGATATGCATTGTGTAACTCTTTGACTTACTTTACTCTTGCAATCGTAAAATCCGCTTGTAACCAAGGCCGGTGCAGTACGTCCAAATTTCATGCTGTAAATACTAAGTACTACATAATCCCGTTAATATTACACCTAGTGATAATGCACCACGACCGTTTAAAATCATATATACTAAATTTCATTATTCTTAGTGTTCCGCCAGATGTTGTTGAATAAGACATCTATAACTCTCTTCCAGACCTCTCTCAGCGCGTTGACGCTGAGTTCGTCGGAGGCGTCCAAATGATCTTCTTTGTAAGGCTGCATCACAAACTCCATAGCGTATGGAATTCCGTACACCTACAATGTACAATTTGACAAATTTAAATTAGGGTAAACAAGGGATAGGTATATTTGTGGACAAAGAGGCAGGCGCGCTAGGTATAAGAAGTGTTGAGTCAAATCTAAGCGTATAGCTGTTTGAATTGTATTCAGGAACCCCAAGTTCTTCAACATAGTACATTCGCCGACTACCATAGGGGTTAAGTCTGTTAAGTTGGATATCGGACTGGTAAAGAGACAGACTGGAGAAAACAGGCGGACAGGGACAGACCTCTGGATTTGTAATAAAAAATATCGATCTTGAAGAAACATTTCAAAAGGGAGACCTGTATAATTCGATAACTTCGAACATGTAACTATGATTCAACTAGTGTAGTTACCCAAATCAATCGTTAATACCAAACTTCTTAAATCTAGGATAATGGCCAAAGCATATCCCCCACAAGCACGAAACCTAAAAGAAGGACTTATCTATAGTAAATATATAAAGGGCCAATAATACATTTTCAGTTTGTCCTAAAGACTGGTGGAAGAGCGGTAGTAGCTCAATGCTAAGAACACGCGCCTCTTAATCGAGTGCGGGTTCAAAAGCGGGTACGTACCTCTAGATTTTTCAAATCTATGTACATATTTATGCTACTAGCTCAGCAGTGAGGTAAAACATTATGATGAAACTTTCATATTCCAACAACTATGTATGTTTAACCATGATCCAAATCGTCTGGTCCCTCTATGTAAGGGTTATGAAGGTCAGATCAGCAGTCGCTTCACTCCAATACCAGACTCGCTAAATCCTAGATCATAGCAAAAGCGCACCCCGGATAAGCACGGGGCATAACGTTTGGAGGATGATGTTAAGGTAGTTTTGAGAATCCTAATCCCTCCCTGGAAAATCGGCAAGATTATATAGTAAAGACTTATTGAAGTTGAGCAAGAATAATAAAAAAGTGAGTATATATACCGTGGAAGCGTAGTCCACGCTGCTACCTAAGATCTTCCCGTACCAGTTGTGGAGGGTGTCCACTGTGACTGAGAGGACTTGGAAGCTGGCGTTCTTCATTGCTTCGTCGATTTCGCCACGTAGGTCAATGTACTTGTCGTCGTCTGTCTGTACGTCTGTGTAACCTTTGGGATAAAGGACTGCGTCTCCCTGTCATTAAAACCATGGGTTTACATGAAAATTAATAATGAACACACTAATTCTCTAAATCCTTCCTAACATGATTTAATTGAACGCGTGGCAGTCGCCGGGATATAGAAAAGTGAAATCTAAGCTGATCTAATAAAAATAAAAATTCTAAATAAATAAACAAATTCTCCAGACTGATACTAATTCCCTAGTTACAAACTAAACTTATGCTTGTGCTATGGATACTAGGTGAAACGATAGACATACTTAAATAAGTTTTTAAACATCCATAACTCGAGTACAAATGTCCATGTTCATCACACGTAGCATTTGTCCCTAGCGGGATTCGAACCCCTTGGCCAGAGTCTCTGACCACTCGACTAACGGGCCAGCCGTTCTATTCTAAACATTTAATTTTATTTGATTGTTTTTAATCAAGTAGCTTTTGTAAGTAATTTAACAGGGAAACATTTGTTTTTCCTTTCTATTTCTAAAATAAATTGTCTTTAGTTACTTCTTGTAACATCAGTTAACAACTATGTAAAAGCTACTAATAAAAGATCTCCCAACTACTACTACCACTTAAATTGTATATTTATCACTTATGTTATATGCTTTACCGATATTTTATTTTGCAAACTTTACCTTTAAATTATCATTGGCATAAGACCCAGCATGCACATGGCAATACGCATTGATCTTATGGCTGTAGTGATGCAACACCTCCCTGATGGCTCTAGACTCTGGCTCCGAGAACGGTGAAGGCCCAGGGTAGTGCTGGCTGCAAGAGCTGGTGGTATGCGAATGGTTCCAGGATACGTCAAAATTGCGGTCTAACGCTACTCCCGAACAAGCTCCTTGTGGCGACATATTTTTGTTCCATATTTCATGCTGAAATAGGGAAGTTCCCCGGTAAAAAATTTACAATACAATTGGTTCTTCAGTTAGAGCTATTAGAAAATATCGAATAAGTATTTTTTGCTTTTAAAAACAAAGATAAACGCGTAAAAGTTCTGTAGTAGGTTTGACGTCACTAAGCGCTTTTCTAACGTTGAGTGACGTCGCGTACATATTACTCGCTGTATCTTCGTTTGTATGCTAGTCAAAAGAAAAAAATCCCATACAATATTTTATGGTAACTGGTGCCATAAAAACATTTTTATTCTATTATTCTATAGAAGTTAGTCAACGAGTTTTCGAAAAAAATATCTTGAAGCCTGGTATTGTCACTATGATTGGCTCTTTTTAACATAACCGCCCAAAATATTAACAAATTCTTTATTTTGACAATTCCCTACGTTATAGAATACGCCATCTGATAAGTATCAGAATACGCCATCTGATGAGGATCAGAAGGTTCTGATGAAAAATAAGTATTTGTCATCACAACATTCTGTTCCTTAATTCATGATTTTCTCCATGAGTATTAGATTTATTAATGAAGTCACTTTAACCCATAAAAACTTTTATAAATTGACTTAATTTACAGTTTACACAAAAGTAAAATTCGATTGCATAAAATCCCATGTTGCTCTAAGATTCATCTCAACACAGTTTTAATTTTTTGGCTTTATTTGGTTTAAGGAGTTTTTGCCTTGGACTCTACCTCCTCGTGAGACCATCATGGGACAAAAAATTATATTACCAGAATATATTTCTGTAATTTCACTTACCCTCCTCGAATAACCATCTGGGTTTGCCATTGGTATCAAGAATATATCAAATTTATCCAAATGCGCGAAGTAGTAAGAGAGTAGTTCCTTGAATATCGGTAGCTTATTCAAGGCTGGTATCAATGCAAAGCCCATTAAACTGAGACCATGGACGATGAATATTATCTTCTTTTCTGGAACCTCATCTACGTATTTACTATCGTCTGCTCGGAAGTATTTGCTTATTTCACTCTTTCGTTCAGCTATTTTCAACATTACAATATCGTTATACTCAGCCGTGCGACCTATCACTTCTGATGTTATATTAGCCTCGGGGAAACTCTTTTCTAATTCTAACATATCCTTCATTAACTGGAAGACCAGAAGGGGTATTTTTAATTAAAAAGTAAAACTTAAAAGACAATTTAGTACCTGAAATAATTATTCAGAACTTACACTGTAAGGACTAAGTTCATCATTTTCGGACTCTTCGCCGCTTTTTACTGTGGTTGTACTAAAAAAAGGTGATATGTTAGTATGTCGCGTATAATAGAATGATTTTATACATATTTTGGGCTAAGTGTACCTCCGGAGCATGCTTTCTGCGTTTTCCTTTCATGTTATCACATATTCAAACTTTTATTTACAAGTCGTGTAGCGCACTATTAGTTGAATACTCGATGCAGGATAACGATACAAATAAGGTGTTGGCCGCGATTCATTCGCGTGGATTTTAAATAAAAAAAATCCTTTGCTTGAAACACTAATTATATTTTTAAAATATACGAAAATACGAGTCAAACATTTAAATTTAAAGAATTCCTATAAATAATTTATAATGGTTTATTAAAAATTCACGAAGTCATAAACTTTTGTGATACTGCGTTGTTCTCGAGTATTGTCACCGTAAAACGCTAATATTATAATAAATAATAATCTACAGCTCTCATATAATTAGTAAGGTCTTTATCCCGTTGAAAATACCTAGTAAATTCATAGATTTAGAATTTTTTGACTTAAATCTATGAGTAAATTGTACTTACGGTTCCTCATGTTGCATCAGATAAATTGGTGTCAATCTCGTGGATCTGTAAATTGAACAATAATGTAGGTTGGAATCAATAAAATAATAAGGAGTCTTAAGTTTATATCCGAAAGACATTGTAAACAAACAATTGTAAAGGAGTCCTAAGGAGCGATGAGCTCCTACAAAGTCAAAGTCAAAGTCAAAATATTCTTTATTTATATAGGTTTGAAACAAATACTTTTAAATCGTCAATTCATCAAGATCAATTAATAATAAGAATCTACCACCGGTTCGGAATGTTGCATCTACCGAGAAGAAACCGACATGAAACTCGGTAGTCACTCTTTTTAACAATATATTTTATGATATAATAGTAGATCATATAAGCCTCCGAACCATGTCAAGAAGTCGGCTTGTCAGACTTCGTGCGCCATTTTAAACTACATTCAGCCACAAATAAAATTCAGCTAAATAGAAAATTGTGACAATTTAGTGACAAGTGGCTTGCTCATATAAAAATCGCCTATAAAAATGACAAAATTAACATCCGATTTAGCATTAGTCGCCAACCCAGTCGCCAACACAGTTGGTGAATTAAAAATGTTGATTTCTTACCGTATAATATCCTTCTGCCTCGCACGGTGCTGCAGTTTAGGCCAAGGTTTCTTCTGATCCACAGGAACTTCAAGGTCGCGGTAGCGCCCGTTGACGCGGTAGTGGGCTTCTGAAACCGGTGTGAACTTGTCACCATTTTCGGCTCGTGCAACGGTGGAACTTCGGCTAGAAGTAACAAATCGTCTCTTGTAGCGTCGAGTCTGGCTGTTACTATTGAAGCGACTGCTATCTGGCATTCGCAACCCTCGGATATAGGCACCAGAGAAATTGGATACGTGCCCTGGCTTAAACCAATATACATAAGAGAAATTTATTAGAGTTTGTTGAGTATTTTTAGCTTAAAATACGATAGAAGTAACGAATATCATTATATAAATAAATAGTTATCTTGACGCTATACACAAATAATTGCAAAATATATTTTTCTTTACACACCACTTAATTCGTTAATCATCATGAGAATTAAATATTTAGATATTCTGTTTTTTTTTCTATTTCTAGTTCTTCTGTTACTAATTTTATAAATACAGATCTAGGTATGCTACGTACCTGTGCTTTTTATCTATGTTAGTTGTTCCTTTCACCTTTTTGAAACGAAACTGTACTTTTTCGTCTTGATTTGTTGTGTTGTTCGTTTTTGCAACTGCGTATGCGCGTCTCACTTCTGGCTTTGGATACCTTGTCCTGTAAAACAATTGTCTAGTATCGTCCTAAAATAAGGGTCCACGGGATACTCTTGCAGACCACCAGCTCCTCAGATTGATCTGAGACCAGCTCTAAGTAGGTAACGTAATTATACAATAATAGCCTTTACCTGAGAGATCCGCCTTCGTGAATTTTGGTTTGTTACGATACTGTATTCTCATTTTATCCGATATGAGAAGCAGTCTTTGCCGTCTCCCGTCTTTAGCTTAGATTGAACTACTATACATTTGATGAACACAATATAAAGGCTAAAAAACTCACCAATAGTCTAATTTATCGGCAATACCAACTGTTAAAATTAAATACGTTATTTTTAAACATTGTCATCAGCAAAAAACATTTTTAATACCAAATCTTTGTGATCAATTGAATAAAGCAGTAAAATTTTCTAGCGTTATGTCCCGTTCGTTCTTAGACATTAATCGGCATAGATTTAGCGATTCCACATTGAAACCTAAGGGAACCAAGGGTTGGTTGGAAGAAACCAAAATCTAAAACTATGGTTACACATCTGTACCTAATTAGGTGAATTTTAGGTAAAGTAAAATGCTTTCCTTTACCATCGATCTGGATATTAAAAAGATAAGGAGAAGAAAACAGTAAATAATAATTAATAACTTAAATGTTACGTACATAGTTCAATGTTATGGAAAAATAGGAGAGTTACAAATATAACTGAATAAAACATACTTTGTACTATGTTTTTGTATGAAACAACTTGAAATAAAAAATGTTTAAGGCGAAAACGTAAAAGTAGTTTATGGCTTTATATTGCAACATTACGAATTGAAATCGATAAACATTGTAGAACACAAAGCGCTATAGATCATTTTCGTATTCGGATTGAACTACCCCGATTTTTACCAAACACCTACTGTATTTAGTATGTATGTACAATGTATGTATGTAGTGTACCTACATACATAACATCACGCCCGTAATTCCCGAAGGAGTAGGCAGAGTCAAAGTCGCAGCAAGCCCCTTAACCACATTCAGCCAAAAATAAAACTGGGCTAGGTTAGACAGAAAATTGTGATAAAGTAGTGACAAGTCGCTTACACAATCACATACCCAAAACCCGATATACCATTAGTCACCCTTTTACGACTGCTAGGCAAGGTATGTATGGTATATAGTGTAGATACCTAAATCAGTTCCTAGCGTTTTGTCGCGTGCTTAGACGGGGTCCGCTTAGACCATGATCCAGGATTTTGCGAGTCTGGTAATTACTTTGAAGCGACTGCCGATCTGACCTTCATAACCCTAAGATAGGGGAACCAGAAAATTTTTGGATCATGGATACAAATTCAAAGTTGTTTGAATTTGCAGGTTTCATCACGATGTTTTCCCTCACCGTCGAGCTAGTGGTATGAATACGTACATAGATTTTAAAAATCCAGAGGTACGTGCCCGGGTTGAACCCGCACTCCTCGGTTAAGAGGTGCGTGTCCTTACCATTGAGCTACCACCGCTCTCCCGCTACCATCGCTCTCTCCGCTCAGTAGATACCCGAATACATAGATTTAATCACTCGTCAACTCGAGTGTCAAGTTATCGTGATTAGAGAATCTCAACCTCACATAATTATTGCTCTCAAACTATAACTAGTAATTACCATAAACAACCGTGTAATTTGAGACTTCAAAATTGTGTTTTATTGAACTATATTTGCGCACGATCACGTGGAAAGTACTGACCTAATTTCAGTTAATTAATTAACGGTAGTAGCTTCGTATGATTTTGTATAGTGTGAATGCACAATATAGGTAAAGATAATTTTGCAAAAACTCATGAGATATAAAATTACATAATGTTTCCATCATAGAGATACACACTATGCGTTGAAAACACACGCAGACACATTTCCGTGAAGACCAGATTTCATAATTGTCGATCAAATTTTGGAAAACACTTTAATATTTACACAATGTTCTACAAAACAAACCGGTGGATTATTTATTTACAAGTTTGTCTTGAAGAGGTACATTATAAGTTGAAGTTCGAGAAGAAATCTCACTTAAAATGACTCTGGCTTGTAAAACCGCCCTTGGTCTATTATAAACAAACATACAAACATACGGAAGGGAGTCGCCGAACTGACCCTTAAATCTTGACCGCGTGGACATTAAAAATTTCACGACCCCTTAAAAGTGTTGTTTTACTGTTCATGGCTGTTATGGCAAAGGTCTGGCTCCGGTGGATACCGATGTGGTCCAAGTTTAAAAGATTACCAGTTTTTAATGTAGGATCATCCACAGACATATTACACAAAACTAAATAGAACTAAATGAACTAAATAATTTAAATCAGGCATTTTTTCTAAGATAACAAATAAATTAATAAATTCTCTAGACTGACTCACCAATTCTCTAGTCCCAGTCCCTCTAGTGAGCTTATGCTTGTGCTATGGATACTAGGTGAACGGATAGATACACTTAAATATGTTTAACATCCATGACTCGAGTACAAATGCCCATGTTCATCACACGAAACATTTGCCTTTAGCAGGATTCGAACCCGCGACCCTCGGTTTCCTGGCCAGGGTCTCTGACCACTCGACCATCGGGCTAGTCAAACATAGTTATCTACTTAGTCTTTAGATTTTAAACAAGCTTCTTCTTTGTCAATTAAGTACATTGATTTCTAAATTTGTAAGATGCAGATTATTCAACCAGTTCTATTTATTAGCGAGACCACAACTTTAAAGTACGACAATTATATAAATACTTACATATTGGCTAACAGAACTATGTTTTTTTGGGATTATTTAGGAATTGCTGGTCTATTCTACGGTATAGGTAATAATAATCTTGCTACTTTCTTCTACGACAGTAGGAAAAACATAATCGCTCTCCACTATCACTTGTACCTCACCTCGAACCCTCGTAAAGGCGCCTCAAGATTTACACCTACACAAAAAAACTGTTAGTGCTAGAGTCAATCTTCATCTGACGGCTTGCCTTTAAAATGCCGCGTAAACCTGTGCCTATTGAGAACACAGGCATTAGAGTTAACTGTTCACCACTCTGCCTTACCACTTTCCTAGATTTTAATAATATTAAGAGTAGATTTTCCAAAATTTTTATATTTTTACAATTTTCTTTTAAACCAAAACTCGATTTCTTTGGGTATTAAATACTTGTTTAGTAGAGCCGTGATACACTTCCTGGCTTAGCAAAGGTTATACCCAATAGCCAGGCAAAGTTCTACACGCTACATATTATAGTGAGAAACTGTTTTCTGTCATAATTCCCAGGCCATAATTCTCAGTACTAAAGCGTCATCACTTAATTTTTAACACGATTGGCCGCCTCTAATATCTGGCCGCCCTAGGCCCGGGCCTACTGGGCCTTAGGGTAAATCCGCCACTGCTAATAGACCATCAGAGTCCTTGCCTAGCATGGAACTTTATAGGTATTTACAATATACTTAATTCCGGAAATAAATTATTTAGTTTTATTTATCTACACTCTTCAACGTAATTAAATTTGATATATTTTTTAAACATTAAACACTACGATCACACTTTTCTCACATTCTAACTAGTATTTTAATTTTCTGTGTACTTTGGAAAAAAATATCTCTTAGCGAATGTTTCGTAGGTTGTCTGACGAGTAGCGACATCTGTTGTGCTCCTTAGTCAAGCGAAGCGACTACAGCTTTGTAATTCGAGTCGTATGGATGGCGTTATTTCTATTCCACGTGAAGTTTTGAAATTATTTTACTTTTAGGCTTTTATTTAACTTATTTTTATTCTTAACATTAATTAATCGAGTAACATAAATTTAATTTAGTCTGAAGCATAGCGCACGCCAATATTGGAACCATTTTATGACATTTATTCATATCACTCGTGTAGCTAATAACTTTATAAAAAGCAAATTATTTTAAGATGTTACGAACTATGTTCAAATATATGCGACTCCCAAGCAATTACGATTTCCCGAGAATCCGTTTTCGAACAAATAAAATAAAAATGGCTACAATGTAACATCCGTATACGAGAACTCAAAATTGATTGGCTAATAAAACAAAACGTGGCGTATGCGCTGCTATACTAAGGCTGTTTAAATCTGAGGCACAAAGTATTATTTGTGCCTCAGCTTTAAACAGCTAGCCGAAACAGCGGCCACAATGTGGTTTATAGCACAATTTACAAGGTGTTAAACCCAACTACCCGGCGGTAGTCACGAAATCATATTTGGCCTAGCTTTAAAAATGTACACTTTTATTGCAGAGCGTGTTGTTTTGGGGTAAATTAATTAACATTTTTGACGGACATTACAATTTTAATTAAGCTTTTTACCGAATGAGCTGTCGTGTGTTAAATAAATAGGGAAGATCGGTCAGCTTTATTTATAAGCGGCGCAGGGTGCGACATATCGTTACCACCTGCTAATTGTCCAAGAAAATAGGCCTTTAAATACGAATTTTAAGGTAAACACTTGAATATTTGATATAAGTCACTTTGAACGATTTAAAAACTAACTGGAAATTTTTTTGTAAAATCACCACGCTTCATTGTTAAAAAATAATGATTGTGAACGTTGATGAACACATTCCGATGCTGTTATCACGATTGGGTTGATCTAGTTGTTATTATGGGGCTTAAAAACGTATTAGAACGCACAAGGCATAACAGGCATTAAATAAATAAAATATTGATAAAATGAGGCAGTAAATCAATAGTTTGCATTTTAGCATTGCATAATACTTTTAATTGGGCATTTTTAACATTTACATGGATGTAGAATCTGCAAGGAATAAAAAAAAATCAAACATTCTACATAATTTTTTAACAGTAAAAATATATAAATCAAATATTTAGGTATTAAACAATAATCTTCTTTGATAGGAAAATTCCCCATTGTATAGTGTAGGGTTGTGACAATTTAGCTCCTTCACGCGAAGTGATGGTGACATTTAACTATAACCGAGTGCGCAAACTGAGGAGAATGAATTTGATGGAGTGTGAACTTACAATCGATGGAATTACCATAACTCGTATCAAGGGTCTCGGAGCCCCTGTTGAATCGGCTGTTATGGTGAAAGAGTTTTATTCTAGCCGTCAATTACATTAGAATCTTGTTCCGCCGAGCACATTTACATACAACCTCTGTATGGCTAGAGTTGTCCGTGATTTGAGGAATCGATTTCTAGTAATCTGAAGATCGATATATGAATAAATAAATATATTGCACAGAGTAGAAGACAAACTCTATATTTTTCCTTATTAAGCTTAGACACTTTACTAAAGGTTACTAAGTATCTCAGTACATGTACTTACTATATACTTAAATATTATTAAACGTACTTAGGAATATAATATTAAATACTTGTATATTTTATACAAATACATGAATCGAGTGTATACTTACGACCATTCAATATACAAACATGTACCCCTAACAGGATTCGAACCCGCAGTCCTTGGTTTTTTGGCCAGGGTCATAAAAGACGGGTTGCTTGTTCGAGTAGTTACACTAGACCAATGAACGATAAATATGTTGTCTAAAGCTCCTTTTTATTTTTATATAGAATTCAAACGATTGATTCAATCGTTTTCGATTGGTGAGTAGGTGGATGAACTTCTTTGAATCTTATTAGGTGCAGACAGTTTTAATGAGTATTTAGCTGGTATTCTTCAGACTATAAATTGGCTACTTATAAGCCCACCTGGACTTATCTTATTTAGATTGAATCTTTAATTTATAAACATGGTATCCACGTAACTAACTATAGATTTTACTATTAAAGATTTTACTATTAATACACACACACACATAACATGACGCCCATAATCCCTGAAGGGGTAGGCAGAGTCAAAGGGGCAGCATGCCCCTTCAACCACATTCAGCCAAAAATAAAGTCGGGCTGGGTTAGATGGAAAATTGTGAAAAAGCAGTGACAAGCGGCTAACCTGTCGCCTACACAATCACACACCCAAAACCCGATATACCATTAGTCGCCTTTTACGACATGCTAGGCAAGAACCACAGTTGGCATATTATTTTTAAGTCCCAGACCAACACGGGACAGTGGGTTGGGTTACTATTAATACAATGTAGACAAAAGTCATCATGAAATACATTTCATTTAATATTCCATTCCATACATAACAATACGTCTTATGCTTAAAAAACTTGTTAAACCTGGTAGGAATATAATTTTTTTCTGATCAATGAATTATTTCTATTGAATACTTTATATGCTATGCTATTCTTCAAAAATTACGAATGTAGGTACAACATATTTCAAATACCTACATTCAATTTAACTTTACCGGATAACCACATCACTATTCCCATACCGACAGCTGAAAATAGCCCCTATTATCGGCACGTAAGGTGCAATGGGATTACATGACCACTCGGGCTGATTGGTCGGAGTGATGAGGTGAAATCGAATGGAGATGAGGTGGCCCCGGTGACCGCACGGGTCGGGTTGCGAAATGTCTTGAGACTGCTGCCGTGTTTATGGATGCCGTGAATTAGGGGAAATGCAGATAGCCTGGAGAAATGGAAAATACATCAGTGCCTAATTTATAGATATATGTGTGATGTATGGATCAGTTTTTCCATACATAGAGAGATAGAGAACTAAAATGCACAATGATAAAAAGGTTTTTACATTATTCGGTGCCTTTAGGTAGGTACCGAATAAAATAATCTTTAGAATTTTCTTTGATTCCTCTTTGTATCATCGCGTGTTTTTAACGTTGTACCGTCAATTAAATAATATGATTGCATATCTACGATTCATTTAAAGTGAATAATGTTTGGATCTTTTTTCTCGAACATTGATACGCGAATAACACATCACAGAATATATTTTTGATTGTATCTGTGAATTTTATATTATAGCCTCTAAGATGTTATCAGAAATGCATTCAAAGCCATCAATATAAAGTAAAAATTACAACTATTGTAATTTTTTTCTTATTTTACAACTGGTTGCAGCCACGCTATATGCACAAATTGGGGTACTTTTCATTTGAGCCAGGTTAATGTACAATTATATTTAACACACACATATTTTATAAACGTAGGTATTTAAGTAAGTCTATCCCACAGACCACAGAAATACTCCGTGGTCTCTCCGTTCACCTAGTATCTTTAGTACAAGCATAAGCTTAGTTTGAAACTAGAGAACTTAGGGAATGTGTCTGTCTACAGAATTTATTTATTTTATTTTGAAGTCGATCACGCAAAATCAATTGAACATACATAATTTAAAGTAAATTTCGTAAAAATCTCGCCAGCACGTTCACAAAAAGTGTCGTCAACCCGGCAGCTGTTGGACGATTCTCCGGAGATTCAGCGCGGCTCCACTCCCGCGTATTAGCAGATTGGACCATAAACCGCCGCGGACATTCCACATCACTTCATTGAGCACTGCTTTATGGTTTATTCGCTTCTTTTGTTTCGCCCTGGACGCTTTTAAAGGGAGATTGCATGGCATTACTCGCAATGAACATTTTGAATGTGATGAACTTAGAAAACTATGAATCCTAAACACTGATTTTACTTTTCAAAATTAACTAGACGTATTGTATATAGGTACATATTTATTTCCGGAGAGACCTGAAAATCTGCAGACGTCTTGCGGCTAAAGAGCACAAATCACCACTCCACACCACCAAATCAAAAACCGCGAATTGGAACTAAAAATCTGCGGACGTCTTGTCGCTAAAGACCACAATTGCCACATTGCCAAAGATCGTGTATTCGAATTCCGCTCCTAAGAAATGGTGGTCACCTTTTCTCGCGTCATGCATGTTTTTAAACGTGTTTCAGTAGATATGTTAAGCAGATATCTGTGGCACAAAGAAATATGCTTAAAGCGAGAGAATTACCAATTATTTCTATTGTGATATTATACTTTTCATTTAAAAAATTACAAGTAGTGTTATCGGGCGTAAATTCTGCAAATTAAAGAGGGAAAATGAGAGAAGGAGATATTTGAGTAAAGCTTGTATTAAATAATAAATAAAAGGGTATGGTAAATGGAATGCTAAATGTTTATGGTAAACGGTATGCTACCTAATGGTTAATGGTTATGCGTCGCGGTTGGTTTACGATGGTGAACTAACGATCTTAAAATAATAAGTATTTGCCCAAATGTGGGTCAGTACATAGGTACTGACAAATCGTGCGCCGGGTGAACGTATTGTGCATCGTACAAGTGTCAAATAGCCTATTCTGCAGGAAAAATTTTATGTTTTGGTCAAATCCTTAAGAAAAAATGCGCAACAAAAAAAAAACAATCCTATCATTTTACATATTTACAATGACAAGTCCGTTAACAGCAAACATAGTGTAATTACCGAACCAATTTGGCCTAATTATGGCATTGTCAATGTCGCCGTAAATAGGGCGGTGGTGGGTGTAATAAAAACAAATGACACACACCTTATCGCAGGATCGCCGTCGTCACATGCCCGCGTTGGTAATGAATGAACACGCGTTTAGTTTACACGAGTTTATTATCGGACGGTGTGATGCGAGGTTTGAGATGGATAAACTGGAGAATCTCTATTATCGGCAACAGAACATTTGGGACTCCAAATTGGCTGTTGTAGGCATGTCAACTGCGCCGAACGAACTTTCAAAATGCATTAGCGCACGATGAACTGTTGCACATTACTATCAGATTAGAAGATCCCATAAACTTGAAAATAAAAATAAAAATTTTAATATCGACGATTTTGCGTAAGTGTAATAGGATAATACACGAAATGTAATCTAGATGAAAAATTCAAATCCAAAAAAAGACTTAGATCGAGCCAGTGTCAGACTTGGCAAAGGCAGTGAAATTACAACTTGAAACAAATAAATATTCATGTCGAGCTATGGGCCAGATCCTGACTCCAGGTCCGAGCTTTTAAACCGTCATTCCAATTATGTTGATCGCCATAAGATGAAGACATAATCATTTAAGAGAGTAACAGGCAAAAAATTGCTATCTCAGTTCAAGGCTAAGTCCGAGAATTAAAACAAATATCATCTTCATTCTTTAGTAAAAGAGACAGACGTAAAGGGTGCCGCCCCACTTACTAAATTACTGCAATGACTCGACATTTATTATCAGTTATGAATATAAATTCTTCCTCGTGAAATAAAGGGAAAAAATGAATTAAACCCAGTCGACCGCGAAGGGACACGTTTAAGATATAATTGTGTAATCTACAGGGTGGTTGGTTACTTGAAGAATCGCAATATTTTTGCCTACTTCCCTCTGACAGCAAGTTCTACATCTACTGGAATTGTTTCAGTGGTTTCGCTCGTGTCAGTGTATCACAGAGATTTAGTAATCACACAGCGATTAAAAAACCTCGAAAAATTCGATAAGGCTTCTTAATTTCTTTTTAAATTAGTATCTTTTAATTACGAATTTATGTCGTATTTCGTCATAGAATTTTAATAAGTTTCGAATTATTTTGACATTATTAGAGCAAATACATATATTGCCCTTATATGTCCAAATATTATATGAAAATTTTTGCATTAGATTTTTAAATAAAAACTCGTGAATTTAACTATTGTGACATCAGATATGTAACTTACGAGTTTCTCCCGTCACCCCCTGTATCCATTAGAGACAGTTTGTTGCACTTTTATGATAATCATTTGTGTCAACGCCCCTGCTTTGGGCGCTTTACGCGGTCCTTCGCGTTTAGGGCTTAACGATTTGTTTTATTGTACAGAATTCGGTGTTAATGTAGTGCTTGGTGCCAAGAAATAGTAATGGGGGATTAATCTACTGGCCCATTTGAGAGAATGGCGTAGATTAGGAAGTTAGCACGTTATATTAAAACTTCATAGGGAAACCAGGGCTAGCTGATGTTTTGAGTGAGAGACAAAACACTCTCATCCCTCACAGGGATAGCGACTAAATACCGTACACAGGTGCATGAGTTAGACTAAATATATAAATTAAATGATAATTCCCCAGTGTGTCTAACTTTCAGTATAGTCCCAATACCTGTTACACATAAGATCACGCCCATAATCCGGATATAACGAATAATACCCATATACCGAATAAATTCAATTTGTAAACCTTACTGCATTTCCTATGGGGCAGCAAGCCCCTTCAACCACATTCAGCCAACAATAAAAGCCGGGCTAGGTTAGATGGAAAATTGTGAAAAAGCAGTGACAAGCGGCTAATCTGTCGCCTACACAATCACACACCCAAAACCCGATATACCATTAGTCGCCTTTTACGACATGCTAGGCAAGAACCACAGTTGGCATATTCTTTTTAAGCCCCAGACCAACATGGGACAGTGGGCTGGGTTGGATGGAAAGCTGTGAAATAGTAGTAACAAATGGCTAGCTCGTCGCCTACTCAGTCACATACCCAAAACCCCGTAAACCATTAATCGCCTCTTACGACATGCTAGGCACGAACCACAGTTGGCACATTCTTTTTTTTTGTCCCAGATCAACATGGGCCAAGTCCCAGACCAACATGGAACAAAAATTTATTCAGCCAATTGCTCGTCGACCAGAAATACTTCGGCAAAACGCTTTTCGCTGTTACGATCAATCGAGCAATAGTTGGTCGGCAAATAATTCATACGACAAATCGTTCATCGACCATGTGTATTTCGCATAATCGTTGCGGACCCAACTGGATGGACGTTTATCTAGTATTAAATCCACACAGCAACTTACCTTTATGTTTTTCAATTTAATGTACAACTGTCTTATGCAACATATGCTGTTCTACAAAGCAAGAAAATCTGAATAGTCAATGTTGAATAACACTAACATGTCACTACTTAAGCTTAATTACCAGAATCCCTAATAGTTACGTTGAAATATTCCTACCTTCGGAAAATTAACAATTGTTTCACAACCTCGTCGTCCATATATTTTGTGGAACAATATCATCAGGAACTATTTCATTTGCATCGCCCGTTCTCATGACAAACGGGTGTAAGTAACATCTTTCACGCTTAAAATCATTTTGGCGAGTGAATATTAACTTTGAAGCAGTACGATAGGGTTGGGAATCTGTTGAGGGCAAATAGGGATTTAAACTGTTGTCGAGTTGCGTAGGAATAATAGCCTTGTCAAAAGCATTGCTGGACTGACGGGTATACTTTCCGACTGCTTGGCTTTATTTTATTGCGCATGTTTTAATATTAATTGTAAGTTTTCCTCCTCGATGGGCAGCCGACGACGCAATACAAATGTGCTAGCACAGCTTGTCAAAGCGTTTAGAGAAGTTGGCGGTTCAGTCGTTCGCGCAATTTCACTTATAAAATAGCTCTGAATCCTTATAAAGTGTATTGTTTTACATAAACTCTGGTCTCTTGCGTAAAGTTTGCTTTGGGAGGGGGGTTTGGGAGGAAAATTGTGAAAAGCAGTTCGCTTTGTTTGGGAGCCGGGTCGGGCTCGTGTGGCCACGTGTGTTGAATGTTTCAGGAATTTCCTATAAAATATACTGCAGAAATATGTACCATATCTAATTAGCCGTAATATGAATGCGTTTATAATTTAGGTTTTTGCACGTATGCAGGTCTGACAGTAATGTTGGTTGTAATCGAAGTAAAGAATAATACAGCTGTGGCACAGTCCTGTTTCAAAACTACTTTTTTTAGTAAAAAATCCCTGTTATTACAATGCTCTTCACAAAATTATACTATATTAAACTATCCTGTATAGTGTAAAGAATATTTTCTAGTGATATGGGTACTATGTATCTATTAAAAAGAATTTTATAACAAATAGAATCCGTAACTATTATGTTCCATCAATAAAGAAGACAGCAGAGGATAATTACATTTTAAATTAAAATCTATAAGCACACAAAAGCGACATGTTCATTACAAATTATAAATGCAGACTAAAAACTTGACTAAAAAAATATTGACAAAGTCGCCTGTCCTAAAATTTCACATACTTCTTGGCCACCCTACCCGGTCATGTGACCATGGAAGCTGGGCACGTGTGTGTCCCACGTGTCGGGAGATGACGTCACTGCACCTGCCCTGAAGGACCACCCCTCTGGACAGCCCTTTGACACAACGGCTTGTAAACGAAATTACCTTTAACGAGGGTTTTTAAAACAAATATTTGTTGAAAATAATTTTTTTAATGATGGTATTATTGTTAAGGATAGTTAATTGGTATTTTCTTCCATTAGAATCCGCTTTATAAATATCTCTAAAGTAATTTCTATTAAAAAACTTAAGTAATAAAGTTAATTAAAGAGACGTCCCCTTGAGTCTTTTTATCAGGCAGGGATTCTAACCATTGTTTTATATCAAATAAGTAGATTGGTCTTATTTATGTAAGCCTAAAGTATAAACGCATTTATGATTGCTACTTACTTCACGCGTCTCGCTAGTAAGGAAATCCAGGTCTAGGCAGGACCGCAGCAGGACACCCTAAAAAAAACTACAAAACTAACTAACGAAAATCCTTTTCCGCAGCATGCTCCTATTCCTAGGTTATTAACAAAGTTGGGTGGTCCAGATGAAAAAGAAAATCGTAATGTACCTAACAAATAAGCGGGAATTCAAGCATCATGTTTGTCTGTAGTCGCATTTGTATATGGTCCCATTCTGGGGCGTGCATATGCCCGTTCCCAGCCCGCGTAACAAGCTGTCACCACTCCGTATCGCGGTCTTGTTGACATGACGTTTTGACACCGTATCTAGGCCTTCATCTGTCCCATTGTATTTATTATTTACTGGTACCCGTCCTATAAATTCCCACAGGCATGTTAAGGGTAAAAATGTTGTACCTATATAAATCATGATTGTTTCAATTATTTTTAC
Organism: Glyphodes perspectalis; assembly: GCA_951394215.1. NCBI lineage: Eukaryota > Metazoa > Arthropoda > Insecta > Lepidoptera > Crambidae > Glyphodes > Glyphodes perspectalis. Next base: position 7,480,998 of record OX596217.1, read on the forward strand.
CGTGTTTTAACTACTTTTGAGGTAAATTTTGTTGTGAAGACACCAGGGATCCACCACCTTTAATTTTTAACGATACATTTGTTTAAATTGCTTGACTTTAAAAAAATTAAACAAGATTTTTTTTTTTCATAATAACAACATTTTATGGATTTGTTTTATTTAGCGCCATCTACAACTTAATAACAATTCCATTGCAATGAGAGCACGAAATAATTACACTATTCGACACTAGATGTCGTCCAAAACTTTTAGTAGTTGAATTAGCTACTTGATGTTAGATGTCGCTACTTTTTAAAAGTTCCAAAATACCTCAATAGATGACAGTACACTACGCAAAAGTCTTAAGTGTTGCCATAGAAAAAATACGTCAGGGAGTGGCTAGAAGCTCTAAATTCTTTGGGAAGCGGCGCCTCCATCGCGCCCGCTTTGGCTTTGGTCCGGGCCCGGTTGAGTGAACTGTGGATTGTCAGGGAACGGTGTTGTGTGTGGTTTGTGTAGTGTTTTGTTTATGAATTAACCGATATTTATATGATTTTTATTTACTTTGAGCCGAGAGCAGTAAAAGGTACGTAATTAGCCTGGTAAAGGTAATGCAACTCGTGATTATTCCATAAACGCGACGACGATCGGTCGAGTGGGAAATTTCTTCTTGTTACTTTTAACTATTTCTTCCAACACTGTAATTATCTTTCTTTTAGCTCATTAACTCATTACGTTTATCAAAGGACACGTTTTATCCTAGACTATAGTAGGAGTTAGGTCATCGTGATATCGTCGATGAAGCGCGTTTTATGTAAACAGTGTGGCAAAGGTGTACATTTTCACCGAGTACGCTAAGAACGAGTTATCAGCTGACTGAACACATGTAAGAAATTCATAAAACTACGCCCTCTTAATTTTTAGGTGTAACATGAGTTATACATTTCAAATGAAAACTGCTAATTTTATCAGTTCTAATGATAGTAAATAAAAACTCCACCCATTACTCATTACAATAAGGTTATTTAAATAAGAAATCGGTCAGGTGCGAGGTCTAAAGTGTATTGTGAATAGGTTGATAAATATTTTTTTTTAATATTTTTGGAAATGATCACTAACTTTTGGAAACCATTTAATAGATCTAAAATGCTGGGACGATTTTATGGTCAGAGGGTAGCATGTATAAGGTGTATTTATCCCCAGTATTATAGGTAAAAACTTGGTTGTTAAGTTGGATGATAATTAGTCAGAGTTTTTAAGATCTATGAATGATAGTCATAGAGGTAAATTTTCTATAGGTAAAAGTGAAATACTAACACATTAAAAAAAGTCAGTCAAATTACTTACATAATCTCTGTAAAATGTCTCTGTAAAACCCCTGAATTTTCTAAAATGACTACTTGACCTCTTCAAATAATTAATGAATGTAAGTACATAAAAAAATTATAAATGCTGATTAAATCATTTAGATATGCACAAACTAATGCTATAGTTATGCCTAATCTGGAATCTATCTTCAAATTACAAATACTTAACTTATAATAATTTTTGACCATTAAAAGACTATAATTTTTTTTTTTTCATCAAATTTTTTCCATCTAACCCAGCCCAGTTTTATTTTTGGCAGAATGTGGTTAAAGGGGCCTGCTGCCCTTTTGACTCTGCCTACTCCTTAGGGGATTATAGATGTGAAAAAAATTACATACATAAGTGAATCACAATAAATTAACATTGATTGGACAGCTTCTGTCATCATAGATCTAAGTAGGTATATGTCAATAAATATTTAAGTATGTCAAAAAATTCTTTGACATAACTATTTTGTATGTCAATAAGTAAAACATTAATCATATTGAATACTCTGCGAGGCTTTTCGTCGTCTGTGATTGAATTTGACATAAAAATCACATTAGTAGATAGTAAGTAAATTATTTTTTGCAGTGCTACTTTATCTGGAGAACTGAGAAATAATCATAAGAAAAAGGAACAATTTACTTCATACATTTCACTGAAACAAAAGACCATAAACACATTTATTATTGTTACAAATGTTTGTATTTCTTGCGATAGGGCTTATCTCACTTATCTCATCTGCGACTCACATCATCCCATTAATGTTTCTGTTTTTAAGATAATAAGTACTTATGTTAAATGTTTCCTGTTAACAGGTAATACAACGCTTTTGTTATTTTACTGGTATTACATTATAGTATTAAGTGGTATTTGTCTCATGATGTAATATTAAATATGTAACAAAACTAATATATTTAACAAAAAAATAAGGGTTGAATTACTTATAAAGACATTCTGTTATCATCATGGGTGTGTTTTGGGAATCATCTTAACTACATCTATAATAAGGTGTCTATGGATGCTATTGTTGATTTTTATTATATCTATTGTTATTTATGTAAGCCATATAAACAGGGGGTTAACATCTACATTACCATAAGCATATGTATAAGTAGAAAAATATCATAATATCTGTGAATAAGTTCCTGCTTTGAAACATATGAAATTTTCAGAATTGATTGCTATTATGCATGGAATTTAATTAAATCCAAATCAGACATAACAGTACAAACTTTTATGTTATGAAACCATATCATTATTTAAGACTTGTATATATTTATATACATTTTACTATATGATGCTGATAACATACTCGTAAATTACTAATAGGTACACACATTATTCTTCACTTAAAGATAAAAACCTTGAACAATTATAGCCGTTCGGGTTATTACGTACGTATTTCATTCATTTATTATTTAAACATTGTTTATACCAAGCGGAAATCATACAGGTTTGGCAGTTATTTTAACTTTAAATAGAAGCCATTGTCAGCAGGACGATACTTCTACCTACGCGACTAAAATAGTCAGACCCTTGAAATACATACTATTGTTTACTAGCTAGATCTCCAGTATTTATGGTCGCCTAGTAAGAAAATATATAGGCTTCAAAGTGTTGTAACTGTAAACTGTATTGTCTGAATCATTCGGGTCGTCGACATTACCTGAAATAATCCGGATAGAATTTATTACTCGTCGCCATGTGTTGGCTCAAAACGTTTAAATGTCAGTGCAGAAGTGGGTCACAAATTTATCAAGTGGCGAGCGAAATATAGTTTTGTTTTAGGTAAAGTATTCATTATTGTGTGCCATTGGAATCATGAGATTCAAAGTTGAGCCCGTATGGACATTGCATCTAAATTACTCGGAGATAAAATGGGTATAATACGTATTCTACGCATTAATCAAATTAGTAATAAAGTTATGAGAACATTTATCATAAAAAAATCTGATACTTATATGTTTTTATCAACGCTGTTTATGCTGAACCGTCACGACAACAGAGTATGAATAACTATGTTTCGTTACACATTTTTTCTTGTAGAATTTAAAGGCTTTGCTACAATAATTTAACAAACACTTATTTATACACTACCAAATACACGATTCACGCGAAACACCAAAATTTAAGAAAACTACTTAAACGTTTTCAGTTTTTGTAGCCGACATCGTAAACAATATTATAAACGTTCGTGACTGCCAATTTCAACGAAGTCTGACAAAGAACTTGAATTTAAATTAAACTAAGATTTTATATCTAATAATATTCTTGTTACCTACCTACAGTAGTAAAACTGCTTGTTTGGTAATTTTATTAAACAATTATTCGCTAATTACCTGTAATCGATACCTAAATACTTAAGTAATGAAATAATTAGGGGATACAGTTAAATAATGTACATGTTATTTGATGCATGATCATTCTTGATTGTTGTTATTCATTATAAAATATAAAATAATAATGATTCCAAATGAGGCAAAAGAATTTAAAATCAACGCAAACATGAATTGGCCATTATCGTTTTCGCGTTAAACGGTCGATGTAAATCAAAGCGGGCGATATTATTGAAATGATTACGCGGAGCCCTCAAGTGATAAAGCAACAAAGGGTCTCATAGATTACGCGCAATCACCAGGCGCCCTGATCAGTCCGTCTGGCTCTCGTCTCTCGAAAGCGGCTTGACCCACTTCTTTTCATTTGCATATTTAGGACTCCTTGCTTAATAAGAGCTTCGAAATTGAGGGCTTGCAACACGTACTTACTCACTTTAAAAGGTTTTATTAAAAAGCCAAGCTTGCGCGATGCAGTCGAGCGGGCACTCGGGAAAAAGTTTTGAAATTAGGCTGTTTCGAAAAAAGGGAACTCGCTAGTTTTTGCAGTTTAAAGGCAATTCATTCACTGCGCCGCTAGTACTAAGTAAAAACTGTTATAAAACTGAATGTATTTTAAAGACTTGATTATTTTTAATAGGTCAATGACGAAGAGTAGTTGGGACTTTTCACAATATTTTGTTTACGTTGCTTCCCAAATAATAATTATTTTTATTTGTCAATTACAAGGTCATATTTGTGAACTATCAATTGCGGTTTTATGCTAAAGTACGTACCTAAATTTTAAACGTAATGTAAATTAGGAAAGTGATATTATTAGTACGGATGCATTTAAACAGAACCAAGACTCATAAATGGAAGCGTTTATGACACTTTTGGTTGCCAAACCTTCTCTCTTTCTTTCGAGTTCTTATTTTATATTTAGAGTGGATTAACTATTGAAGTATGATTAGGGTTCTAATCTAGAAATCACTTTAGTTTACCTGTGACGAAGCGCCAACAAGAGTGCCCTTATTACTTCGAACATGTAGACTGTTTCAGATACCTGTCGAACTTGAACTAATTTCCATTTTAGTTAGACCCTCATCAATAGTGATTGGACGACTGATACAGATGTAGTACCTATTACTGACTTGAAGTTTGGCTTAGTGGCCTCTGAGCGTTTGTCTAGTGCTTCTAAGTACCTACGTACTAAATTGTACATTTACAATTTAATAACGGTATTATGTGGTGTAGTGGTAGTAATTACTTAGCAATCGTTGCGGAAAACAAGTTTATAATAATTAATATGTATGAATAAATTAATATAAATATCAGATAGTGTTCGGGGATTGCGAGCATGATGGTATGTATGAATGTAAATTAGTTAACCGACTTCAAAAAAAAGGAGGAGGTTCTCATTCGATTCGACTCATCAATTCGACTGAGTTTTTTTTTTATTACAATATTTGTTGCAGATATTACAATACCTACTATAATTTCCTAGACGATATGAATACTAATCTCGTTTGTTGCACAAACTAGATCCGCTGTGTCGTTTGAAAAAACAATTAAAGCAATCTTGTCGCAGGATCTCCAAGTCTAGCATAGGTGGTTTGATTTGTGATGATCACAGTTACAGGTCATTGATACCGAACTTTTTGCTCAGACCTAATAGTGTGTTACGGTGCGGCATAGTTTTTTTTTTGTGGAACGTTTTTGCCAGACCGTATCTCAGCGAAAGTATTCGCGTCTCGCGATAGCCATCTGATACTTACATACCATGATGAATGATCGTCTATTTTAGATTATAGGGATTTAAAAAATTTGGAGTTAGATACTTTTAAAAATAAGGCGTATCATTGTATGATTGATATTATATTATGATTGCAAAAAAAATTTAAACTTGATATAAAATATTTCCCATTTCCCCATCACTTGTATTAAAGAGACTAATGTGAGGCCTTATATCTATCCAATAAGGCTTGCATTGGTAAGATACGGTAATATAAACGCAATGTAGGAATACAGTTTTTTTTTTATATATATTTGTACGTACGGGCGTTGTTCTGTGCTTGGCATCCAGTCTTTAGTACATGTTATTTACTTGGCTTGGTAAATATTGGCACAATTCTTCGAAAAAAAAACATCATGTTGTAAATTTACGAGAAATTCACAACATTATGTTTTTTTCCAAATCAGTTTAAAAGTGTTCCGTGTTACACATTTGTATGCCGTGTTCACCTTACCCTAGATGCTAAATATGGTATACATCACTTAGTCAGTTGGCATACCAGAAACAGTAATTTCCATATATATACAGTAGTCTAAATTCGCGAATACAATACAATTTTAGTCGATCCGAGCCACAAATAAATTATGCACTGAAGTTCGTATATCCCAAGTTAGAACTTGGTCCGAATTCTACTATTTCAATTGTGTTACTAACATCTATTTTGTATTTGTCACATTACTGTGTTAATAAAACTGTTAACATTGACAAATACAAATCGCCGATTGCTAAACCATTATGACTCAATTGCAATAGAAAATGTAAGCAGAAATAAAGCTGAACTATCTGTTTACTTGTGTAAGACGGATAAAAATATATTAGGTCATTGTTATGGTTAATATTGTCATTAATATGTTTGACTCATCATGGTTAATAAAGAGACAATATTCGTCATATTTTGTGAGACAATAAATCTTATTTCCAAAGAAATGTAGCCAAGTTTACCACCGTGTATTATATTATGCAGTAAGTAGTAGGTACGCTTATTACAGTGCAGTCCCAATGTCGTTATGTAAGTAGTACCAGCATTGTTAGCTCTTACGTTGATTCCCTTTATGCAGATCAACTCTCCGCGCAAACAGTTTAAATCCTAAAAAAACGCACAAAATGTAAAGTTTCATCGGCCTGCCCAAGCTGGGCTCGAATTGAAAGGTTTTTTTCGTCGCCAAAGTGCGATGGCCGCTCCGCCCGTTCGGACCCGATTCGGTTGAAAGGGACTCGTTCCGGACTGGTTCCCAATATGTGACGTCATCTGTCAATATTGACGTGCTTATCCGACAATTTCCGCTACGTTTGATCTCCATGTGTCAACATTAGTACCGTCTGTTGGTGTTAGGTAAGGTACACGGACTAGGAAAAAAATAAGGACTTCGCGCTTTCATACTTCAGAGTGAAGTCACATTTATGCATGGGTGCGTGAGATTCTCAAGGATACCGGAAATATTTCAAAAAAAATTATCTCTATTAAAACGGTGAATAATTTTACTTTAGACAAATAAAGGAAGATATTGTAAAGACCCCAATTGCAAAAAAAAACGTGTATCTATTGATAAGGATAAAATATATATTTTTTTATCTAACAAAGGGCCAAAAATAAAACTGGGCTGGGTTAAATGAAAAATTTTGAAAAAGTTGTGATAAGTGGCTAGCTTGTCGCCTACACAATCATACACCCAAACCCCATACACCATTTTGTTAATTTGGTAAAATTTAAATACAATGTGACTTAAACAAAACAAAACTGACAGAAGCGGTCATTTGGAGCACTAATGTCTATGTGTGATGTAAGTGTAATGTCATTTGGAGCACCGGAAAGGCCCAAACGTGTAGTTAGTGGCGCGGAGTCCATCTTTTTTTCCTATTCCGTGGTAAAGTTAATATGATTTCCTCGATACGATATTTCGCCTATTAGGTACACATTCCGGTACTCGCGGGATTTATTAATTAAATTAATCATACATCATATACCTATTCCAATAAACTTAATTTGATTACAGGAGGAAAACTGTTATTGTACGAAAGCCGCGGTTTCATGCCTAATTAATGATTTACTAACTATATCGTGCAAATCCAGTTCTAGAGGTAAACAATAGCCTAATTTTGTTTCTGAAACTACAATTAGCTCATTACCTTCTCTGTACAAACAGCTTTACACGTGAAGACTAAAATAGAGGGCAAAGGTAATCGAAAATAAATACTGTCTATGAAATGTTTACGCACGCAATGAAAAGAGACCGGCAACCCACAAGTTATAGATAGGCATCGAATATTTTTTCTGAGACGTTAATCTCAGTAAATAAATTGTAGCACGGGATCATTTTAGATTCTATTAAGGATAACGTTATTTGTAACAATCGAATCTACATTATTGGGTTATTTTTAGTCCACAAAACCTGATAAATGTATGAAATCTTGTTTCAATCATTGACCTACTAAGTTTCCTTATGTCAAGTTTGCGCTCAGTAACAAAAAAAAATTTGGAATACATTCAGCTAAACAAATCAATATCAATCAGTTTCTTTTAAAGACTCACCAAATTCCTACATAACCTTTCAGATTCGAACATTATATAGTTCGTACATGAACGAATATCCGTTCATCGCAAAAATCCGACAAAATGAACATTCGAATTTAGAACGTGTTTTGAATTCTATTGAAGTGGAAACTGAGCCCAGCACTCACTTTAATTTAACAGCAATCGAACCGGCCAATCCCCGTCCATCCCACTTCATTTTGTCGTCGGAACGGTCATTGCAGGCAATAAAGTGATTAATTCAGGCCTAGATGTGTTCCGCCGATCCATTATGAATTAGGGTCAGCTGACTGCCCGCGGTTGTTGCATCAACGGACAATTGGGAATGGATGCTGTGTTTAATTGTCTGAACGGACACAAATGACGCTGTGAATTAAAAATCGAACAAATGGAACATTGTTAATAATAACTCATATACAACTGCACATGAGGTTTCTCTATGTTGTGAAATCTATTATGTATTTGTTATTGTAGTTGTAGATTCAAGTACTTACATAAATTTATATGTGCCTTATAACTGGAAAAACTGGCAATATTTTTGCAAATATTAGAGGTCTAAGTAAATTCTCTAGCTGATGAACGAAGCAACTTTGCTTCAGTATGTTATTCTATTAATTTTAGTGTAATCTAGGTACTAATCCTAATCCATTCACTTGTTCAACTATTATTGAATGGTAGAGTGTGACTGGCCTTAAATTACACGTCTTAATCTCACACAATTACAACTGGAGCTCCAGATCTGAAGCCGGTACGAGAGCCCTTAGCATCCATGCATACAAATAACGAAATAACATTATTCATCATTAGTGGACCGGACAAGTATTATCATAACTGTATTGGGAGAATGTGTATTTTCTCACATCTCACATTAAGTTATCTTCAACGAGTGACAATGAGTGCAACGAACTCTGTAAGGGTTCCGGATAAACCGCAGCGTGCGCTTGCGTCGGTCATAGACTAAAACTATTCGAAATAGACTTGACATTTCCAGTGGCGTGCTTGATACTCGGAATAAGAGGAATCGATTTGCACCTCTTTTAAGATTGGTTATAAAGCCACTACGTATTAAAAAGCCATTTTAAATAATTTGATAGATTCCTAAACTTAAGAAATTATTGTAATCAAGTCAATCTTTAGTTTCACCTAGTGTATATCGTGTTTTTTCAATTCAATTTCATTTCTTCAACCGGATCCAATGTGTGCCCTATGAATATACCGACAGAAAATGACTATTATGAATACATACGCTAGCAAAGCTTATAGTAAGCAGTTTAATATTACATATTTCCTAGCAACCAAATCACAGAGTTTTTTTTAAACTACATAATCTGTAATTAATTTTTGTTTGACACCATGCCTTAGTCCTACAAACGAACTCGTTGTTCTTTGCCCAGTAAGCCCACTGCCTGCGCCCACGCCGGCAAGCTTGTCTGATTTCTAGCACATGCCGAGATTACCAACTAATAACACTAAAACCAGTCACAACAAATCCCATCGATATTATCCGAAAAATAATGAATGAAATTACCATTTCTTGCGTCGTAATGAGCAAAGAACTTAAGTACCTCACTTATATGAATTTAATTCTCAAATACCGGTCTCATGGTACTTAGAAAGGGATAATATAAAGAGTATTATCGGCAGCTGATCCAATCTCCATAGGCAATAACCTGCTATAACCTCATCGGTATGAAATGGAATTATATGGTTCTTATTGGTTCGTTTTCTAAAGTGAGACTTATTAATGCGGTCTAAATTGGGCAACTTGTTCTGTGGTTGAAGATGTCATCTTTATTGATAGATTACATTGGGCTGGACATTCTTGTGATATGTATATGCCTACTGTGTTATTATGAAGCATATACATACTTTAGTCTTGTTATTTGATATATGTATAAGCCAACTTAAAAGCCGAAGAAATTTTTATTAATAAGAATTACTACTACTACTTTAACATTATGTAATAAAATGGAATGTTTAACTTGGAGATTATATCGTTTAAGCAATAAACAATATTCATGATTATTTTTTTATGCCATCTACTAGATAGATTTGTTACATTTTTGTAGACGATTTTTAGTAGTAATAAAAAAATCACAAGTGGATAAAGTATAATATCACCTATTTGGAGACGACATTTGGTATTTTACTTATGAAACAAGTGACGACATTTTAAAGTCACCAGTATTGATTTGTTAGTTTTATTTTTTACCTGTCTTTTGGGAAAATCTGTCGTTATATTTCTATTCATATAACGAAGTAGGTAAATCGTTTAACAATGATATGCCTCGATTCCAAGTATTAAAGCTCGCACAAACCGAACCATTTCTCTTTGTTGAGTATTTATTTTGATAAATAAATAACATGTTATACGAGTATTTATATTTTGAATACAAAGGGTTTTGGTTATACAGAGTTGTATATGTTTTTATATGCTCGTCAGTACAGATCAAACAATCGTAGGTACATATTACGTTATATTACGTTTAACATAACCTAATACATAAAACATATAAAAACGATACGAACTGTGGGTTGGGAACGTGTAATTTTTCTATAAATATGTAAAATACTGGTAATTTATATATTCGACGCTACGGTTGTTTATGTTGCATGACCAAAAATTAACCATATGAATATTGTTTGACACTTTTTAAAATAAATGGCATGTGATAAAATTAAGAAGAAACTATATAAGTAAAGAAACTGAGAATACTGCTGCTGGTTTTTTAACTGATTTTAATTTTATTCCATCTCAATTGGGATCAGCATCATCTCGGTTAAACGTATTCGTAATAAACTTGTCAAGTCGGAATAAGCCATATCTCAAAACCAGCACAATTTGTCAACGTGTACAGTCACGAAAAAAGTAATCAACTATGAACCGTCTTGCATTAACATAAGCACGACGGCGATCGAATCTCATAAGACGACGTTATGAATACATATGGCATTTACGTTGTCACTGTATTAATCATTTTTGTTAGTTTTTGTGGGCGGTTGACTTTGAGCAATAGTGTAATCTCGCTTGAAATAATAATATTGTGACGTTTTAGGTTTTTCCTGAGTAGACTTATGATTTTCTCACGACTGCTTGCACCAAGGGTTGAAGATTGATATTATATTGGTTTTAATTCATTACTAAGTCTTTTAATGAGCTTTACGAATAATAACATAAATCTGAAAAAAATCTTAATATATCAGAATAATAAAACTGATTAACTACCATACTTGGTGATACAGTTACTGTTAATACGTATTGTAAACTTGGCGGCAGATACGCCGCTGCCGCGTAGCGGCGGTGGGGCGAGCGGCCTGCGCGCGCAGGTCACGTGACGGCGGGAAGAACTGACAGGCGACGACTGTCATTGCGGCGTGCGGATTGTTTTTTTAAAATATTGTCTGTTTAAAGTAGAATACAGTATTTGTTCTGTATTTTATCGTTTTATTCAATACTCTAACAGTTCAGAAGTGCGATAAACTTACGTCCTAATAGTGAATAATCAAGCTTAAGCGATCTCAGTCTCGAACTCGATTGCAGGAAAGATGCAGGCGCTTTAAATCATGAGAACGCTCGTCAAAACGTAATTGAAGTATTGAATGGATTCAATACTTTATAGTGACAACATCCTGATAGTTCGAAGTCATTGGCGCAGTATATCACACCGAAGGAACCGAGCATGTGTACGGATTATGTTATATCCTTTCATCAGTTTCAAATAACCGGCCTGTACGACTCATTTGAAGCACACAGAGTTGTCATCGAGTGAAAAATATGACATGGAGTTTGGTGCCTTAGGTCAGGCGAACATGTTACATGCGGGACTGGTCGATATCCCAATGTTTACTGGAAATGTGAAAAACTACAAGACGACGGTGTAAAGTTGGTTGAATCAACTAAAGGCATTGTCTACAATTTTTGGATGGTGGTGGACTTGTTATGTTATTATCTGTAAATTAGTTTTGGATTTAAGTTACGTTAGATCAATATCTATGAAGTGAATTTTAATATTAATGAATAGATGAAAGGAATAATGATATCAAATAATCGTTTTTAGTGGATGTTGATTACATAGTAGGTACAGGTCTGCATTATTTCATTATTAGTATAATTTGGTTTGTTATAAATATCTGAATGATATTGATAAATTGATAAAAATGTCATAATGATGTCAATACACAAACAATTAACAAATCAAGTAGATGTAATGTAATAATAACAATAATAGCAGCTTATTTCAAGTAATTGTTTGTAAGCAATGGGTACTAATCTCTGTGGATGCTAAGCGGAGCTCAGCGCTGATAATCTGATTGGTCCAGTTCAAGGGTAATTATTTGGGTTTGAGATGTGAAGCAGTAAGGTCAGGTGTGTTTGTTGGTATATGATAGTAGTATATAAAAAAAAGGCATTATAAATAAACAAATATGAAAGAACTAGAACTATGTAAGAAAAAGAACTATGTGAGATAATAATTATATGTAATAAACATGTATTAGGACACATGAGATTGGACTTGTGCCGAGGTAAAGTTTTAAAGAGGTATCCCGGTTTTCTGGATTTAATAATTTTGAGAATCACCATAGCTAAATATACTAGTCATAGGTTTGACATGTTTAAGATTTGCTTAGTGTTTAAATGTGGCGATATATGATGACAGAATTGCATACATGCATTTTTTACCTGTTGCACTAACCTCTTTATTTGCTCCAGTAGTCTTGGTCTATACCATAAATATTGCAATAATTAAAATGAGACAATAAGAGACTTTAAGGATTTTCCTAACATCTTCAGTTAAGTGCAATTGCAGCTCATATAGTGTCTTAAGTCAGAAGAGAGCATTTCTAATTTTAGTGTTAATATATTTCATGTAATGCATTTTTCCATCAATTTATTAAGCCGGGGATCTTTGCTCGTGCTACATGGGCAATAGGCTCACTGTCGATATGAATGTATAGATTTTGCCCAATGATCTTCTGACACGGCCACTCTGTACCCAAGGCGATGAAATGTGATTAAGCTGGATTAAGATTCTTAGTTAACCTGTCAATGGATTATCTCACAAAGAGTGTCAGTCCGACTCTCTTACGTCATCATTCCGAACGCAGTTTGTAAGCGATACACCGCAGATTCGCCACAGTAGCTATGCTCTATGTTCTATGTTAGCGGTGATGGTTTCCGCACTTAGTCCTTATAGTGGAGCATTGTACCTGAGCAATGGCGGCCGGTTATTCCAGCCAGCCCACCTCCCTCCAGAAGCAGATTAATCTTCCCAGTCTTCTCAGGGCGTCCGCGAGTGATCCTGGTGTACCCAGAGTCTCCTTGCGGATCTGGGCGACGCCGGTGCATTCGAGGAACACATGCGTCACCGTTTTCTCTGCCTCCATGAACGCTCTGCACAGAGGACTGTCAGTGATGCCTAGTGAGTGGGAGTGGTTATTCAGTGAGCAGTGTCGGGTGATGGTCCCCGCCACCAGTCTTGGGCTGTTCCTGTTCATGCACAGAAGGCGCTTGGTCAGTTTAGTGTTCAAGGATGGTATAGTCGCTTGGATTACCTACAGCCTGGTGTCGAGGTCCACCATTTTGTCGGTTGTATTTGTGTGTGTTCCTTTAACTAGCTCTCCAACTGGTTGAAAGGTATGGGTATGATTGGTACTGGTCCAACTGCTTTGGAGTTGGAGCCTTTTCTGGCTGGTTCATCAGCTGCATCGTTACAAGCTGATCCAATGTGTCTCTTGATCCATTGCATTGTCACTGTATTACGGTTTGTTACCGTAACGCGTTCTAGGGCGTTATGGCATTCTAGTATCAGTCTTTACGTGATATGGTTTTTCTTTAGAGATTGGAGCACCGAGGCACTGTCGGAGAGTATACGGATGTAGGTATCCGTGACTTTCCTATATGGCGTGTGCTGCCTGGATAATGCCAACACATTCTGCTTGATAGACAGTATTGAGCATTCCTAGGGGCCTGGATGTATTGATGTTTAGGTCATCTAAGAAAACTCCGTAACCAGTTCCCTGGTCGGTTTTCGATCCGTCAGTGTAGATCCTCGTGTGGGCTTGAGCAATCATACTGCTCTGCTGTGAGTTCTATTTTGTATTGTTTTTGGAAACAGTGTGTTTTCAGGGTTCTGTCGCTGGATGATGCTAACATGGGCTGTAGATTAATTGCATCCACTTTTATTGATGTGTGTTGATTCTGGAATCCCTATTTAGGGTTCCAGATATTTCAAGCCTGAAGCACGCTAAGGTTGCTTCTTCTCTTACAACAAGATGCAGGATGCAACCCAACATCGCCTGTAGAGCGGCGGTAGATGTGGTTTTCATACTGCCAGTGATTGCTACACAGGCGAATCTCTGAAGTTTTTCTAGGTCTTTTGTGTTGTACTCGGATTGGCCCTGGGAATCCAAACTAAGAAAGCGTATGTGATGATTAGATGGATGACTGTGGTGTATAGCCAGTAAGTAATTTTAGGGCTTAAGCCCCAATTCCTGCCAAGCAGACTTTTGCATTGCCGTAATGCTATGCTGGCTTTCGTTGTGATGTGCTCTGTGTGTTTTGCCCAGTTCAGTTATTTGTCCAAGTAAATGCCCAGGTGCCGCAGTAGCGCCGCAGTAGTGCGCTGCAGTAGCGCCGCAGTAGCGCCGCAGCAGTGCGCTGCAGTAGCGCCGCAGTAGCGCGTCGCAGTTGCGCGCCGCAGTTGCGCGCCGTATTTGCGCGCTGCAGTTGCGCGCCGCAGTTGCGCGCCGCAGTTGCGCGCCGCAGTAGCGCGCCGCAGTAGCGCCCCGCAGTAGCGCGCCGCAGTATCGCGCCGCAGTATCGCGCCGCAGTAGTGCGCCGCAGTAGCGCGCCGCAGCAACGCGCCGCAGTAACGCACCGCACAGTAGGCGGCTCTCACACTGTACCCCACGTTACAACTCGTAGAACCAAGACCGAGTACATGAAATGCAGCTTTATTAACCAATCAGCGTCCGGCACAGACATAACGATGGACGGCCAGCCACTACCCAGAGTAGACCGATTATTACTAGTATCGACGCTAACCGCGGAGGTAAATGCGGATGTAGGCGTGGCCTAGAGTTAACGCGGAAATGGCTTAAATGAAGAACTGTCGGGAGTACTGTGTAATTCTAAAATACTGATAAAACTTTAGGGAAAAGTCTAGAAAACTGCAGTGAGGCCTGCTGTGATGTATGAACCCGAGTGCTGGGCCATACAGAAACAACATGAACAGAAAACACACAAACAAAATGAAAATGCTCCGATGGGCTGCTGGGGTAACAAGATACGACAGAGTAGGCAAAGAGTATATCACAGTATTATTAAACTCACTCCCATTTTAGAAAATATGGCTGAAAGCCATATGCGTTGGTATGGACATATGATAAGAAGCGATAAAGAACATATTGTAAGGAAAGCCCTCGTGCTCAAAAAGCAGCGCAGGTGGAGGAACGGACAACCCAAGACCGACTGTCTTGGCGCCTTAAAACAAGGAGGAAATGAAAAAGGAAAAGGCATAGCAGAACAAGAAGACCAGTTCGGTCAGGATCAGTTCGATCAATACCACTTCGGTCAGGATCAGTTAGATCTTTATCAGTTAGATATACCAGTTTGGTCAGGATCAGTTAGATCGAAACCAGTTTGGTCAGAATCAGTTAGATCGATACTAGTTTGGTCAGGATCAGTTAGATCAATACCAGTTCGGTCAGGATCAGTTCGATCAATACCACTTCGGTCAGGATCAGTTAGATCTTTATCAGTTAGATATACCAGTTTGGTCAGGATCAGTTAGATCGAAACCAGTTTGGTCAGAATCAGTTAGATCGATACTAGTTTGGTCAGGATCAGTTAGATCAATACCAGTTCGGTCAGGATCAGTTAGATCAAAACTAGTTCGATCAGGATCAGTTAGATCGAGACCAGTTCGGTCAGTTATACCCATACAGGTTCTATCGGGGCCAGTTTGGTCCAGGCCAGTTCAGCCAAGGTCATTTTAGTCAGGACCAGTTAGATCGATGCCAGTTTGGCCAGGATCAGTTAGATCGATACTAGTTCGGTCAGGATCAGTTAGATCAAAACTAGTTCGATAAGTTAAAGCGGTACCAGTTCTATCAGTATCAGGTACCGGTACAGTTGGAATCAGTTAGATCGGTATCAAATCCATCAGGATAATTTAAATCGTTATAAGTTTAATTAAAAATCATCAAGATACGTACCAGTTCGATCAGAATAAGCTAGATCGGTTCCAGTTCAGTTGGGATCAGTTTTAACGATACCAGTAAATTTGAGATCGGTTAGATCGGTACCAGCTCAGTTGGGAACAGTTAATCGATGCTAGTTCAATCGATATTAGTTCAGTCGAGATCAGTTAGATCAGTACAAGTTCAGTTGAGATCAGTTATATCGGTACCAGCTTGGTCGGTACAAGCTAAGTTAGTATCAGTTATATCAGTACCAGTTCAGTCAGGATCAGTTTGATCGGCACCAGCTTAGTTAGGAACAGTTAAATCGGTGCCAGTTCAGTCAATACCAGCTCAGAATAATTTGGTCCAGACCAGTTCGGTCGGGATCCGTTTGATGAAGACAAGTTCTGTAAGGATAGGTTAGACGAGACCAGTTCGGTCGGGACCAGTTTGGTCGGGGCCAGTTCGGCCGGGACCAGTTCGGTCGGGGCCAGTTCGGCCGGGGCCAGTTCGGCCGGGGCCAGTTCGGCCGGGGCCAGTTCGGCCGGGACCAGTTCGGTCGGGACCAGATCGGTCGGGACCAGTTCGGTCGGGGCCAGTTCGGCCGGGACCAGTTCGGTCGGGACCAGTTCGGTCGGGACCAGTTCGGTCGAGACCAGATCGGTCGGGACCAGTTCGGTCGGGGCCAGTTCGGCCGGGACCAGTTCGGTCGGGACCAGCTCGGTCGTGACCAGTTCGGTCGAGACCAGATCGGTCGGGACCAGTTCGGTCGGGGCCAGTTCGGCCGGGACCAGTTCGGTCGGGACCAGCTCGGTCGCGACCAGTTCGGTCGGGGCCAGCTCGGTCAGGACCTTGGTTCGGTAAATTGGAATTAATACAAGTTGTTTCCAGGTAATACGGGGTCGTATTGTTAGCGCAGGATGGTCGACTGTAAACTTGGCGGCAGATACGCCGCTGCCGCGTAGCGGCGGTGGGGCGAGCGGCCTGCGCGCGCAGGTCACGTGACGGCGGGAAGAACTGACAGGCGACGACTGTCATTGCGGCGTGCGGATTGTTTTTTTTAAATATTGTCTGTTTAAAGTAGAATACAGTATTTGTTCTGTATTTTATCGTTTTATTCAATACTCTAACAGTATGTATACATACGTGTGTATGAGTTATTCTCACCCAATCACTACAACAGATCCCCTGGGGGATCCGTTTTATTTTATATTATTTTTTATTCCCGTCTGATCAGGGGATCAGAATATTTTATAATAATATTTTTTTCTTGATCTATGTAGGGGGATCAAGAAAAAAAATTCTGAATAAAAATATTCTGAATATAAATATTATTATTTTGTTCCCATCTGATCCCCTGGTAATAATACACATTCTGATGTAATTACATCATCTTCCTAGCGTTATGTCCCTGATGTAATTACATAAAATTTAAATACACAAAGTCCACACTATATTGCTTTGTTTGTTGGTACATTGGATATTCTCAAAATAACGCACCATATTATAAGCCATCTAAGGTCATAAGTATAATATTTAACGAGCATACATTTCGAACATTTCGTAATGAGGCCAGTCTAATAAAATGCATAGCAAGTAGACGCGTGTAAACCCAATACGATACCACAGATTGAATGTTGATAGCTTTACGAAAACAGTATCTGTTGGGCCGATTAATGGTGTATGAGAGATTAATGGCTGGGTTACCGTGTAGTTTCGGCATTTTGACATAAATAAGAGTTAAATACACATTGGAAATCGAATAAGTACATTATTAAACAATGGTTCAATGTTTTCGGTGTGTCTGATCGTGTCGATGCAGCTTTAGCTGTTCTTATTCAACCGGTTAAGATCAAGGAAAAGTTCAATATGGTGTATTTATACTTAATGGCTTCTGCCCGCGGCGTTGCTCGCGTGGTACATCGACGAAACGTAGCGTATGTGCTATTCTAATGTATAAGTTATATTATCGTAAAGTTAAATTAAAATCCATGCCGTACTTTTTGCGTGAAAGAGTAACAAACATCCACACATACATCCATCCATACAAACTTTTTTGTGTGTGGATGGCATAATGACAGTTCAGTTCCCACGGTTGGATAAAAAGTGAGATCAATCATTTCAAAGCCGGCCGGGACATATTTTCTGATACGGAAAAAAGGTTAATACCGACTTACTATTATGTTGAGTTCGTTAGCATGTCTAATTTATTTCTACTAAATTATACTAAAAGCATTCCAATACTATGCAGAATGATAGATTTAAAAAAATATATTTGAAAATTAATTTTCGGTTCCCTCTGCCTACCCAGCTAAGGAAGTGGCGTAAAGTATAGATATGTACAACTAATGTTTTCTTTTTGACGTTATTAAAAGGGTTATTAAACGTTAGTTACGTTTAATAACCCTTTAAATGTGTCAAAGTATGTCGTTTCTATCTCATTATAAACCTGCCTTTTAACACATTTAATTACCCAAGTGAATTGCTAGCACGGGATAATTTTTAAGTGAAAGACATATCGGCAAATGGTTCCGGGCTCCGTTAGCGCCGTGGCTCTCCGCACGGGCCGCACCGACGCGCCCCGCTGCGGAATGCGCAGAAACGATGAAATTGCTCACAGGGGCTTATGCAGATTAAAATTCAAAATTCAAAATGTCTTTATTTATGTAGACCTTAAAAAAAAGCACTTACTCGTCAATTTTACAAAATCTTTAGAGCAATGTAAATTTACCACCGGTTCGGAATGCTGATTCTACTGATAAGAAACCGTCAAGAAACTCGGTAGTTACTCTTTTCAGCGTCAAAATATACATGAGTAATATACACTTTTTTTAAAGTTCTAAACCAAATCATACAATCAATGACTGTGGGAGACGACATAATATTATGATTACAATAAAAGTGTAAGACTAACCAGAGGAGACCAGCCCCCAAAGGTGGCACCTGTGCACAAGCATGACGTATGTGTCAGCCATTGTTTCACTCAACCGTATCAGAGGGAATGTAACGACCCGCCACATAACGCCACCACCCCATTAATTTGTAAATTCGTTAAATATAATGTAAAATCCGGCCAAATGTGTTATGAATCTCGGATTTCGATTGATATTGACCTTTTCCATTTTTTTCTGTAATAATAATTAACATACATATTATTATATATGTCTTTATTAACTAGTAGGCGCTATGCTGAATTAAAATGGACGTGTAGATTAAATTTTATTGGCCTTGAAAGTGATGAGTTATAATTGTTATTAACGTCCTTTCTCGCTGAATAAAGCAATTAAAAGTGAAAATTTGCACAAATTGAGACTAATCTAACTACACTATCCGCGTTATAATCTACGCAGAGCGTGAATATCGCAGGGTTGGCAAGTCTAGCTAATAAACTAGAACTAAATAAAAACTATTGTTATAACCTGTGAACTTTAACGGTTCCCATAAGATATGCGAAAAAGAAACTTAAGTTCCAAATCCCTTCTTTTGTGTTTCATATTTTATTCAACAAAATAAGAAAGTAGTTTCTTATTTTGTTCCGTAAATTATATGATAACGGTATAGCCTCATAAGTAATCAGTTTATTAGACAAAACCTATATACTTATAGATTACTACACCGTACACAAAGGTATGCAGCGTTAGCTATATTATTTTGATACACGGCTTGAAAGCTTTGGTTTGATAAGTTTAATATAATAAAACTTTTGCTGTATTTTGTGCTTAAGAATAAATTGCAAATAATATTTTGCGAACTAATGCCTTTATGCAAGTCAACCCAATCATATTTTTGGCGTTAGGCTCCGTAAGGGGAACCAGACACTTTGGATTAGACTTATACGTCTATAGTTATTTGATTATTAAAGTTGGAGCAAGTGGCATACATCCGAACTCAGATTTGAGAAATCAAAAAGCACATGTTTATCCAGCTCTCTTCGCGTGAGAACCACGCGTTCTTACTATTGAGCTATCAACCCTATAGTATCAAGAATTCTGAAGTAAACAGTAATCACAGAGCTTGACTAGAATGTATGTAAATTCAAATGAATTCAGTGACTAAATGACGGCGCCGAGTAACTCGCAAATTTTACTAAAACAATTAAACTAATTACCACTCGCCTGTCTACGAATTTCACTTTCATCGTTCATGTTTATGACTTCTGTTTTAGAAATGCTAGAGAACGGTCACATTTACATACTTTCACGTGAATTGTGTTTATTCTTAGTGATAACACCGCTCTATGTAGATTTTGTTACGTTGCTGAGTTTGACGGCACATAAATTAAATATGTACTAGCACATTACGCAATGCATCACATTTTACTACACTCGTATTACGTCGTAAAGATAATAATAAAAGATACGAAACCGTCAAATATCGCAGGCTACCAATTAAGCTTGTTATTACAAGATTATTCTTCTATAATGAACTGTCTTGTGTGAGTAATAATGTGTATAAGTAATAAAAGAAAAAGTTTCACAAGTTGACTGATTGACTCGATATATGGATGTGTCACACTTGGTCGACATATGTGCGACATTGCTTGAAATCATGCTTTACACTTCATTTATCTTTATTTATGGTACTCATTCACGATTATATTATTTTGAAATTATATTTAATTTTGGTGTTAAAAGAGAGCGTACATTTTTATTAATATCTACGTTTCTGTATTTACTTGTTTCTTCTATTAAATAAGACAGGTAGATCAGACGCCTATACAACAAATAAAAGAAAAGAAAACGAATTAAAAAATACTTTCTGATTACTATGACCGCGACATAATATAGCACAAAAAATGTTCTCTCCGTGTTCGTTTCTAAAAGGCCACAATTGTTCGGAAAAAATATATGTATAATATGAATGTAAAAAGTGGATATTTTTTACATATTTTTGAAATACATCATTTTGTGTATGTAGGTTATGTATATTTCCATACTAATAATTTTGTCATGTAGTTAATATAAAACTGTGTACTAGAACACAATATTTTTATATTTGATGGCAACTAACATTAAAGTGACAAGTTAAATGAGGATACAATCGATTGCGGAATCTTTAACTTTTACATTAAATGTGTAGAAAAGTAGGAATTCGTTCATTGTTTCTCGTATACTTTTCCGCCGTAAACCAGCGATTATTGTTTCAATTCATGCAAGTATAACAGCATATAAAGCTGGTAATATTTTAAATTTAATTACACACAGTGGCGATAGAAACGGTTACATTGCTCGCAAAAGTAATTAATACTAACTAGCCGTTTATTAATCTGATTTATTGACATCATGCAAAAAATTGGCTCTAATTAACACATACTTAAAATGCCAAATTAACAATAATGATTTTATTAATGAAACGCTTAAATCTTAATTAACTGATAATGTTCATATTCTGTTACTCCGCACACCGAAACGCATGTCGTCGTATATGATAATGCGTTAGAAAACTTTATCAGAGCCAATTTTTTTATCTTAATGAATATTGTAACTGAAATAGAATCAAAGATACCTCATAGCAACATTTACTTAGACGTTATTGTTGTATCCCGACTATATACAATGTATATGTACTGCTCACATGTTACTAAAACAATATTTGTGATTTTTGTGAACCGCGGACCAAGGTTTTTGGTGATTGTGAAAACATTTTTAAAGCTTTAAACAAACAGCGAGTGTTAGCGGTCAGACCACACGCGTTTGCGCGTGAGTCAGTATCGGCTTTTGACTGGCATCATCAACGGTTTTAGATTACTACCCGACCGTATTCGACAGGCATGGTTTGGATGTTTATAACATTATTGTTTAAAATCTGCTGCTTTGAAGATTGAGTAATCAATTAAAAATGAAACAATGGCACAATGCCCCATCGTTATTTTGATAAAAGAAAGAAATAAGACTTGCGGTATTTTGTGGGAAAAGTCGATGTACTAAAAAACTACAAAATAGTTAAAAACACACTATTAATGTAATTAAAACCGCATCGTTACATTTTATAGTGGCATTATGTACAAAAATAACGAAAACTTTGATTAATCCACATCCTACTTTAGTATTCTACCGCATCGAGTTATATTGAATTAGCTGAGTTGCCTAACGTTTGTGCTGAGGTTAATATTTAACTTACCTAGTTTGGTTGCCCGTGTTGCGAATTCATGACTGAATTGGCATTTATGACATCAATGCTATTTCAAATGAATGTTTCACCTGGTTACCTTTGATAAAGTTATCCGAAGTTATAATTTTAATGATAGCTTATTGCACTACTACTATTGCGGATTGCAATCTAGCGGCAATTTTTTGTTTGATCCAGCATTCCAATCTCTAGTAGGGATTGAAATCCAGCAGCATTAAACCAACACCTGCCGACGGACAGCTAAAATTGTACTGGGCCCAACTAGATTGCTGAATCCAGCATTGTAATCCCTAATTACTACTAAATAATTCAATATATTTTGAAACTCTATAAATTAAATTGAAAATTTCGGACTCAGAACTGTTGTAGATCCTTTCTACAACTGCCAAATCATTAAGTATCGCTACTTAGGAAAATGAAGTACCAAGGACATTTTGGAACCTATGAAGACGAATAGACCCAATAATATTATGTCTGACTTAGCACTTTGAAGATTACAGGGTCGGAGCTAATGATACTAAATCGTGGAGATAAAATGAACACCCGTACTCCAATATCTCGGGATAAAGTGTGGGTACGTGCCGGAATTGGAGATTAGATAAAATCCACCCGCGTGAATGCCAAGATCCTTATCAGGGCTTTCTGCACCAGTTAGATTATTCATAATGTTATGCCAACACTGCCGTGTGGCCTAAATTCTGAGATAGCGACGTGTGAGAGGTTCAGCGCTCAAACTAAAAGTGTACTTACTCAATGTAATATCGTTATGTGCACATGTGCCATGCTTTATCGCCCTCTGAGCTGCTATCGCGTGTGTGGTTAATAGGTGTCTACTCTTCTGTGGCTTTTATCTATCAATGTCCTAATAATCGTAACATCATGTTGTGAAATCTAGGCAAACGTGTTAATGTGCTACTTTATTCCAAACAAACAAAAAAACACTATTACACCCTGCATTCCAATTTCAAAACCATTTATTTCCCGAAAGCTATGACGATGAGAGGTTATAAAGTGATCGTTTTCATTTATTCAAATTTTCAATGAACCTATAAATTGAGAGACGTTTTATTGGAACGCGAATACCTTTCATCGAGAAACGGTGATAAAATTTCCTCATAACAATTTCAGATTCTGGAACTCGCGAAAATTTCGCAATACCCGAAATTGAATCAGGTCATAATACCTCCATCCAGGAATATCATCGTAAATAAAGTCTAATTTTGTCGAGCGGCGACTAATGAGGGACGCAATTATGAGCCCCGCTCTTATCCCTAATGGAGATCGCGGCTATATCTCATAATTACTACGATCAGATTTAAATATTTATTGCGCTACAACACTAACTGATATATTCACGTATGAATGGAATAATGTATTCACATCAGATTATCAATTACCGGTTTATTGATAATAATCTGTAACTTGTATGTAATATTTGTATTATGTGTATTTAAGGTACTTACGACTGTACGATTTTTATCAAATATTTTTAATGATTAAATCAGTGCATCTCGAATAGATTTTCCTTAAATTTGACATGAACCAACCCTACGCACAAACATAAGTAGACGATAATAACATTTTCACTGGAGCAGGATTTTAAGATGCTTTTACCAGATCAGTTTTTTTTGAGTTTTTTTCCGTTATGCAACGGCAAGCATAGATTCACTGACAAACGTTCGCTGGCCGGTTATTCTAGTCACGCGTTGTCGATCAAATATTCAAGGGATCACAGTGTAAGTGTAAGATTATCCGGGGCGGCTGTGCCTAGGCAGCGCCATTTTCATCCTGCGCTCTAAAGCGCTTGTTTTCTTTACCTCCGTCGTACAATGGAATACTTTACAGTGGGACATCTTCGTGTCATTCGCAACATTCACACTCCGGTAAATTAGAATAACACGAAGATGTCAAGTCAAAGTCAAAGTCAAAGTCAAAATATTCTTTATTTATATAGGTTTCAAGGAAACACTTATAAATCGTCAAATACAGGTAAAGCCACAGCTATATGATTCTACCACCGGTTCGGAATGTTGTATCTACCGAGAAGAATCCGGCAAGAAACTCGGTAGTTACTCTTTTCAATACAATTTATACAAGGTGTATGAATCATAATTAACTTTGAACCACGTTTTAGTGTGGGCCTGTTGTAGAGTATCAAAATAAAAATATATAAATTACAACCAAAAACTTGACCCGACCAGAGCAGACCAGTCCCCAAGGGCGGCACCTGTTCCCAAGCATGACGTATGTGTCAGCCATCGCTTCACTCAACCATATGTTAGGGAATGTAACGACCCGCCACATAGCGCCACCACCCCAGAAACTTTTTAGTGAGCATGACTACTCAGGTTAGTCAGAGAATAATAAAAATGAATTGTAACAAGCCAACTATAAAACACCGCTCAAAGGTTTAAACAATGTCATATAATTAAAATTCAATGAATGAATTATTATAACTGTGCTATGTCATAATTAATTTCATAAAAAGGCGGATTTAATACAAAAAAAAAAAAAAAAAAATACAATTAGTATTTTTAGAACTCAATAATAATGATTAATAATTTGTAAACCATCGGTTTTTGTCATTGAAAAAATCTTCAACCTTATAGTAACCTTTTTGCATGAGATTTTTTTTAATGCACCGCTTAAACTTGTGCATAGGTAGGTTAACAACATCCTGTGGCAGCAAATTAAACATCTTTATACCTTGTCCCACAAATGAATTACTAATTTTACTTAACCTTAGATTTGGGACAGCCAGTTTATGCTTGTTTCTAGTATTAATGTTATGACTATCCGCTTTTTTAGGGATAGAATGCATGTTTTTAAATACATATAATAAACAGTCAAGAATGTATTGAGATGCCACAGTAAGTATGTTGATTTCCTTAAATAACTCTTTTAGGGAGTCGCGAGGTCTAAGTTGGTATATAGACCTAATTGCCCTTTTTTGCAGTATAAAAATTGTCTGGATATCAGCTGCGGATCCCCATAAAAGCAGACCGTAGGACATAATGCTATGAAAATAGCTAAAATAAACTAGTCTAGCCGTCTCTACATCAGTAAGATTTCTTATCTTCCTAACCGCATACGCAGCTGAGCTAAGTCTTCGTGCCAGGTTTAAAACATGGGGAGACCATTGTAATTTTGAGTCTAGAGTGATGCCCAGAAATGTAGTTTGATTAGCGACATCAATGGACTCATCGTTCATTATAATTGTAATACTAGCTTGCCTCACATTTGGCATTGAGAACTTTACACATTTAGTTTTCTTTGCATTAAGTAATAAGTTATTGGATGAAAACCAATGGAGCACCTGATTGAGAGCATTATTTACGTCGTCAAAATTATTTTTTTGTCTATCAATTTTAAAAATTAAGGATGTATCATCAGCAAATAATACGATCTCGCACAAGTCTCTAGTAAAGAAAGGGAGGTCATTAATATAAATTAAAAAGAGCAAGGGTCCTAATATAGACCCCTGGGGCACTCCCATAAGTAAGGGTACACCTAAGGAAGTTGTACCATTAACGTGTACTTTCTGAGTTCTATCAGTTAAAAATGATTTAATTAGACTAAGTGAATTGTCTGAGAGACCATAATGTCGTAGTTTCATTAGCAGCGTTTGATGATCAACACAATCAAACGCTTTAGACAAATCGCAAAAGACACCTATTGCATCCTGCTTTTTCATCCATGCATCAAACACATGTTTGATAAGAGCTACACCCGCATCAGTAGTAGATTTGCCTTTAGTAAATCCAAACTGATTATTGTGCAATAGATTATTAATTTTAAAGTGAATAACTATTTGATTAAGTAAGACTTTTTCAAAAATCTTACTAAGCGCTGGTAATATTGAAATAGGTCTGAAATTAGATGGGTCACTTTTGTCACCTGATTTAAATAGAGGAATAATTTTACTAATCTTCATTCGAGTAGGAAAAGTGCCTTCATCAACGCATTTATTAAATATAATGGATAAAAGAGGGGCAATAGAGTGTATTATATTTTTTAAAATATCTATTGATAAACCCCATAAATCTTCAGTCTTTTTTGTACTTATTTCTCTAAAAGTCTTTAAAATAGTTTCAGAGTTAATATGACGGAAATTGAGTTGGGTTGTGCACTCTTTCACATGTGATTTGAGAAGAGATTGAGCTAGATGCGAGCTAGACGGTAGTCGACTAGTTGTTGAGACTGGAATATTTGAGAAAAATGTTTCAAAAGCATTTGCCACTTCTGAATCAGACTTTAGAATAGTGTTATCTATTTTGAGTGAGAGCTTGTTATCGTGTATTTTATTTTTACAAGTCTCTTTGCTAATAATATTCCAGGTAGCTTTACTTTTATCGGTCGCTTTAATTATTTTTCTTTTAATGAAGTTAGCTTTTGCGACTGCACAAACTTTCTTAAACAATTTCGAATAATTCCTGACATAATCTATAATGAAAGGGCTGTTATAATTAGATTTTATATCATACAGTTCATATAGTCTCCGTCTACTTGTATAAATACCTGTTGTTGCCCAGTCACTAAATTTGAATTTATGGCTATGGATTTTAATGTTTTTTTTTTTAAATATACCATTAAATTCCTTTTCAATTGTATGAAATAATTTATTGTATATGTGATCAACATCATCAACTGGTTTAAAGCTCATAAGCGATGTCTTATCTCGGATATTTGCCTTAAATTTTTCTATACGACTAGTAGTAATAGGTCTACAAACAATGTTTAACGGTGAAGTGGCGCTCTGACGTTCGAAACTAGCTAGCTGTCCGCTATGGTCGGAGTTTACAAAGTTAACTATGGATTTTTTAGTTACACTGCAATTACTAAATATGTTATCTATACATGTAGCTGATGTGGGAGAAATACGTGTAGGTTCATTAAATAGTTGGAAAAGGTTGAATGAATTGAACAGATTTACAAACCTAGTAGAACTTTGCGAGTTGTCCAAAATATTTATGTTAAAATCTCCACATACAACTACCTTCTTACTTGAAGTAGAGACTTTTCTCAAGACTTCTTCCATTGTCGACTCAAATAAGAAATAGTCGGCAGATGGTGGCCTGTAAACACAGACAATAATATAGTCTTCAACTTCTGCACAAGCAAGCTCAATTATTTTTTCCAACGAGAGTGTTACAATATCTTTGCGTTCTTTAAATTTTAATGTTTTGTGCAACAAAATAAGGGACCCGCCTCTTATGGCAGAAGTCCTTGTGAAATAACTACCAATATTAAAATTATCAATACTAATCATTATCTCATGCTGTTTCAACCAGTGTTCGGTGAGACATAACACATGGACATTCTTATCATTTAAAAACAATTCTAACTCTAATTCCTTACCAGAAAGACCCTGTATATTTTGATGCACTATCTTAAACGCATTGGGTTTTTTTACCTTTGTCCCTAAATTGCTAGAGATGTCCTCTATTGTCTTGTACTTAAATTTAAATTATTTGGAACAGGTTCCAAAGTCTTATAAATAAAATTAATATTATAAGCTATCAATGTAGCTAATTTAAATTTAGTTTTTTTTGGCAAATATAAAGCATTGCCAGTCATAATAAACTTATTATCAATAAATTTATTTGTGTCAAAAAACACAAAAAGATCATTATGCCTACATGTCAAATTGTATAAAGAGGTATTCAAAATATGAATACTGTTATTTTGATTTTGCGAATAATGCAAAGAATATGGGAATGCACATACTATAATTTTTTTCACCCGTAGTCCCGAAAGTAATGAGAATCCCTCTATAATATTCTTTTTAGAGGTATTTATGCCATTTCCTATTAATAAAATAATTACCGAGTTCTCATTCAAGTTACTGTCAAGAACTCTCTTACATATATGAGTAAATGGAGCGTCCGGCATACAATGGTTTAATACATTGCACTCTAGTTTTTTTCTTAATATGGAACCAAAACCAACTCCTATTCCATCTGAGAAAATTAAAACATTATCTTTTTTTTTATTAACTATGGATAATGTTGCTTTAGCCAAGGCATCATTGTCTGAGATAATTAATGTTTGCCTATGATTAATTGAATGCTGTTCAGATGGATCAGCACTTTCCTTACAGCTGCCTTGGTTAATGAGACTGCTCGCTGCCAGGATATGTTCATTAATTTGAGCTTGAGCAGATTTATATTTTTCTGTCATACGCTCCAAAGATCTATGCAGCTGCATCATATCGAATTGCAGTTCTTGGACGTCATTTTCATGCTTTAACCTACTTTCATCTAATTTTTTACTATATATCTCTAAACTATCTAATAAATCAATGCGTTGCTTTCTTAAAAGTACATTTTTGTGAAAGCATTTTTGACGCTTAACTAATCTCTCAGTTTTTTTAATAAAGTTGTTAATTTTAACATATTTTTTAAGTTTCTGTTTGGGGTTAAATTTAACAATGTTATTTTCACAACATGAAATCAGTTCAGCATTTTGCATAGTCGTAGAGAATGATTGCCCTGAAGATGACCCAATCAGTTCTTCATATAGGCTTTGGGTGTGTACAGAATCTTGACACCGTACGTCCTCTTCATATTGCTGAATGGTCTTATTCGCGTCACGCAGATCTACCTCCAGCTCTTGGATTCTTCCCAGGGTTCGCTCGTAGGTTTCACTGCATTTATCGAAGTTTTTGACCATATCAAGGAGTTGGGCACGTTGATCAAGTGTATCCTCTAGACGGGCATGCAGCTCGGCAAGTTCTGATTTCAGCTGAGAGTTCTGGTTAATAATTTTGAGAGATTCCTCTTCATTCTCATCTCGTTCACGGAGCAGTTGGCTGTTTTCCTTTCTCAGGTCTGTAATTTCTTCTAGAGCTCGTTTCAGCTTGAGTTCCATTTCTTGGGCAGTAGCCTTGCGAGTCTTGGAGTATGCCATGCTGCCATTCATGTCTGAAATAAGAGATTAAAAGAGGAAAAGCAAATGTATGTAAACAACTAGATTTACCTAAAACAAAGAGGGTAACTGAGGACTTTTTATTTGAAAAGTAAACAGTTAAATTGATTTATTTAGACAAATAGTGGCTGTAAAATAGTAGGTTGGTATTTAGAACTTAAATTAATATTTACTTAGTTGAAATAATTACAAATTGCTAAATAATATTAAAATATAAAATTGGGAGGGTGGGTGGATAAGAAATTTTAATTCTTCACTAAATTGTTGTATTTATTGTGCTTATTTCATCTATTACAAATAGAATTCGATCTAATGACTGTTGAAAACTAACAACAGTCGTTGTCAAATTAAAATTAATGTTTAAAACTATTTAATTAGGTATATCTATACAAGTCTTCAACTTATTATAACCTATGTGATGAAATTAAAATGTTAGTATTACTTTCTAATTGGTAATCAAATGGTGTAAGACCAAAATCATATATATAGTGTTATAACACAATAGTATTTGAATAAACAATACTTCCCCGGTTTAGTTCCGTTGTTGATAGGATTCAAAAGTTCTCGGTATTCACTTTGACAGCCGGCCGGCGAATACGAATCGTTTAATTTATTTGAGTTTTATGCACAACACAGTCTTGCAAACATTAGTCCTGGTTATTTATATAAATACCTAACGAATTAAACTCTCTTGTGGTGTACAATAACAATAAATACAATTAAAATTAATTAAATAATTTACAGCTGGCGATTTGACGTATGTCACCCAGGGATGAAGACGTGTCTCTCGGTTCGGTAGACACATAGGTCTAAAAGCAATTGACACTAATACATTTTTCCTGAGAAAGTGTGGATTTAGTATAAAATTGGTCATTTAGTGTAATCTTACATTGATCTTAAATTTAATCTCAATAACACCACTCCATAGAAAATTCTAGAGAACTCCTTTATAACAATGTTAAGTGCGTTACAGGATTTCTCAAGTTGCAACTTGAACTAGTTACTTTACGTGTCAGCTGCCCTACGCTGTTCTTGACGCTCTGCATCATTTATAATCATAACTCCGACGAACACTTTAACTTTGCACCTCGAGCACTCGGTTTGATATGAGAAAAGTGGGAAGACATCGCTTGAGAGGATTTTGTACTCATATATCTTGTATAATCGTAGCTTTATTACTTATACATATAATCACATTTCATCACTGTATATTTTTATCTATCAGAAAATAGCTCGTACGCATCGCTGCTTTTGTCTGAACATAAAACAATAGGTACTTACACTGTAAACTAATGTGATTTTGGCAAATATTAAAGTATTTAGCCGTCGAGAGACCGACTCGTTTTTAATCCCACAAAAATACAAACGTCTAAGATTGGAATAAACAAGATTTTGTAACGTAAATAGGGGGTTAATATTTATTAAAACAGAAATTTAATACATGCGAGTGATATCTTAGCTGATTGTACAAAAGCGAATTCCCTAAGGTCACTTATTATCAAGGCTCTCACAATTTGCTCCACATTCTGGCGATTCTATTCCGGTGTCGGCCCAATATAACTTTTATTAGCGAATCGATGAACGTGCGTGGGGTCAATCGTGAATGCCGAAACTAGTGATGTGCCAACTCGGAATAAACGTGACTCAAGTTAACTCGAGTTGAAATTCAAGTAACTCGAGTTGTGTGACTCGAGTTAGAAGCCGTCCGTTAATCACGTGAAGATTTAACTGTTTACAAATGCGATTCTTGTTGTCAATTCGTTGATTTATTAACGATCTTTGTGTCAATCCTTGCGGTGAATGTCCTACTTCACGTCTGTCTCAGGAATTTATTAACAAATAAAACAATATTTATTTGGTAAAAAAACCCGTTAAAAGTAATGTAAGTAATTGAAATGGAACAATGTGAACTTCACCCAAATCATCGCTTGTTCCGTTTATTTATCGCGCTAATCTAAACTCGAGTCACAGAGAACTCAACTCGAGTTAACTAGAGTTGAGATTAACTCAAGTTGACCATCACTAGCCGAAACCCTTTTCCTGTGGCATAATAGATGTTGCTATATCGTGGCGTGTCGTCAGGCACAATACAAGGGACTTCAAGTCCAGTTATTATACTGTTTTGCCATAGCGGTGATCATTGTGGCGTGTGCAAGAGAGAAAGACATTCCGTTATTTCTCTCGCTCTTAATGATTTTCTGTGGTAGAAGTACCAATGTGCCGCACAAGACAAATGATTGGAGGTGTGTGGCGATGGCGGCGATAAAAAGTGTTATTTATAATTGAACATGTATGCCACAATGATTATCAGCTACAACTCTTGAGAAGATTATTTGGTATGTGATCGTAAAAGTGGTTAAAAAAGTTAGCAGTTCCTTTGACACTGCCTACCCTTTAAGGGATTGCAGGCGAGATAAATACAACTTGGGACAAGCTCTTAAATAAAATGCTTCTTAGAGTCCCAGAGGCTAATTAAAGTGTTTCCCTGTAGAAAAACATCAATTTCTAGATTTTTTGTAGCACAAATGCAGTCTAGAATCAGACATCTGCCACTGCCTGTCAGTCTCAATATGCTACCAATTTTCTTGTTTTCTTTTTTATAGAGTAAAAATTTAGAATGTTGATACGAATTCAACAATTATTCATTTATTAGAAACTAGCTGTGCCAGCGGTGTCACCCGCGTTTATGGTTAATATTATAAAGACTATTTCCGTCATTCATGATTTCTATGTAACTTTAACCATTAAGGCTGCACACGCGACGGAAGCTTAAAAAATGGAGTAACTTCTCCCGTTTTCCCAACATTTCCCTTCACTACTCTGCTCCTTTTGATTGTAGCGTGATGAAAAGTATACTATAACCTGCCCAGGAGTATGAAGAATAATTGTACCAAGTTTCGTTAAAACCCGTCGAGTAGTTTTTGTTTCTATAAGGAACATACAGACAGACAAAAATTTTACTGATTGCATTTTTGGCATCAGTATCGATCACTAATCACCCCCTGATAGTTATTTTGAAAATATATTTCATGTACAGAATTGACCTCTCTAGAGATTTATTATAAGTATAGATAGATAACCAATATTACATAAATCATTAAGAATTGAACTCGCCAACTCCTATTAAAAAGACCACTGAAACAATATACAAATAAGCTGTCGTTAATACTAGACCCAGACCCTAGTGACGTAAACTTCTAAGTTGTGTGCAAAGCAAACACCTTACGTATTTACGAAACGATTCCACCGCAGTTTTTCATGACACTTTTTATTTGATTTTTTAATGTTTCACAACTCTTAAATACTGAGCGCGAATCCCAAGGGATACCTTACTTTGTTAATGTTCTTTTTTACTACCTGCTGTAAAATATTCAGTACGAAAAGCTTTCGCGTTTCATAACTTAATTTCTTTGTTAAATTACTCCGTACCCGAGATTACATGTCAAGTTTAGTAACTACGTTAATTTAGTATGAAACGTTAGGTATATGTATTCTAAAACAAAAATTCAGCATCTACCATTAGTCATTTTATGCTACATATTATTTGTTTCAATACGTAAATTCTAATGTTGTTTAGAAATATAATACAAAAAACTATATTTTTCCTTAAAGCTTGACTCATTATATTTTTTATTAATAAATATTTCAATAATAACCAACATAATTATAGTATTGGTTTTGATAAGATAATAGTGTTAGTCATGCGACTAACGAATTGCCAATTACCCATACAGTTGATAGTATAGGGAAAAGCTATCAGAATTCCATTATTTAAAGAAAGATAATGACAAGTATGTTTGAATCAGATTTTAAATTATAATTAGTGCTTTATTGGATCTATCGACGATCAATGCGAACATCTGTGGTTTTGCTATTATGTACATAAAGTTGTAAATTTTAATCTTGAAATCAAATAGCAGTCTGTGACCTCATGGATAGTTCCGCTCGAAACCCGATTTTTTAATAAGAACCACCCTCTTACATAAGACCGACATAAGTGGTAATATTTAACTAGATTTCTATTCTTCAGAAAGTTCCGGATGCCCAACTTCTTGCAATGTAGACATCTTATCATCTTGCAAGGTATAACACATAAGAATGTGTTATACCTCTAGTGTAGCAAATGTGCATAAGCTATGGCGAGTGCTTACCATCAGATGCACATTGTATGCTTGTTTTCAAACAAAATGAAAGCAGTAGCTTTCAGTGGTATAAAAAAGGTATCTAGATACGCTAATAGGAATAGGGATTGTTAAATGATTTACTCGCCGAAAGTTATTATTGTGCAGAATAATAATTACGTACTTTTTAATTTATAAATATTTATTTAACCAAAATAGTGGATTATGTAAAAAAAAAATACGAAAGCGTGACGTCACGCGCAACTTTAATGCATTGTATCTTCGTCAATGTTTGTTTGACAAATAAATAAAAAGATACGTGTTTAATATTTTTTTATAATCTAACTGATGGACTAAACAGAATTTGTTAGTCATTTAGCCTATTGCAATGTTGGTCCCAGCAACCCGCTGGGCTCAGCACATTTTTAGCTGCACTGGATCCAGTGACATGCGATGTTCAATGCTGCTGGATTTCAATCCCTACTAGGGAATGGAATGCTGGAGCTGGATTGCTTGATCCAGCTGGGTCCAGAACAAGTTTAGCTCTGCCGGATCTAGCAGAAAATGCCGCTGGATTGCAATCCCTTTACGCCAGCCTCAAATCAATTGACCTATACACTTTCCCTGAAGAACACTGTCTTGTGTATTGTCAAATAAATTACGGGTTTAATTCTATAAACCAATGTAAGCTTGCATTTACATACAATGGAATATGAGCGTCCGTTTGACGTCATCCGAGATCTAATAGGCTTACTTCCGATCCTTCGGCAACGGAAAATGCTAAGGTGATTGGGGTTAACGGTAAAATATAAATTACATTTCAATACTGCGTATTTTACCGTTAAATTAATTATTCTATCGTTTAATACCTTATTAAGAGCGTTACATAAAAAAAAAATTAAGTATAGCTACCAAAAGGCTTATTATTCAATTATATTACTGTTATTATTGTATTTTAGGTATTTGATTCTTGGTGCCTTATTTTGATCTTTATGCAATATGAAGGTAATTGGGGTTAATGGTAAATACATTACAATGTTCTGGTTCGATTTTATGTGCTCAATCTAAATGAATTTTTTTTTTTTTTGCACTTAAAAAGTTATTCAATTATTGCTGGAGTACTGCCATTTTCCATTTTAAGTATCCGTTATGCACCTTAATTATTATTGCTCGGAGCAATAAATGCGAGTGTGGCCATATAAGTCAGTTATTACTTAAACATACGGCACATTGAGTACGCGTAATTAATACTTCATCCGTAATAGTTTTAATATTCTATGTAATGACATACATAAAGCCAGCAACATATTTGCATTTTTTCTGATGTTGCGTATATTCATATTGTCAGTTAACATCAAATGACACATTCGCTTTTTAATTTAAAAATACAAACTGTTACCAAAATTAATAGCAGTTTTTTTTTTTCCAGGTCAATTATTAGAAACGTAGCCGATGACTTCTAATATTAAACAATAAGGTAATACTTTCAGGCATGCTATAGTATAATTTATGTTAAAATCTAAATATTTAAAATAACTGCTTAATTAAAATGCTATTGTAAAAATTTGTCAAAAACGTATTGACGTATTCATTCCACGCTCATTTTTATTCAGCACCGAGCACACGACCCTAAAGAGATTAAGACTAATACCTATTACAAAAACTTTTTCTACAGTTTACTCTCACAGAATATTCAATGTTACCTTCTAAAAAGTTTTAATTAAAAGAGCTCGTTTGCGTGCTCTTCCAATAGTTATAGTTACGTTGTATATTGTAGATACCTTCGTTAAGTATTTAAGATCCCCGAGGGCTCCTCAGGAGCATTGAGCTTTTAGTGGGTACGCATCGCATTCCTCTCGATGAGGAGAGTAACCTCAACAGCGTAGCGAAAGGGTGAAATTAACTCGAAAACATTGTAACGGTAACTTGTTAAATTTCTATTTGATTAAAGATTATATAAATTTGTTGTTATACATACCAGCACGCAAGCAATCCCCGTGGGGGCAGGCAGATAAAGGAACAGCAGACCCTTTTAACCAATTTTAGCCAAAAAGTTGGGTTAGACAAAACATTCTAAAAAGGTGACAATTTGGTTAGCTTGCCGCCTATATAAACACAAATTCAATACCCGATACTTGCTAAGAAGATAGTTGGCACATTTATTATACCCAGACCAACATGGCGGTACTATTATATTGTGGTAACCAATTTCATACCTTGTCAAAATGTTCTTGTCAACGTAAATAAGTGTGCATGTTTGTCGGTCTCGTAAATCGTTGACAATGACAAATGATGAATGACTTAATTTCCGATTTTTGCATTGTAAGCAGTAATTTACGCGTTGTTACATATTTAATACAATTAATAAAGTTGTATCTTGTCAGTTTTAACAAGAACTACATAATTATTGCTTTAATTAATCCTTTATACATGTTTAATCCATAAAACATGTACTGCAATGAGAACATTATCAGCGAAACTCGAATCTTAATTATTCGTATAGAACATGATAGTTTCTATAAGGCTCCGTTTGCGCATACTATACAATTAAGGCAACGATGAATTTGCTCGCGTTTATGCCGGTATAAAAAGAAGCCTATACTATTTTAAATAATGTCACTTTGTTATTGTGTTTCTTTTATAAATTACGGTCAAATATTCTTTGAGTCTATTAACGACAATCACATAAACTAATAAATATGAGCGTTGATAACAGTTTTACTCGCTTGTTAAATAAACATATAATAAACTAGCTAATCGAAACGTTCGCTCCAAAATGTAGAGCCAGTGTAAATCTAGACCGCAAACTAAACGAATATTTGAGCACCACTCGCCGTGGCAACTCAATCAAACATGGACCCACGCAACTGGGAGATGGAAATTAAATTTCTGGAAACTGCATACACCGAAAAGCTTTTGTGGTTTTTTTTCGCAATTCCTGAAAGCGCTGTGTTTGCGTTGTAATGTTCTAGTATTGTTTTTATGCAAATACGTGTAATTGTTTTATTAGGCTGTGTGCCAGCAAAATAGTGCTACATTTCTTTGTACCGATTTATTTCATCAAGCATGATTAGATAGTTTGAAGTAAGCGGAAGTCGATTTAGGTGATTTTTCTAAATAGCCGGTTCAGGTACCTACCTAATATCGTTTGATGTTAAATAATGTTATGACCTAAGTCACAAAGTGTTCACACATTAGATATGTATACAAATGTACATCGGTTCTTATCTAGATAGGTAGCCTGTTCACTATGCTCTTAATGAGAACCAAGTTAGGACCATACATGTTCTTCCTAGTATGATAATCAAAATCATTAAATATAACAGTGATGAAGCTCGTTTAAGTTTCCAAATGAGAACTCCAAGTTCGAAAGCTCTTTAACAAATGAATGTACAAGTACGTATCTACATTCACCATCTGCATTCGAGGTGACAATATAAGGTTAACAGTAGTTCAGAACTTTACAACTACTTACTAATAATTATGCTTAAACTGCGCAAGCCTTTAAATTTCCCAGCCCGAACTATAAGTTGTCTTAAAACTAGCGAAGTCAGCTGAAGTTGGTACACTTAAAATCTTAAGACGGTGTTCAGCCGTTATCGAACTCGAAGATGACAGTTACGCGTCTAATGGACTGTGGGAAACGAATTTTCCCGATGCCCTCACTTTTTATCGTACTTTAATGGACTTTGACGATTCCCCGCAATCTCTTCTTTATGAATATGTAAAACTGCCAAAGCAGCGGAGACGACGGACTTTCCTCGGTCCTTTTTTGCCTCAACTACAATAGCGATGTTAGACTAATGAGATCCCGGTCATTACTAATGCTTCAATGCTCATACTTTGGAATTCCTCTTAATTTCATCTTTTTGTTTTTGGCTTAAACGATGTCTCGCAGGTACTAACCTAACGAATCACTTTTGTTTTTTCCCTTACCGTCCCTAATTAATAATGGCTCATTAGAAGTGTACTACATCAACATAATTTGAGACGACTATACATTTACATTGAACTCATTTGGTCCGGAATTGAACGTAGTAATATTGAAAGCATTTCTACATTAACAAAAACAGAATTCTTAGATGTCTAAATGATGAATTGTTAACGAAATTAAACTGGCTGAAAAGCGAAAGGTCAAACTTGAAACATTATTAAGGTAGTACAATACTTGCTTCTTTATCGGCGGCGCCAACAAAATGTCCTTACGTTACAAACGCGCGTCAAGTAACAAAAAACGTACCCCGGCCACGTAATAAGCCTAGCTAACAACTTTGCGCAACACGCAACTCCTGAATCATCCAGCTATTGTCGACTAGATTAACGAACAAAAACTTAGCTAGTTTCCTCCAGTTAGCTTCTGTAACTTCCATTTATATTCTCCAGAGTTATTTCTTGCTTACATCACGTCGGCTAAGTTTGCCTGTTTATAGTTAATGTCCTGATTTTGATTTACTACTCGGAGTAGCCACAACTGGGAGCGCAAGTTAGATACATAAATTGATTAGGTTTACTCCAGTATCACTTTTTTGGAGTAGAAGAAAAACAATTGATGAAGAGATGTCTAGCTTCTTACAACTATTACGTTGAATGATACATTTTACGACGAAGAATGGAAGCTCTGTGTGACTTTTGCACTGAACTTTCATTCATAAATTTTTATGTTATCTTTACTTTACTGTTTCATCTTTTAATCATTTTTGGGTCTCCACGCCGATGCTAATAATAATCAAAATGTAGGTAATGCCATAGGAAATTAAAGACAATAATCTGGTTGATTTCGATTAAGTATGTGTCTAAACCGAATCTCGGCAACCCAGAAACTAACTTGAGAGGACATAAATTCTTCATAAATGTTACATCTTTATTATTGCGTATGTTTGTTAAATATATACATGTTTTGGCATATGCCATATGTTATCCGATCTCAACAAACAGACGGCGCCACGTGCCGCGCCGGATGTGGCACCGACTCACGCGCACGCTTGCTCTAACGTTGAATCGGCAAATTCAGATCGATCAACGTCTGTCGGTCTGTGTGCTCTCTTGAGATGCATATTTACTGATACGAAGGGCAGTCGCAGACTATAATTGTATCATCCCGTGGGTGTCATAAAAGCGAATGCCACCGCCATGCATGATATGCATATATGATCCATAAATCAGTCAGTTTTAAAGTGATGTTTGTAGGGGTGTAAAAATACCTACATACTCCCAAATTTAAGTGACAGCTTTTTTCACTGAATTATATATTTAGGAATGAAAAAAAAAGTCAGTAAAAATTCTGCAATGATTTTATGTTCAATTAATAATATGAGCTAACAAAAGAGTCACTTTCAAGTGAATTTTAGAAATTGTCCTTTAGCGAAAATATAATTGAAAAATATAAATAGTGTTATTAGTAGGTCGATATATAATTTTTAAGTATAAAAAATAAGATACTTATTACAGGCGAGCCTACAGTTTTCCGATCCTAATTGGCATTATCGGGAAACCGTTTGTGACGGAACAAATCTCGAAAGGGGACATGTCGATACAATCTGTTTCCCGTTTGCTATTTACTCCAAATGGACCTATTGGTGTCTCTTATCAGATTTATAAAACGAACAAATGAGCGCAACAAACAGCAGAACATCGTGTCGTATAAAGTCACGACAGTCCTTAGTATAAAGGATAAGGAGCTTACTTGACATTGATACGCCGAGTTGCCGCCGACCCGCGCCGCACTGGTCAGATAAGGCACACCCTGCGTGCCTTATTGCTATAAATAAGCGAGATAAACCACAAAAGGCTGCATAAAATTACCAACTTAAAAGAGCCATTGAGGAGTGATTACGATCATAACACGCATGCCGCGATATTCGAGTATCCCTAACGAAATACTGATGGGAAGTAAATGTAATAAGTTACAGTAAAATTTACTCGTGTTCTCAGCACACCAACCCAACCAACCAACCAACAACCCGTCTAAGCTAATGCTTTAATGAATATTGAAATCAGTTTTCTTTTATCAACGTGTTTTCCTTGTACTCAGCTATAGAATGCCGACTGAATAATGAAATGCCGATATGATATAGATCAGAATATAACAAATAAATCAGCTCCTATGTCAAGTGCGGTGATAGTCAATTATTGGTAACTGGGCCAATGCAACATACCATTGATATTACAGGTCTACATACTCATATGCCAACCCAGAATCCGTCAAATTTATTATTACAATTTCGAATACCTGTTTGAGAATGAACTGTTAAGCACTTTATATGAACTTAAAGTATATTCTCATCTTAACTTAAAATGATGGCCTACAATATTTTATTCTTCATTTCCGGTCATTAATGACACTTGTAAGTTATCTCACGTAGAAACAGGTTAGATGAAGCAAGCAATTCCACTGAACAGAATCTTCTATTATTTCGTTCACCATTAAAGGTGCGGGATAAAAACTGGGCATTTTATTTGCGAAGGGTTAGTTAGTAGATCCTTAGTCTACCGGTCGCTCGTTAAGAACGTTTACTTCTTCCATTTTAGGTTCTGCCGGCATCTGTTGACTTGGACAAATACGGCATCAAGTCCCATTAGGGTTTACTGTACTTATGATTTCTCGTAACGACAACTTAGGTCCTCTGCATATTGTATTAGATAACTTTATTCAATGCAGTGCATAAGTCTTCCTGCATGAGCAATCGCGAATAAATTAACGGATGTGACTAAGATTCTATTTTAAGTGCCACAATGGAGGTTCTGATTTACGTGCTGTACGCAAGTTTATTTTCGATACTAGTCCTGCGGCGGTTCTGCAGCGGCTGAGTCAGGGTTTATTTTTAGGCTCTTTGATGCGCTGACGGGGAGCGCACTCGTACAAACATCCACTGCCTGCTCTTGGAAAGTGTTACCGCGTCTAATTCACGCGACATTCCAGCGGTTCAGAAACAGATCAAACTGAACACGAGTCATTGGCATCCTTTAAATAGCCTGCACTGGCAGTGGAGGCGGAACGCTGTACTCGAACGGCGAGAAGTTTCTTGCTGCGTTTGTATCAATTAAGCCAATTAAAGAGCATCGACAGAGTCAACGCTCGTGAAAAGTATCATAATATCGTTTAATCAATTTGATCGCAAGTAGCCGGGGTCGTTGACATTGGACCATTGCTAGTCGTTACATAAAGTTGCTAATGCGCACGCTACGGTTGTGCTAATTAGATGCGTCGGTGTATCGGAATCAGCAATATATTTTATGTTCTCGGTGATGGTAGGGTTGTGTGGACGCGTATTCCGAATATATGTCATATAGTCATAAATTAACTGCAACTTGCCTCTTTACTAATTATGACTTTGGAAATCTCAATAAACAGTATTATTTTTATTGGATTCTTATTTATACAAACGCCAGAATATGGACTTTAGACATTCCTTTAAATTTCTTAATAAACAAACTTAGCTTCATCTGTCTAATGATAACAAAATTTAATAGCAATCACAAAAAAAAAAAACATTCGACGAACAGGTTATAGCAGGTTGCTAAGTATCAAAGAGGAATTACAGTCTTGTTGAAACTAAGATATGCGCCAGATGCTAATGCACTGATAGTAGTGATGTTTATATAAAATGCTGTAATAATGAATAGCGTGCTCCGTCGGTATTTGGGTCGACTTGATTGGTGCGGTGCCCGGCTTCCCAGCGAATGCTCAGCTACAGCCCTTTTGTTCAGTATCAGATGTCTTTTCTGTTGAACTAGTTTTTAAAGCCGCAACTAGGCTATCTTGAATTCGTCTATTGCATTTCAAGTACCGTAACATTTTCTTACTGCAATGAAATTGACAATGTAATGTGATATAATTTAGATATAGCTGGCTATTATACGGTATATTTTAACTGTTATTCCATTTTACAACTTACTTATTTATTGGTTTTATTCAAAGCTTCAATCGTGTTGCGTTAAAGACTATGTAAAGAGGAGTAAATTACCTGCAGACTGCACAAAAAAAATGAATCAATCACATTGCAGATGAAGTAATTGAATCGTTAAATAACCATATAAAATAATAGCCAATCAATTTATTGAGATTGTTTATAATTCTCGACATTTAATAATACCAATCTAGATTCATTTTCATGAATCGTAAAATTCAACAGTCGAGCATTACTCGTTGGCTAATGCACAGCGTATCTTTAGAGTTTCTCGAATCTCTTATAACGTTGCCTCCGTTCCATCCTAATCTGGGATTACGTCCGCGTACTGCAAAAATCTCCCCAAACGAACCAAATAAAAGCAGCAAACATTAAGTGAGCGAGCGGCAAATACTAATCCTGGACTGAAAAATGTCCCGGCTTAATTTGCATACAATAACCGGCTGCGAACGGCACGGTTGTACGTGGCTCCTGTCTACGAGGGAGGAATTACACAGTTTCACTTTAAAGTCACGTGACGATTTCCCACACATTGTTCACCCGAACACGCAGAGACTGACGAAAGAATTTAATTTGTAAGAAGCGAGAACGGAAATAAATTTCGGACGGAAACAACGGACGGGCCTTAACTTCGCACATTCCGAATTCTAAACCGTTATCGGTGCAAATATTAGCTTAATAATGTGAAACGTGTGAGCGGTCTCAGATAATAACAACGCATGTTGGAATAATGGCACATTCAATTTGAACAACGCCCTTTTGGACTGGTAACATGAAGGTTTATCATGTTACATACTCTATCAACCACCCATAGCGGCTGGACATTAAACTAGATAGTGGCATAATATTTAGCTAAATCGATATATGAGATCCTACTTATATTTATAGGGGCAAAACAGTAACACCCATGCATAATAACAGCTTATTTTTCTTTTTAATGATACAGACATAAAGAAACAACACAAAAACCTCGACATATTGTGTCAAAGAGTACATTAATTAAACTTAAGACCCTTGTATCATAACGGTTATTATTATAAAAAAAATTACACGTTCAAAAGATTAATGGAATAAAGTACTTTATGCAAGAATTTTACGTTTCATTTAATATGATGTCAACATGAATAACCAATGAAATCAGCTGAGAATATTAAAGGGGTAATCATAAATCCAGAATCGTTTATAATGAGAATTTCCATGAAAATTGTCGTTCATCTGTTTGCTCAAACATCCAATTACCCGAGTTTGGTTAGATCAGTGTTCTGTTCGCTATTGTTCCCATTGTTGTAAGCCCTAATCTGTATTTGCTCTCGCGGCATTATCCGTAATTCAAGGCTTAACCGAAATCGCTCTCCATATTTCTTAGACTACGCTGGGGACTTTAAAGTGTTAATTGTTTATTAAGACAACTTCTGAATATATTTACGGTTTCAATTAATGTTCATTTTATGTAAAAAATTGTTGTAACTATCATCTCTAGGTTAATATAGCGACATCAACTTACAAGATACTAAAAGCATTTTATTCCAATTGATTGATTTTATTCCAATTGACGCTATTTGAACGAATATCTTTCTCGTTCTTAACTTACTTAAAATATTGACAAATAGACAATCTATATCAATACTTCATTAGTGTAGCAGTGAAGATAAAAATTCGTTATTATAATTTACTTGAAAATAATTGTTTTGCAACAATCTATTCACTTTCGCTAATGTGCTCAGACGAGCTCGTATGGTGACAGTGATGAATTGAAGCCATATAGACAAACTGTCTAGATAACGCTAATTTATTACCCGGCGTGCATATACTGGGCTATAGTAATTAGATCGACGATGATTACAGTTCGAAAGATGAATTTCAATATTGTAAAAACGTGTCAAGGCTCACTCTTGATTACACTTAGTTAGTGACGCGATGTGCATTTATCAAGGCATTGCATTGAAATGTGGAAAAATAAGGGTTTCTTCTTATTAATGAAAAAAAATGTGTCGGTAGAATAAAAAAAAATGAAGGATTCACTCCAATAGTGATGAATGTCTGAAAATTTGATTCTGGGTGAGTGCGTCATCTGACATTTGATATAAAAAGCATGCGTGTGCATCTGAATGACGTACTTATTTAACATTGACCACTATTGCAATAAACCTTTCGAATGCTCTTGAAATAATTTAACGAATTAATTTTCATTAGCGAAAAGATTTAATGATATTTTTAGCAGCAACTGTAGATTCGTGAAACTGAATCACATTTGGGAATGTATTTAATTACTTTACTATATAATAAGAGAAAAATAATTTTTCGATTTAAGTATGTGTTATATTTTTCAAGTAATTTTTTTTCTAACATCACTACATACCTTATATGTACTGCTGTCGTTTACTAGTTGACCTAAACCCTGAACATAAAATTCATTCGGTCCATCATAAATATTATTATTACAACAGTAAAAAACCAGTAGAACAA
Organism: Glyphodes perspectalis; assembly: GCA_951394215.1. NCBI lineage: Eukaryota > Metazoa > Arthropoda > Insecta > Lepidoptera > Crambidae > Glyphodes > Glyphodes perspectalis. The sequence goes on from OX596217.1 coordinate 7,524,701, forward strand.
GACGACCGTTTCTCCTCACCCGCGATCCATCATCGTAACTCAGTAATGTTCTCACATTTCTTACTTTTTCAATTTAAGGATTCAGTCCGCGGCAGTGCGGCCGAAGTCCTACATCATTCCTTGACTGAACACAGGACGCCTTAGCTCATCCATTCTCTCCCGGGGGAAATCGATTGGTTGCGAGAACATTTAATCTGCTAATAGGTACGAGGTGGATATCTCTCGGGATTCAGGTCCTGAGTAATTCACTCACGTCTTTTCGTATGTAGATGTCTTGATTTGATTTGATTTCTGTTTTTGAAATCAACTTTGCTGTATAGCGATTTCTAAATTCTAAACAACAGATAAGTAATAAATTATATAGATATGCGTCAGTAAGTTATTAGGCAATTGAGATTTATTGCAATGAAATTATATTTGACAAATATATAATAAAAATACGAAAATAATATTTTTTACGACTAACTATGTGTAAACCAACTTATATTTACCTACTTCACCGAATCAACGCCACCTAACAATACATATGGGCCAAATGTTTGACCTAAACCAAAAGGGTTGGAGCAAAAACGAGAAACCCATTTGTTAATGCTGGAAGTACTATTTGTTTTTAGCACAGAACGCACAATACGCGTCCATCTGTAACTGTTAAAACTCGGAGGATTTACTTTAATCTACTAATTACATCGTATTTCATGTTTTATTACAATATCGTGACCGAATATGGTGATAATGATATCATGTAGACTCGATTACTGCCTCAATTAGTACCAGTCATTTGTTTGCGTATGATTAATACCGAATCCGAAAATAGAGCTAACAGAATTTTAATTGAACGTCGAGTTTGTAAACAAACCTTCGTACAAACATTAGCTGAAAGGAATGTGCGCTGAATGCGAGCATCATCCGAGGCAAATGGGTTGACGAGTCGATTGTTACCGCCTATTTAATTTGTAAAAATAGGTCGCCATCAGCCGGGCGATGACCTGCATATCTATTGTAGCCACTGAAGCAGAAGGCTAAGCGCACCCTCAATTACAGCAAAAGCTGTGTTGCCACTTAAGTCGTTTTAGCATTCGATTTGGAACGTTGAATCTTCATTTAGCACTCTTACTTCCAATAGCTAGTGCTTTTATTTGTGTGAATCATGAATCATCCGTTTTCTAGGATGAATAGGTTGATTTACACAATTTTCAGCAGAATTTTACATTTGTATCTGAGTCAAACAACGTTTGTAATTCACCGTATTATGAAAATATAATTAAGTGGAAATTAATTCCACATCGTTTATTGTTTTATTTGTTACGTAGGACAGAACCAGTTTAAATGGTCAATTAATTGGTAGTACTTCATAGCTGGTTATATCCAATAGACAGATAATGAGTATTAACGAATAAAATCAGAATTATAAATATTCAACACATTAAGTATGTGTATGAGAGACTGACGAGACTGTGTGAGAGAAAAGAACGAATATACTCTTGCGTCTAAATTATACAAACAATCCCATCTATTTGTCTGCGAGTTGTAAAAGATAGTTTAATATTTAAATGAGAAATAACTGGCAACTCTGAGTCAGGCTGATCGTACCCGCAATGTATCAAAAGTAAACAGTGGTTCGGTGCTAGATATTGTACATCGATAACCTTGTTGACACATTAACGAGATGTTGGAACGAATTGCTAAGCGTTCGTGATGACAGACATGGGCCAGGGGCGGATCGTTTGCCCCGGTCTATTTCTGGCTAAAGACGTTGACCCGCTACTGTGCATCTTTCGGTGCATTATTGGAAGACGTATTACAAATATTACAATGATTCCTGGAAGCTTACGGTAGGACTTATGCTACTATACAACTAAATGCCATTCGCTTTTATTTGTCTGTTGGAATTATTTTTGAATCGATAACGATTCAGAAAAGCGAAAAGCACATGTATGAACATATCTTTATTCACTTGCTCTTCTCATACGTCAACAGCTTTAGGTATTGAAAAAGAATAGAAAAAAAAAGAAAACTTATATGGGAACATCCTTATTTTATACTAACAAAGGTGCCAAAGCTACAACCTGACTCATGGTAACCAGACAACGCAGCCTAGGTATGTCTGTTGCCGACACTGCAGGGAGACTGAGTTTCCGAAGCTCTCACTTATCGAGCGAAACAACAGTTCGGTGAAATACTGCATCTTTACGTAAATCTTAACAGCACAGTACTTTACCGGTTTGGGCCGGTCCATTCATACCGTAACCTGTCCTGAGATAAATTGTGGCCCTTCCGACACAATTATACCAAGGACTACTCGGATCAAAAGCGAACATTACAATTTCTGCTTAAACGGTTGCTACTCAGTCGCCTCATTTCTTTTGGCCACTATTTGTTTAATGTATGGATGCGTTCGCTTACATTCGTTTACATTCATTGTTGAGGACCGAAAAGACATATTGCGGCATTTCTCTTCTATTGGTGATTGTGCTCTAGGACCCATGTTTTCATGATTGCGAACCCTATCCCGTGAATATGTTGCAACTTTGCTTGGATACAAAGGCATTTCATCCGTCAGAGGTCGGCCGGGACCCATGTGTCTATTGTTTGAACACAATGTGCTCCATCTGGAATTGTTCACGAGGACAATTTATGGTTACGAGATGGGCCTTTTTAATAAGTGATCTGGTTAGTTTAAATAATTAAAATTAGTGTGCTTTGCGTTGAATTGAAACGCAAGCTCCATACTTAATACGCTAGAACGGCAGCAAAATATATGTTAGCAGTATACGGTATATTTATATGAACAGGAAAATTGAACGGGGTATTCAATAAATGCGACAATATTTGCTTTCATTGCATCAGTCGCACATATTACTACACAATCTTTTAGCTAGACCAAATTATTGTTATGTTTAAATATAGGGATACAAAGATAATAAATGTATAACATAATAAATCATATACAAACCACAAAGTGTATATGCTAGTGTATGTTTATATCTGTAGATTAAAATTGAATTGCCAACAAATTTATAATTTTTCGCCAAAGATTTCAATTTTTTGCACACAAACTTCCGTTCGGAGGCAGATAAGGGTGAAGGATTTCCTTGAAATAATTTATTACCATATTTGTTAATTTATGACTATATGAGTATAGCTTGATGGATAAATATGTTTTGGTTCTGATAGGATACTCTAATAAAAGCCGATGTTAATTAACTTTAAAATTGTACAAGATACTTGATACATCGTATAACAAAATTGATTAAAATTACTTCATAAACTCAACACAATAGAGAATAACACATGAATTTTGTTCTTGTTTTTCAGAAATCATACTAATATTATAAGCCCAAAAATTTATGAGTATGGATAGTCAAATGTCTTTACTCATCGGATAAAATATGTTAAAAGTACTTACAAGTCTTCCAGAATGACACATATGCTATAATTTACGAAGAGATTGTGTCAATTGAGGCAAACACGCACAGCCAGTTCGTATATGACATTTCCAGACGTTATGTTTTTTTTTTAGTTAATGCTTTATCCAAAAATAGTATTACTGCATTCCTTGAGAATTTCTTACGACTATTGTAGAATCATTGATGCATGCCATACAAGGTGAGCGACCGTTGATATTGATATTCAATAATAGGAATGAAATATCAAACATATCTCGGCTATTTATTTTCCGTCAAACTCATTGGTTCCAAAAGTTGTGTTTCTCAGAAATAACCGAGTTTGAATTTGTTGGCGAACGAGCCGACAATGTTTGGGAAGCCCGACGGTTTATTCTTACTTTTGTAATGTGGGCAGGGTTGCCGTTAGACGGAAACTGTGTGCGATTCGACTAAATGTTGTACTTAATACGATTATAAGTGGAATCTTTTTACGATTTGGAGTAGCTACATTGTAACATACGGCGGTTTTAATGAACCTGGTTAGTCTTTGACATTTCACATCGTTTATATACAGATACATAGGTACATAATATAATATCGTATTTTGTAACTTATCGTCATGATCACAGTCTTGTTTGAAACAAAGCAACAAATATTATTAAGCAGGTTCAAGTTCAAAGGCAAAGCTGCTGTATGATATACGCGTGCAAATGCATTGACAACGAAACATGTATGCATGCATACATATTTTATTTTACAAATGTACTTTGGAATAAAGTAACACGACTCAAGAACTTGCTCGCAAAAAAACTCGTAATGTGTGTGCATTTTACTGACAATTCTACATTTATTCTATTCGGTGACAATTAGCGCAATAACTCTGGATGACTACAGACGTTATCGTCATCAACTCTTCAATGATTTAAAGGATACATTGAGTGATGCAATCGTTATTATTTATATTTATATTACTATGAAGACATTTTATTTGTTATAACATTTATTCCATCAAATGCTTTCATAGTAACATAAATTGACATAGGTTTAAAAAGGTAGTTGGCAAAACGATAAGCAAGAATGGTTACGCATTAGTGAAAAGATCATACAATCGCCATAAATGTCTTGGAGTTTAGATATATGGCGATTGCACTTGGCAGCCCTAAGGTGGGCCGCTTTTGGTACCGCACGAGTATTGATTTACCTCGCGGCGGAGAAATTTCTGTTATAATACAAAGTCTCTTCACCGTATTTGAAGTAATAACTCTAACTTTTTAGCTATTATTATCCTTTTGTAACGTTTCTCTTAGAAATACCAACAAACAAACAGGAAAGTTGTTATTGAAGATTTTTTATTACTGCGGCGTCTTGTCAGGTGGCGAAAAATTCTATTCATATTGTTATTCCTCTCAGTTTTAGTAAATTATTCATAATTAACGATGTGAGGTAAACTTTTTTGAACGCTTTCTCCACTCTTTCAGAATGTATTCGGGTAATTCTGTGTGTGGTTAAAATAACTTGCCGTTTGTTCTCAGGAAATGTGCGACAGACAGAATCTAATTATTAAAAATGGAAGTGAGATGTTAAGAATTCCCCGAACTTAGCTGATCCCACGTAGAAGAATTAATTAAAACTATCTCTAATTTCCGCAGCGTCTTTGATCCGTGGACCGTGAAGGAACGGTTTATTTGACCGGCTTCTCAGAGTTGTGAGTTGCTCTTGATTGATCAAAAGGAAATTTTTGCATCAGCACTCATTTGTTATTATTCTATTGAAACACTTACGCGTTAAATTAGGAAATGTGTTTTTAAGTTGCGTGGAAATGCGTAAAAAATATTACAAAAATATTTTTACCTCGTAACATAGCAATATATTAATACTTTATTTAATTTTGGGTACTATTGTTTTAAACATCTTGACAAATACTACGGATTAGGCTAAACAGATAATTCTATCCCATGTGTATCACCATAAAATCGAGACAATTTCATAACATTCGTTTTGGATAAATTTACAAATATGGAACACATCGAAGCGTGTGTAATTTAAAATTAAATACAAACTCGAGCACAAAATTAATAACGAGCCGAGACGCAGTGCAACGTGCACTACGTTTACACTGCAGATGCTGACCGAATTTAAATTCACAATTTGAATATAATTCCGTTAATTGAATTTCACCGTTTGAATCTGCGAATGCTAGGACCCACCGGCGCCTTGTCAAACAGTCAAATTAATTTTCCCGGTAAACTTTGAGAGCTAATTATCAAACGTCCAATATCTGTTTGTTCGACACCTGAGCGAACGTTCTGAGGTAATGTAAACAAACTGGTGGAATTTTCAAAATGAACGTTAGGTAGATACAAAGTTTGCTTAACAATACTTTCAGCATTATATTGGCTATGGCGATTTCCTTCTGTTGCAATATTATCCTATTATTCTTATTATTGTTTTAAAGTATAGTTAGTGTATGTATATGTATCTACATATGTAATTTGTGGCAGTAATAATTGACCAAGATACCCATGAAGCCATGATACCGCCTTGGTCGTAGCGTAGTTATACCCAAACATGTAACGATGTTAAAATATTGATTACTCAAAATAAAAAAATCAATAAACATAGTGATATTAAATCAAATGTATGAAGCGTAATATTTTATTTAATTATGCATTCATAACAACGCGACCATAATTCCCAAAGGGGTAGGCAGAGTCAAAGTGACAGCAAGACCCTTTAACCACATTAAGCCAAAAATAAAACTGGGTTGGGTTAAATGGAATCATCATCATCATAACATCACGCCCGTAATCCCCGAAGGGGTAGGCAGGGTCAAAGGGGCAGCAGTCGCCTTTAACCACATTCAGCCGAAAATAAAACTGGGCTGGGTTAGATGGAAAATTGTGTAAAAGAAGTGACAAGTGGCTAGCTCGTCGCCTACACAATCACGTACCCATAACCCGTTATACCATTAATCGCGCCATTTATTAATTAGTCGTCCGATATATCATTATTTTATCCCATGTTGGTCTGTGACTTTAAAAGAATGTACCAACTGTGTTTTGTTGTTTTAAACTATAATGATGGTTTATCAATTTTTTATGTATTATATACCTACTTACTTAGTCATCGCTATTATATAATTAATTCTTTATTGCTTACTCAAAGAATTCAGAAATATATATAGCCACCATCCCATTTTGTGGTGACCACGATACGGCACGAAACGTTGAATCATAAAAATCCTTCATAATTAATCTAGAATAGAAATTACGTCATGAATTAATACAATTGAACAATGGTGATTCTTGCTAAGATTTTTATTGAGAGCGAAGGGTATTACTAAACTTCAGAATCATTTAGCAGAACAGAGAATTAATTACAAGCAATATTTAGCGTCTAGGTTTTCACAAAAATGTCTAGGCATTATTTTCCGTCTAAACTATTGTTAGGTCTATTATGTCTTCATCTTCGTTTGTCATCGAGGGCATTCAGGTCATGGACCGTTTGCTCATTAACAGTAAGCTAACCTTGCATTGTCATCAAGTAGACACTACATACGTCTTTGTGCACAAAGCTCTATCCAGCGTTAAGAGTTTCCGTGGTTTATTCTGGCCTGTTCAAACCAAACACTATTAGGTTACGTATTAAGAAAACAAAGGGATGTAATTTCAGTTCCAACCGCAGCATTTACGACCTGTTGCACCCTTGCAGTAATACTGCACATGATATTTGTACTCGCAGAGCTTATGTAAATGCTTTTGTTAATGCATAACGTAGGTACATAATCCAGTGATGGACTGGGACTTGAAGTAATGTCAACTTTGTTCCTGCTATCGGTCCCTTGACGAATTTCAATGGCGATCAATTAATATTATTAATAATTGGGTTTATGATTGTGTAGGACGAAGTAACCACTTGTCATACTTTTTCATATATTATTATATCATTACAGAAAAACCACTACCTAATTGAGTTAAATATTCATACAACCAAGTAGACCGACAGGGTAATAGCCACATTGCGCCCGCTATTTTGATTTCAAATTTCTTCAAAACTAAATCTTTTACACTATATCAATAGTGTCGTTAATAAATGGAATCCTGCTTCTTTAATTTTATTGTAACACATAACACATCATCACGCCCATAATCCCCGAAGGGGTAGGCAGAGTCAAAGGGACAGCAGGCCCCTTAACTATATTCAGCGAAAAATAAAACAGGGCTGGGTTAGACGGAAAATTGAGAAAATTTTGTAACAAGTGCCTAGCTTGTCGCCTACACAATCACACACCCAAAACCCGATATACCATTAGTTGCCTTTTACGACATGCTAGGCAAGAAACACAGTTGACACATTATTTTTAAGTCCCAGACTAACATGGGGCAACGGGCTGGGTTAGATGGAAAATTGCGAAAAAAATCTAGTTAATCTATAATAGTTTTATAATTTTACTGTGCGCAGAGAGAGTGCATCTTCGTTTGCGCGCACACTTGTGCACTATAATATATCCTGCGTAGTTGGCTAATTCTCGTTGAGACCGATATCGGTCACGGCGGCCAAGAGGACAATTATATTCTTACCATAAAACCTTTATCGTCCATGTCCTCTGGGCTGCGAAGTTTTGCAACATTTTTTTCTGTTGCAGGCGTTATAGAGGCTTGTTTGCGTTAGCTGGCTTGACATATTTCCAAGTTGATAATGAAAAGCGTTGCCTCATGTGATTACACTTCAAAGCTCCCTCCTCGCCTGTTATTTTGGCCTCGCATGAATGTCTACAGGCACTTCAATTTATGTCATTTCTACTAATGAAGGTGTAATTTCGTCAGGCTTTGCGCAAGATTCCGTGTTTACGACGAGAACCTCGGGCTTTTTATTTGCTTATTCACGGACACTCGTTTCTGTGAAAAACATTAAGAAAACAAAATGTATGTAATAATTTAAATATACACTTACGATTATCACCGTAAGGTAAAGAGTGTAAGTAGTAAAAGTGTGGTAAGGTAAACAATATACTGAGATTATGTCGTTCGAATTATATAATCATAGGAATAATAATTTCATGTTCCTTTATACAGTTTTTTCACTTTACTAAAATGTCCATTTCAAACTTAAATGTCAATTTAAAATAACTAATGCCATCATCAAATGGACCGTAGACGTCGCCGGTGAAATAAAACCAAATCCATAATGACAGTGGCCATATTTTTTTACGCGAAGGTCCGACTCTTCGGTTCGTCGTGTCAGTGATTGATGGCATTCCGAGTAAATGTGAACCGCGACACCGGGTCCTGTCGAAACGACAGCACTTGGAGCGCTTATTTACATTAGATTGTGATTTTACTTATGTATTTGGGTTACACGTAGGCAAATAGGAATGCTGGTTTGGCTATAGCTAGCATGATATCTAGAACGATGTGAATGTTATGGGTTTTGCGAATGTGTATTTTGTAGTTCCTCTAGGAATTATTACCATTATTTTCTGATATTGTTGAGTATTTTGGTTAAGAGTTTTATAAACAAAACACGGATGTTATTTCATCGATTCCGCCGTTGGACTCCTCGAAATAGCAAGTTTAAGACGTCATTCGAATGGTTCAAGGCAAGTAGTTCGCGAATCAACGATAAAAGCGAAGTAATTTATTTTTTTTAACAAATATCACATTAAAACGCGAATGCCACTAATTTTAAACACTAAAGTTTGGTAAATAATACATAAAACGTATCAAAAAAGATCAACCTCGCATTAACGCTAAACTTTTATATCTACCTAAATGTCAAAATATATTGCACATTTCTGTCGCATGAAAGTCACCGTTTGATTAGTGTGAATGCAGATTTAATTACGAGGTGGTGACTCTGTGTATGTAACATTTTTATATCTAAGTATCGATTTATACAAAAAGCTTGGCAGTAGGGGAAAAACAAAAGCAGGGAAACCTAACATTGGGATGACTGATGTGTAATCCAATTTGTCGGTTTTCCCTAAAGGTCGGCATCCCTTCAATCTAGCGACCAGTCTTTGCGATCCAAATCTTTAACTATAAAGGTTGGTACAAACGTGAAACAAGTGTTAAAGCTTAGCAAAGAGACGAATTAAAAAGGAAGAAGAATTATTATTATAGCTGAATATAAAAGGTATCTGCTTCACATGCTTCAATATGAGCAATTCTTACCTGAAATCTACGTCGTACAATCCATTCAAGAACAACTCAATAGAATTCCCTTTCGTTGTTTCTTCAATATTCTTTGTATGCGCAGCGAACCTTTTATTCATAAAGACACTGTTATGTTAAATTGTGTTTGTTCATCGTTCTTTACGGCTCTCTTATATCGTTTCCTTAAGCCATTGTAATTGTAATCGGGTACATTGACCTGTTCACTGTTAGAATGTGCGATAAATGGTTTGCCAAATAAAATGTGCAATGAATACACATTTATTTTATGAGCAACCGCTATATTGAACGAACCGTCACTTATATTTCGGCGATCCAAAATAAGTTTAAGTCCAGAGATAAATGTTATACGATTAATTAAGACTACAGAGCCTTAATTAAAATACTTATAAATTATAGGTTCTTTTAAATTGTCTGACTAAAAAGTACAAAAACGTGATGTACATACAAATGTTTTTCTTAATTCGAGATAACTAGAATGGGTGACTTGAACTTGGCAATGTCAATAAACATTGTAACGCTAGGTCGAATTCCTGATACATGTGTGACATTGATACTTTCATATCTATCTACTAGTACTGCATTTATTTATTGTGAAGTAACATTTGCAATTTTAGTCGGAACATCCGATAGCAAACAGTTATTATTATATTGCCCGATTTTTTTTATGTATTGACTGACATGTCAGTATGGTTATCTGTTTTTATTAAACCTTATATGAATAAAGGATAAAAAATATTTTTTTTTTTTATCTGAACAATAAATCAAATCACTGAATGAGAATTTGTGTCTTCTTATACCTACCGTTTCTTAATTAAACGTTAAATACTCTATTCGTAAATGAATGTTATTGGTGGCTAAAAAGTTGTTTTAACAAACATTTTTGAAGAGAATAATAATATTTCAAAGTAACCTCTCGACGGCGATCCCGCTCAGTTATTCAACGCCATGTTCGACGCTGCCGTCAGCTGATCTTACGGCTCGGGCCCAGATGTGCACCGCGGGGCGGGCTGACTGGTTGAGCGGTCGCCGGTTGCCAGTCTGCAGTCGGCTTCGTCGCGTCACCGCAGCCGGTTGACGCCACTTTCTCTAAGCCTTAGCCTATTCTGATTTCAAATTAAAAAAAAAAAACATTGTAGTGTATGTACTCAAATGGACATTTAAAAAGTGCCAACATCTTTGTGTCTCTTTAACATTGGATTTGAATGTGATCTGTGTTCAAAACTGCATTTTTTTGGAAGTGTTCCCCGCCGACCAACTCCAAGGTAATTCGAAGGGATTTGTGTTTATTTAGAAGTCTTAGTTATGCTTTTATCTGTATATCAAGACATTTTTGTATACATTTCCCTCTAAGTATTACTACTATGTTAATATGTGGGACAACTTTTAGATGTTTATGTTATGTTTTTCATATGCTGCTTCATGCGTGAATAGGTATATCCTAACGTCCTTTTTAGTATTTTTCATACATGCCAATTTAGTATTTGTACATATATTTTACTTTGTTACCAAATATTTCAACTTCCCCAAATTGTAGATCGTTGCCGTTGGGATATTAATACCCTCGGTGGCCACATCCATAATAATTAACATTAAGGTTATTAGCGTCACAAACTTTTTAAAGGGGGTGGAAATATGTAGGGTTTTGTATTGATTCGCGACCCTAATAAAATTCGCGTATTGAGAGCTTCCCTGTTTCATATATTGAGAGGGAAACGCCGTAGTCGCCTAGGGGTGAGAATTGAGATCAGTCAATTTAAGGGTTAGAGTATTATGAGGTATCGATTTTGACGGCTCGTCTAACAATTTTGATGTTACATGCATCATGTGCGATCAAATCACAAGACTATAATAATGTCAACTGCTACAATAACAGATATGACTAACACTAATCAACAAACTAGATATGAAGAGTAATGTCTTTAATAATGTGTCATCGTTCTTACAATCTATTTCAATAAAGAAAGCGAAGTTTTTGATAAAAACATGTGTACATACATCACATAAATTAATCAAGAACTGTCATAATCTAACCTTGCTCAAATTATATGAAATCATATAAACCAAATATGTATCTATATTAGCAATCATCGACCGTATTAATATTACTCTTTCCTTCCACAAAGAAGCTATAGGTTGTCTGCCTAATTAATGAAGTAATGTGACAGATATCGCGATGAACGTTGTATAGAAGCTTCGCATACTCGTACTCACCCCCTCAAGCCTCTATCATTCGTCGATATCAAAGGGTTAATGGGCCTAGTAATAATTCACCTACAGCTCGCATCGACTATTATCACCGCACGTCAATCGCATGATTACATTTATGTGTAAATGTGGAGTATTGATTTGTTATTGAACGTTAATTTGATATAAGCTTAAAACCATTTTGATTTGGCTGTTCAGTAATATTTTTGTTTCTCAGTTAATATTAAATGATTTAATATTAAATATCCGACGACATCACATACATTGATCTGACTCCGAGCTAAGTAGCTAAAGCACTTGTGTTACGGATATCAGAATCAACAGTGGTATTACAAATATATACTTAAATATTAGATATTAACACCCAGACACAGAACAAACACAAGTATTCATCACACGAATGTTTGTCCTGGGTGGGAATCGAACCCACAACTCTTGGCGCATGGGACAGGGTCACCACCGAATGCGCCACAAAGCCAGTCAAATAGGCAGAGACATAGCTATAATAAGTGACCCTTGAACCTTTTGTACGAATTTGATGTTTTGTTTCGTAATAAATTTTTCCTTTAATTTCAAAAAGAATGATCATCTTTAAGATCACTTTTATTAGTCCTGCTATCTTTCTCAAATACAAACGAAAAAGACTTGAGTTTTTTGTAAATAACTGAGTTGAAACTATTATATATAAGTTATTACAAGGTTATAGTAACGTACTAAGTAATTGCGTCATACAAACCAATACTCATTATATATTTCGGCATTTAAAAAGAGCGAACATCTTTGTGTGTACGTACTGTCTTAAAAAAGCAATAATAAATATAAGTAGGTATGTATCGATGTATACAGGAAAATATTACCGTTTACCAATAAGACATTCAATGGCCATCATTCATTTGTTCATTGTTCATAGGTATTAACAGAGCAATGACGTAAATATAGGTAGAAAATATTAGGTACTATATTACAATGTGTGAATAATACAAAAACTGCACTACGAAGTATGAACAGCTTGTAGTTTCACTGACTTAGAACTGTGCACACTTGTCTTAATTAAAAAGAAAAGTTATTGTACTTTCATAATTTCTTCTCATTATATGTATGCGTTGAATTTTTTTGACTGTTTATTTTACTTTCGCGAGTCTGCAATGAGCATAATAATGATTTTGTTTACGCAACCAATCTTGATACATAAAAGTAATTAACATTATTTTATGGTTACGTAATTTTACATACATAAATTCGTTTTTTTTTTTGTACCTTTTCATACACAAGTAGTAGTATTAATAATCTCCACAATTTTATCTTAAGACTAGCTGTGCTCGCGGTTTCACCCCCGATTATGGTTAATGTTAAATAGCCTTCCTTGATAAATCGGCTAACATTGAAATAATTTAAATCTGACCAGTAATTTCTGAGATTAGCGTGTTCAAGCAAACAAACAAACTCTTCAGGTTTTTATTATTAGTACCTATAGATAAATAATAACACGAGTAAAATAAAGCAAATATTTAGAAATTAATGTCGCCGTCTAATAGTAACTTCTAAATTATATCGTCATCTTATGCATCTGCACTGTCACTTAAAAATAATCGGTCCTGTAAAGGATTTTTTGAAAATCAAGTTGGAACTGATTCAACTGATTTTTTTTAGGAAATTATGGTTAAATTAGCTTACTTCTCCTTTGACTTTAACTATCCCTTCGTGTAATGCGAGCGAGGCAGTACTTATCTGCCTATGCGTGTACATGTGTAATATTTTTACAATAAATTCAAATGAGTTCGTACATCGGATGCCGTCCTTTCCGTTGAACAATGTAGACATAATATGCACATGTCACGTACTCGTAAGTTCCATAAAATCTTATGGCGGACGATGAGAGTTCGGAAACGGAATATCAATCGCTTATTAGAATAGGCACCGACGACGGCTACTTCACATAGAGACGTGATGTGGCTCAAGTGGTTTTGTAGACTTATTGTATATCATAAATTAAATCGATAGCCATTTTAATCAACACACCAATAGGTGTTGATACATACATCCATAACATCACGCCATCATCATAACATCACATTCAGCCAAAAATTGTGAAAATTTAGTGACAAGCGACTAACCTGTCGCCTACACAATCACACACCCAAAACCCGATATACCATTAGTCGCCTTTTACAACATGCTAGGCAAGAACCACAGTTGGCATATTCTTTTTAAGTCACAGACCAACATAGGACAGTGGGCTGGGTTGGATGGAAAGGGTAGGTGTTGATTAAAATGTTAATATATTTAAAAAGCAAAAACCAAAGTCAGAAGCGGCGACGTTGGTTTTTACTTTGTTAAGATATTAACATGTTTGTTCGCTCAGATTTTTTGATGCGGTTTTTAAATAGGTCGAGTGATTTCAGAGTATATATGTATATTTTCATATTCAAAATCAGAAGCTAGTTAACAATATATACTACTCTTAACCTACAGCATTAGCAAAAAACTTACTATAATATTTTCATCCGCTTGTACATTTACGTATTTTCCCTAAGAACTGTACATTTTCCGGGGCAAAGTACATATTTCATGTTACTTTAGGGCCATCCCTCATTTGTAAACCAGGTCAGTTGTTTCTTAACTGGATTTTTAAAGGCATATGTAAGAGCTGAGCAAGCCTACTATACGTCTAATTTTCGACTGATGATTTTGTAGACGGATATCCGATCAGTTGAAGGAGTTCATCAGTGTGTACGTAATCTTATAAAGTATTGATTATAATATAAATAAGTTTCCTAACCAGCCTGGCCCAAAACATAAAAGAGCATAATGAAGAACTACGAGCTAATGTGTTCACCCTCGAAATAACCACTTCATTTTCTAATTTCGGACTAATTAACTACCGTTTGTAAATGAAACCACCAATAACATTAACCCAAAATGTTATTTAACGGTAACGTTATGTTCACCATAAACACCCGGCTGTCTTTAGTTAATAGAGTAAAAATAACTCGGGCATTAATCCTTTACTCGGCACCGTGAAGAGTGCGTTAGAAACCGCCAAGCATCCATAACATCTGAGGCACGCAATTTCGACATGCCCCGCCGCTCCGTCTCTATGCAACCAGGTGAGCTAGGGCTGTTTAATCCGGGCACGTCTCTTTTGACGTGTGCTCCGGGCTAATAACGAAACAAGAGTTGTGTCACAGCCTTCACAGGTTCTGCCTACCAATCGGGCTGTATGCCTGTTTGTGACCTTTTGAGGTATTGAAAAAAGGTCCGGCTTTATATGAGGATTTAAAAAAAGGTAGAATGAAAGGTACTTATTTGGGAAATGATCGTAGGGCGAGAACGCGTAAAATTGATATAATAGCTATACTCTTGCACGACAGATTTTGTCAGTGAAACTGCTATCAATTTAGAAATCTGGAGCAATGTTCGTTTGTAGAAACATTTCGCTCTGAATTTCATGTGACTCATAAAACGAAAAAACTTTTCTCTTAAAATTAGCGCTCCGTTTCAGCGGTTCGTGCGCTACGCAATTTCTCACATAATCACACAAAACAAATTTTACTGTCTGTTCATTTACATATTCTCCGTCAAAGTTTAAGCGTCCTTAATGGAAATGCCTAATTTGGTATTAAGAAAAGTACTTAGTTCTTAAAATTACGATCCCTCGAAGACGTATCTCTATTAAAATCAGCATCGTTAAGAATAAATTATTAATTATTCCTTTGATTTAATATTAACATAGATTTACATTGTGTACAAAAAATAACTTTAGTTAATTTAATTTAGGCACTTCGTACATATATACATAACATCACGCCTATAATCCTCGCAGGGGTAGGCAGAGTCAAAGGGGCAGCAAGCCCCCTTAACCACATTCAGGCATAAATAAAACCGGCTGGGTCACATGTCAAATTGTGAAAAAGTAGTGACAAGTAGCTAGCTTGTCGCCTACAAAATCCCATATACCATTAGTTGTCTTCAACAACATGCTAGGCAAGAACCACAGTTGGCACATTCTTTTTAAGTCCCAGACCAAGATGGGACATTGTTCGTCATCTATTTTGTTACGTAAATGTACAACCCTACATGTATACATATATGTATACCGCGCATACGTTCTTGTTGTGAGACAAACGCCAATTTTAGCTGCGATTCAACTTTTCCGTGTTGCATTCACAAATTGCAATTTATAATGTGCATTTCCTGTTAGAAATTGCGAATGTCGAAATTTCTCTGACGAATTTATATCCTATGATAAGTCATTATCATTATCAGCACATTGTTATGTTGTTATTCATTTGTTATGTAGTGATTAGTGTTATTTGTATATTAAGTTCTTGATGGTTTTACTAGAAACCTATTAAATAATAGCAAAATATGTTTGTAAAAAGTAACTATCGAGTATTTGGGATATTTTCAATTTTCAAAAAACGAGGAGGTTCTCAATTCGAACGTATATATTTTTTCAAGTCATAGGTTTATTACTCATCTTCCAAATGTTACGGATTGCAAGTGGTACGAATGATGAAAGTATTTTGGACTTCAACATTAACTATAAAAATTTCTTGTTACCTACAGACTTCAAGAAAATATTATCAATTAATTATTTTAGTTTGATAAAAGTATTATATGCGCTAGTTATTAAACTAATTAAACCGTCATGGAAAGCCCTTGAACTTAACCCGAGCCTTTTTTGAAAAGTTGGTTTTTATAATTATTTTAATCCGACGCGTATTTTAAACTTTCCGACTAACAGTGATTGATGATCATACTCGTACCTTTTACTTAACTTTATCAATGGTTTTATTAAATTAATTTTAACCTGTAATTTATTACATCATAGTAAACGTTGACGGGAAAGTTTAAGAAGGCGTTCGTTTTATTAACTATATCCACTTTTGAGTGTTAAGTTAGTTCGTAGCATTTCTTGCATCAGAGATAAAAGGTGATAAACGGCGAATGGATTTGTTCCAAGAGCCACCGTGTTTGAATCAGCCACGGTTGGGTGGGACGAACCCCGATACTATCTGGAGATATTTATGTCAAGCGTGTCCATATTTCGTAAGACACGTTACAGGCTGTTGGTCTCGGCCGATGTCGCTTTATGTCAGGCCTTAAGTTGAAAGGCCTCAGGGCTTGATGTAACATGGTATGATAAACATAAACTCATTTTACAGACTTCAATAATTTCGCTCATCATTTATCATTCCCAACAATTTTTTTCACGGCATTTTAGGCATTGCAGTAGTCACAAATGAGATATTTTTACCCTTATTATAACCCAGTAGGGGACCAAAAAAGCTGTTCCATATTACGGAATCGGAATACAAATAACGCTCTGTAGGCCCGGGTGCTTTTGTTATGTTTTGGTCCTTAATATAGGTCACGCTATATACCTAAAGGTCTATTTAAAGTCAGTAGGCTAATATTAACAGTGGTTGACCACAGGATAGGAGGAACCGTGAAGAGAACATTTGCAATATAGATGGTCCTTTTCACAGGAGCCAAATAATACCAGACCTTTGACATCCAACCTGTTTCCTCAGATTGAATAACTGAATAGATTTGAATAGATTGAACGCAGTGCGCTGGGAACATTTGCGATATGATTTCCTCTCTTTATTTCATCCCGGTTTTGAAAGGGTAAGGTGATTCCGCGCACTGGTTGTGCCGTAGCGATATCGGATGTCATGTTCCTAATAGCCTTGTAAAAAATAATAGCTCTAATTGGACTGGTCGTTTTATCGTTTATTTTCAAACGGATATCATCATATTGATGATACTGTAGAATAACGTCTTCTTAAATAGGTACTCTATGAAATATATAGTAGCTTTTAACAACGGATTCACCAAATTCGTACTGCTAAAGTTACTCTGGTGTCTCGCTTGCAAACTTTACATAGTACTAGGTGTCTTTTTCAAACAAACTTTCGGGGTACCAAATTTAATCAATTAGTTTAGCACATGTGGTTTAGCTGTAAAAATTAAGAATGTTTTCTATGTTAGTCAGAATTAGTTACCTAGTCAATACATACAATTAAGTGTTTACCGAGATGCGTGTGAGACTGTCTTCTCTCTTAATGATCAATTCCTATGATAATATTCAAATGAAGGCGTCTGTCTAACAGCAATGTAAGTATTCAAAGTGTATTGAATGATGCACGCACGTACCAATTTAAATTGAATGCTGCCCTGACAAATGTTCTTTGCGGTTCAGTCACGTCTTTTTATCACTAACTGGCTTGATTAACAGATAAGCTTATAGAGTTCCAGTGTTGAACATATGCCGCTCCCTAAAACGTTACTGTTACGGTTTCATGTTGTGTTGTGTGCATTCAGTGATCGACCTTGCCAGGTCGTCGTTTCATCTCACTTTAATCTCAAATGCAAATTAAAAAGTGACGTATTTCTGACACTTTCTGCCTAGCGCTATTTGCAACCGACTTCAAAAAAGGAGGAGGTTCTCAATTTAACCGTATTCCGATCTGGGTCCGCTTTCTGACATCACAACTATTCAAATTACAGATGTGTTCTCCCAAAGTCCCATGTGGGTCAGGGACTTAAAATGAATGTGCCTGTCTTAGAAGGCGACTATTGGTATTTTGGGTTTTTGGTATGTGATTGTGTAGGCGACGAGGTAGCCACTTGTCACTACTTTTTTACAATTTTCCATCTAACCCAGACCAGTTTTATTTTTGGCTGAATGTGATTAGGGGGCTTGTTGCCCCTTTGACTCTGCCTACCCCTTAGGGGAGAGCGGGCGTGATGTTTGTTTGCCCTCCCGAAGCACATCTAACGGTTTAAGTTAGAACTTAGATTAAAAAAAAACAGCGCTCCGTACTCGAATTTAAACTAACACCCTCCGTTTTGTCGTCCGTCGCATGTTCTTTTCAATGCTCCCAAATTTGTTCTTATTTAGAATACTTACGCAAAGAATACTTAGCTATTTCTATTAATGACGCTATAGTCAAGGTCAATCCAGACTCTCTTAGCGTCATACCCTAAGGCGATTCAGGAGCACCGAGGGATTACATGGGTATACTCCGTTGTATACATACCCTGCCAATCCTCTCATACATGTATATTATAGAAAGGCTTGCTATTCAAGGTGCCTTCTCTGGAAGATACACTCCACGCCGCTCCCCCATAAACTTGCCGTTTAAAAATATTATTATTCAAAGATTACTCGGCCAGAGTTCAAAGCACCTCGAAGTACGTTGCTTCTATTCGCCGTTTTAGTTTCGCTGGCTAAGCATTTCCGTTCAGTTAACTTCAGCAAAGTGAGGTAGGCTGACTCGCCTACTATTGCATGACAACTGAGGTTTGTAAGTATCTACCGTAGCATGTGTGTAAGTAGGTACGTTATACAATTTGCATGACTCTAATTTTCTTTTCCTATTCATTCTTTATTCATTCCGGCTATTATATGCAATGATATAAACTGCAATTTGACTATTTGGCTTTATACATTACAATCCGTTGCTCTTTTTTATAGCCTTCGCAAAAAATTTGTTGAACTTAAATTTTTATTATTTTCCAAGCGTTATCCAATGAACGAAATATTGGAAAAATATTAGCCCTTGAAAACTTTATACAGACTATCGCAAACTTTATTGAAATTCCGTAAAATCTTCTGTCGTAAAAGTTATTCGAGTTGTGCTCGGTAACAGTGTGAAAAGATTTTGATTGCTATATTTTTACACAAATGATTATTCTCTAGTCGGCATTTATAATTATGACGTCATTAAGGTTGGTAGAAGCAGAGTAATTAGACGCAAACCGCAATAAATTGTTTTTGCTGACAAACTTTGTTTTTGTTAAGCTTTTAACGTTACAAGCTACCAAGCGAAATTAGGACATTACCTAACTCGCTGGCGTAATGACCCAGACACTCAGCGGTTTGTTAGAATTTCTTTTTTTGCCAGGTCCCTCAATCTTTACCCTCAGACATACTTTGTTCAACTTTGAGTATGCACTTTCAGGCAGTTTCTGTTCTTGTACGTGGTACGTAAATTTTGATCTTGTCAAAGATATGTATTCGTTGAAAATGTTTCAATTTAAATATCTTATGGATAGTAGAGCATATAAATCAGTTGCATTTAAAGTTTATCTCTAAAACCTGTAAAGAACATTGAACTGTATTAATGCAATTATAATATAGTAACATTAAATTGTATAAGCAGATGACAATCAAAGAGCAAGTCACAAAAACGTATTTTTAACTTACGGGCATGTCATAAAAGGCGACTAAAGGTATATGGGGTTTTGAGTATATCACAAATTTTTCCAAATTTTTTATCGAACCCAGCCAAGTTTTATTTTTGGCTAAATGTGGTTAAAGGATCCTGCTGCCCCTTTGACTCTGCCTACCCCTTCGGGGATTACGGTAGTAATGTTATGTATGTATGTTATGTTAACTTACGGGCACCCGACACAATACGGCAACCTAATAAATATGTTATGTCGTATTTATATCTGACATACTTAGTACGCGAAGGCTTTTCCTTCCATCATATCCTACCAATATTACAATGTGAAATTCAGGCATTGTTTAAGTAATGTAATTGTAGGTCACTAAATCTCAATATAGTATTTATGCTGAACGAATTTGGGCGTAGATAATATTTATGCTTTAAGGTACATAAACATTGAGACATTGACTGTCAAGAATAAAATTGTTTAGTCTTTGAAAAAACAAATATGATTTACCACCGGACTCAGAAATGAAGTAGCAAGTATTATAAGTATTACTTAGTCTACCCACCGTTAGGTACCATCGTAGTACTGTTGCATGTTTATGTACACTCAGACCCATCCAATCGTGAAGCCAAATGCATCGCGGCGCACATCTTACCGCACGCGTCTGTACTCACTCCATACGAATATGAAAGTTGTAAAACCTCTCTTTCCGCCAAAATCGAGCCACTCCCCTACTCTTTCATATAACTACTTGTCGGCGCGGCGCAACCTCCTCCACTCCTCGTCACTCAACAAAAGCACTCCAGAGGAAAGTGGTCTAGCACTAGGTGAAAATCAAGCGAAAATGTCTGGAAAAAGAAGGAAAACGTGTGTACGCCTCAACGCCTTCGACTCAAATAAAATTGTTCCTACATCTATGCAACTGGATTTCGCAAATACAATTTGTACGACTGATTATTTTGACTCCATCCCCAAACATAATACTTATTGTAATGAAATATAATAAACTATTTTACACTTAAAATTAACCTGACTGTTGGTAAATTGTTACTTACTAATGGAAGTAATACAATTACAGTTACTTTGTATTAACAAAACTTTAGTAGGTAATTCCTGTATAATACCAAGGTTAGTGCAATTGGTATTTAGATTAAAAGAAAGATTTCTTGTCGGTAGACTATAAATGTTTCTTTAAGTCTATATTTGTATAGAAATAATATTAGACGAGTAATAGACAACCAAGGCTTTTTATTTCAATGTTTATTAGAATTTCTATTTAATTAACTACAAAATCTATTTTTAAAGAAGTGGTGACATTGAGAACGCAAAGCAATCAATAAGTTTATCTATGAGTAGAAGCATTAAACAATTTAGCTTTTGTTTCTTTAAAATTCCTTATTTAAATATAGCAGTACCTCTATACGTTTGCCCGGAAGGTACGGTACTTATTCTTTCAAACTTGGTCGGTCATAAAATTACATAGTTGATTGTAGTTTACGTCGAAACACAACCTATAATAAGCTTTCCATTTTGTTTGTTGTAGCAAGAAAACGAAACATTAAGTAAATGCATTACTTGCCAACTTGGACAACAATATTATACGAGTAAGTAATGTTTGTAAGAAATGTGTTTCCTATTGAGTGAAAAGTCAGGTTGACACTTTTAGCATACGAGACTTACGATAAAGAGAGGTTTGGACCATGACGTCAATTTTTGTTTTTTTTTTAAATGTGTGTAGTCATGGACATAGTTGTATACCATTAATTTTACAGTGAAGGAAAACATGAGAAAATCGTAGGGCAACCTACATGAAATAATTACAAGCATTTTTTCTGATTCGCTTATTTAAAGATTACTAAGCATAACGGCAGTAATTTTCCGAACGCGCTCGGATTAGGAGTTGAATAAAATACGAGGAACACGTTAATGTACAAAATATAACTAAACTAAATACAATCTTCAATGTTCAAAACATAATTGAAAACACAAACCAAATGAGAAAATAACAATTTGTAAGCGAGAACTGCTCTCGTTTCCAAGAGGAGTTTTCTAGCAAACAAATAAATACAATTTACTTCAAAGCTTAGTTAACTCCCGTTTTGCGCACTGGATCTAATGCCGACCATACTGTTTCTAAAGTTATGGTAATTGGTTTCACTTGAATTTGCGCCTTCCTTACTCTATTTAGTTCTTGGAGAGTTTACGGAGAGATTAGCTTCGGACAATTTTCTGGATGACTTTTTTTGCTTTTATTTATCTAGACCAGTGGCTACCAAATTGTTTATTCTGAGTACCTTACTAAAATATGAATTCTCGCATTCCCCCAATATATATATTTTATATATTTGTGATAACAGGTTTCAGCTTTTTTATAGCTTGAGTTTCTCAATATATATGATGGTTTATAGACGTACATAACACGTACTTAGTCATCTATACTTATAATAAATCTGTAGAGAGGTCAATTCTGTACATGAAATATATTTTCAAAATAACTATCAGGGGGTGATTAGTGATCGATACTGATGCCAAAAATGCAATCAGTAATATTTTTGTCTGTCTGCCTGTATGTTCTTTAAAGAAACAAAAACTACTCGACGGATTTTAACGAAACTTTGTACAATTATTCTTCATACTCCTGGGCAGGTTATAGTATACTTTCATCACGCTACAATCAATAGGAGCAGAGTAGTGAAGGGAAATGTTGGGAAAACGGGAGAAGTTACTCCATTTTTTAAGCTTCCGTCGCGTGTGCAGCCTTAATGGTTAAAGTTACATAGAAATCATGTATGACGGAAATAGTCTTTATAATATTAACCATAAACGCGGGTGACACCGCTGGCACAGCTAGTAATTCATATAATTATATTTTTTTAATAAAACTTCTAATATTTTCACTATTTCCAATGATTTGTCTATAAAAGACATGTTAAAAACATGTGACACAAACGAATAGAAATAATTTAAATGTATGTAGGCTTCATCTTTAAAATTTCACTATACAGAGACAATGTTGGTTTTGTATGAAAATTGTCACTCGTCATTCGCTGTTAATATACTCCCTTTTGAAACGTTAACAATGAAGTTTATTGATGAAACTCTCATTTCGTCTTGTAGTTCGGACAATGTTGCATTCATATTCATTTGCGTTAATGTTTTTTTGCCTCATATACATTTCAGTAGCTCACCATCGCGCCATAAAGTCTGACTTTAAAGGCAAAATTCATGAGACGTGACAATTTAATTATTTGGATGGCTTGATTGCGCTTTTCTTTTTTTTTTTTGTTAAATTCCATACACTGAAGCAGTGTCATGTAAGATTTTAATTCGACTTTCATTTTTACGTTGCACTGTAACTGTTTCATGAATCTTGTTACTACTTTGGTACATACATACATACATAGTTTACCATGGCTTAACATACAACATATGTTGTCGTTATTCCTTATACCCAATTATTCCCTACATTTTGGAAAATCCATCTACGTAGGGAGTCTAGAGATATTGATTGATATTTGACCTCCCCTTCACAAGGGGAAGCAGACGACTTGTAAGTAATATTAGCGATACTTACACTATAGACCAAATACACCGCGTAGGTTTCCCAATTATGTTTTCACTTGCAAAAGCAAAAAGGTTTATATCGGAATGAATCTTCTTTACATAGAATAAAACAAAGTCGCTGCTTCTGTCTGTTCGGTTAGCTCTTTTAATCAACGCAAGTGTTTATGCGGTTTTCCTAATAGATAGAGTGATTCAAGAGAAAGGTCTATAAGTTTAGGTTTAGGTAATATTGTTTTGTGCTCACTGTGCGAAACCGGGGCGGGTCACTAGTTAATATATAAAGAGATAGATAGTGCTAAAGTGGATCCGAATAAAATTGTGTTAGCAAATGTAAAAGGAAAAATGGATTTGCGTCCATTTGTCGTCTCCCGAGCAACAAAGCACGTTATATTGAATATCAACAATTCCCCCCGCCCCGGCTATTCTGGCAGACACTTATTGAAAAAGAAATCTCTTTGATCAGCGCTCGGTGAAATAACAAACATACCATTTTGCACAATTTCATTACATTAGAAAAATATTTAGAAACGCAATAAAGGTTTTTTCTCGCCGTCTATTTTGCTGTGGTGGGGTTGTGTAGGGACGCGACTTAGAAGCGATTTCCAAATCGTGTATCTGTTTATGTTGAAAACATCCCAAATTGTTTATGCGTAATGAATGGCCTCGCTTGTACTCTATGTTTAAAAAATATAAATATGGTGTTAGATCACAAGCTCAGCAGTGAGAAAAAACACCATTGAGGAAATCTGCACGTTGTAATAACCATATATACTATTTGTTTTATATTCATAAGCAGGTTAAATTATTTTTTACGTATATGTAAAGGAAAAACAATTAGTAAATAATCTAAGAATTGTCTCAAAATTCTTTCATCAACGGTAGATACTATAGGTAGCGGTAACTTTTAATTCCTTTTACTGTTAGTAATTAGTTGTCTAATATCAGAGTAACTTATTTCATTCGTTGTACTTTCTGGCACCGCACTTGAACGTTTTTCTTTATATTTTAGGTATACCTACATTATACATACATTATTCCCTTTACTATTTAAAATTATATTCTCTACAACAACTTAAATTAGAGTCTAAACCGATACGCCTACGTAATTGCTCAAAATAATTGTTATGTTAATGACCCATTGTGTACGGTAAACTATCGTTTAGCATTAATTCGTGTCGTTCTATTGCCCAGTTTTATAAAACGGTACTATAAAAGATGTTTTATTTAACAAAACCTTTACAGCGCTTCTATTCGGTTAATGTTCTAAATTGAATCAAATTCGATCGATAAAATAAATTCTTCTTTTCTAATCACATAATTATACAACATCAATTATCAACTGGTTGAATATAAAGTCGGCGTCATTCCAAAATATGAGTGGAGCATTCATTCACTAGAAGTAATCCACTCAATGTATCTTTAAATCGTAGAAGCTGCAGTGAAAATATTAGACGGTTACTACGATTACGCGCGCAGTTTGTCAAAACAAACGCACGACGCCGTAATACCGTTCCACATCAAATTAATGGGAGCATCGTAAAAAATCTGGACGTCTTCCGGCCGTAAAGCCCCGCCAAGCATCGCAGTATCGATTGTGCTCAGCTAAATATTCTATTTTATTTCGGAACAGGTGGCCTCGCTTGTTTATTCACGGTCTGCGCTACAAAGGACCAGTACCCGGTGCGTGGCCGAAATCTTTTAAAAACACCATTTTGCTTTGCAATACGCCAATTGTTTATAGTCGATGTTTTTATTCGATTCCAATACGTTATCTTACGGGCTCAGTGCCGGGAATAGACATCGCGTAAAATTTATTCGTGAATCGATTGCCGCGGTGAACTTGCACGGTTTACGATTACGATTTTATAGATTGAATCAATTTCAATGGATTGCGTGGTAGACTTAGTCAGTCCATCACATAAATAGAAGTGCTGCTTCAAAAGTTCAGACCTCATGCGTTAATTTAAGTTTAAATTAGGCACATGTATCTATATTTATTATTGTGTAACCGCATTCTTTATCTGGGTGGTGGATTTAGTGGTTAACATCACAAACTAGACACAACATTCAGCAATGAAAATGACGCCTAGGAAGTAGATTATTAAGGCCCAAATGAAATTGCAAGCTTTAAATGACAATTCTGAACTATCGAATAGTAAATAAACAATAGTTCTCAAACTGATATGACTCTGTTTTTAGCATCACACAGATAGATTTGTGACAACGAAAATAGGTTGAATCTAAAAGTCACATTTAACATGTACCAATAGGTTTGTTTTTTAAAAACAACAGTACAATTTAGTATCGATAAAACGTCCCGACAACGTAAACTGAGTGCAGTTTTTATCTTAATTGCCAATTTGGTTTGTAACGCCATTAAAAGTATCGAACAATAACAATTCGTTGTTCATTTAATTAATTGCACTCGTTCAATTGTTTAATCCGTTCGTTGTATTGTTGACCTTTTAATTGTTGAAGATTTTTCCTCATGTATTAATTAGGTTTCCCTTATATTAACCTCATTTGGTATTTGGTACTCTATTAAAAAGTAATCACCACTATTTGAACATCATTAAGTGTTCAATTCAATTCGATAATTTTGTATAAAAATGCATCTTTACTTTCTTACTAAAATCATCAAAGTTAACCTTATTCTGACTATCTGTTACTTATTTACAATTTAACCTCTTAACCGATTGCGATGAAATTTGGTACGTCAACAGATTGTACGTACTTTAAAAAAATATATGGGCTGCTTTTTATCCCGGCAATGTTTATTTAAACCTACAGGACACACGATTGACGCGGGTAAAAGCGGTCAAATCGGAAAAATTGTGAACTTATAGAAAAATAATATATATAGGATACTCTTAAAGCGGCTTGGACAATACTATGGTTTAAAATCATAATTTATAGTAGTCAATACTCACGGGGATATAAACGACATTTTTACAACTCTCCAGTTCTAGTTAACCCAAACGAAAACATATGTCTTAAAATGTACAAGGCAAAGCTGAACAACATAGATAATTACTCAGTGCCCCGGCTAGTGTCCCCATGTTATCGCTAAACAAGTTAGCTGTAATCGCATTATCCCCAAGAACGCTGTCGCAACAACATACTCTTCTAATTACGTATTTACTACGTTAGACATTCCAGCTCTCGTCTAGACGACTGTATAATTTCGGTGGTAGTGCACGTTTGGAAGGAAGCAAGTTCTATGGCATGGACGGCAAACCTTTTTATAACCCTTCATATATGACATAACAGAATTTTGGTAATTTTAATCTCCTCTCTCATAACTTGTCGGCTAAATGTAAGTTTGCTTGTAAGCAAATCTTGACTTACGATTCTAGATTTGTTTTACATATTTGGTGTCTTAAGAGACAATACTTCTTAGTCCTAATCGCAACCAATCCTGTAAGTAAGATAAAAATGTGTTGGTAATAAATTATGTATGATCTAATTAAAAACGCGTGCTCATAATTTACCTGGCCTACAACATGCGTGCCAAAGGTTCACGACCGCTATCTTATGGTCTACTGCGTTTATACAAATAAATTCTCACGATAAGTACTTATATTATACTGTATTACCATCTATGAGGAGCTGAAGCTTGAAATTAAATATTCATGGGATTATTTCTATGCAAAAACTTAATTTTATAATCTTTGTGTATAAAAGTTCAACCACTGTATGTTAGAGCTCAAGCAGAGAAAGTAGTCGATGAGTCAGTGGTGCATCTTAATGAAAAACACACTTAATTTACTTTTTGTCCAAAAGTTACTACTTACAGAAATATGAATTGTATAACCATCATTCTCTTGCCCTTCTCCTAAGTCATCTGGAGTTGTCTTCCTCTTCCAGACGTCCCGGTCAGCCATCATCTCCCATTTCACTCAATCATCTTTCACGCAATCCATCGATCTCTTATTTGGCCTTTGTATTGTATAATTGTTTAATGCTTACATTAAATTAAATATCAGGGTCAGTCTGAGCGTAGATAGTTAGGTTTATAAATTATCGCAAATGCATTCCCCGCATTAAAAAAAAAGTGTGTAAATTATAAATTTTCTTGACTTGACATTATCTTTGAGGATATAAGAAATTAGTCCTACTATTAGCGTTTTATTGTTAGGCATAAGGAAGTTAAGTTTTTTTTTTTTACCTTGTACAAGCAAAGCCTTATTGATAGGCTCGTCATCTTCCTTTTAATGTAATCCTCAATGAGGTCACACTTCAAAATCCTTTAGGCACTTTGGCTTCTACAGTTTCAACTAAGCTCTGAATGAGTTTAATCAACTCAAAATGTTTGATTTCATTAAATTATTTCCCATCAATACCCGCTAATGACCGTATTGTATTATGTAAATATGAATGGAGACACAGTCTAGGGTTTCAATGCTATTTAATTGAGTTAAACGCAGCAATTAAGCGCTACAAATGCTATGCACAATATTAATTATAAAATGAACCACTAACACATGTTATATGTTACGAATTTAATTAATATAATATTGCACAATAATTAATGTGATTTTACTATTATTTATGAATTATATTTTTTTATTGGTGAAGTGCTAATTCGTGTATTCACTAATATTTTTTTAATTAATTTTAGTTTTACGAATACGTGTCTATAATAATTGATGGACGCTTACTAATATTTATTACGTTAAAATTAATTTTCTAATAGCCGAGAATGAATTGGCACTAATTGAACATTTTATTTTTACAGGTATGTGGAAGATTAGCTGAATTGAGTAAGGTTCTTCGCATGAGTTGTATAATTCCATGGTATCAGGTATAAGTGGATGTAAATATTAGACTACACCATGTCATTGATCTAGTTCCAAAGTAAGTAGCTTGTGCACTTGCATTATGAAAATCAGAATCAACGGAAATATAAACACCTAGTACGCCTTCTTGTCTTTGCATCACTCCTGATATTTTTAATTTTATAATTTTGACTGGCTCGATGGCCCATTCGGTAGTGGCCCTGCCCCATGCGCCAAGAGTTGTAGGTTCGATCCCCACCCAGGGCACACATTCGTATGACGAATGCCTGTGTTTGTTCTGTGTCTGGGTGTTTATATCTAATATTTAAATATATATTTGTAATACCACTGTTGATTCTGATATCCGTAACACAAGTGCTTCAGCTACTTACCACGGAGTCAGATCAATGTATGTGATGTAGTCGGATCCTAATAATAAAAAAAATCATATCAAAAATCTATAGCTTGTTGCGTTCACTTTACACGAGCGGCATACATTTGAATGTAGCAAATATCCTGGGGACCGGATATTACTCTCTGTTGCCTCTCTTTCCATTTTTATATGGCGTCGGCGACGTAGTTAAATGTGTTCTTTATTCCACGCATACACATTTTCTAGACCTAACTATTTGGCGAACAGTTTACAATTTCGTGTTCGCCAAATGTAACGGAAATTCGAAAATTCACTGCGTTTCTTGGAATCCGTTCACCGAATACGAGAGTGCTAACAGAAACCACAACTTCTGACTATTAGTAAGTAACTTTATAAATCGACTACTACAATTTTTGTAAATAAATTAACCTATGTAAGATAAAATTTCTGGACATTCAAGTTATATTATACTAAATTGCATTTAACAATTTTTTAATACGGTGTTCATAGTAATTGGATTTCAGCGTGGAAGTATATTATGCATAGTAGGATTTCATCAGTCTTCTTTCAATTGTAATTATTAATTAAAACAAAATTAAATCATCGGTCAAACTCAGTTCGCAGGTGGAATCGTACTATTTTGAATATAAACAAAATATAACTAACCATAAGAATAATGGGTTTATTGACTGCTCGTCAATCGGACCGTGAATAACATTCTAGCAGTTAAAAGGTTATACCCATAAATTTATATGGTATTAGCGTCTAATGAGAAATGTTTTTGAGTTAGAATATAATTTATTCTAAATATCTACATATTATAAACTGCGTCTGTCCCTCAAGTGCAAGCTTTATATCAACATTTTTCGATTGTCATCGTTTCTTCTAGGATAAAAGAGTGCGTCGATTCTTGACTCTATTATGTAATAAATTTGTAAAATATTTATTTCATGTACGGCGACTGCAGCGCCTTCTACAGTGAAAGTGCATTTTTCCGATAATTATTTCTGGCATATAAATGACATTAATCCATGAAAATATTATAGACGCAATAATCAGATTTAGGTATTCGGTAAATAACCTAATGTAAATTCACAATTCAAAAATATTACCTCTTTACAGTGTTCCTAATGGCATAAGTACAGAACAATGAGGCTTATAAAGGAAATGAGATAAAACGTCTGACCTACTAGCCAGTCTGTAACTACACAGTATGCACCACCAGTACACTGCAACAGTTCGTTGTACATAGATACATCGCTCGCATCTAACATCCACGCACCATTTACCCGACGTACAATAGGCTACGGCACGCTCTAACCCGATTAACCTCCATGAACTGAAGTTTAATTATCTTATAAACTTTACCATTCGCTATGCACTTTAGCAATGTGGCTTAACGACCCTTGTCATGACAATCTGCTATAAACGGGACGATACTAAAAGCGTGCACGTAAACCTCTTACTGAAATAGTAATACGAACGACAGTTAGTTTATTCCTATTCGATATTGGACTGCAGATATAAATAAAGAAATCTAAATAAAATTTTATATGAAAACCGTTCTTAATACTTTAGGTAGGATAGCGCACAGATATGGTTTTGTTTTGAAACATTGCATGCAGCACACTGAATTTCGGTATTTGTTCAATATGACCTCTCTTTAAAGTAGGCCACAAGCATATTTGCATTAAAAATAGCTATAACCGAATTTTAGTCAACTTAATTCACTATAGAAATCACTTGATGAATATAAATTAAAGATAACAATGTCAGTATAATGGACTTAATCATTTCGCTTCTTCAAAATATATTCTCTTGATTGATTATCACGCTGTTATCATAAATTACTACGTAGGTGTGAGTAACAGACATGATAAATTGCCAGAACTCACCGAAGCTTAAATAGCTACAGATCAAACCCTTGACGAACCGTGGCTAATGGTCACAAACCACCATAAATGAGGTCGCACTACCCGTGGCTAGGGACGGTTTAATGCATTATATATGACGAATCGCGGTCACAGTGAATGCAAGATGCAAGACGTTCAGTAACACTCAGGGCTGTTAAGCTTATCTTTCAACATAAGTAATGGAGCTAGTTCGAAGTTGTTTACAGTATTCTAATTGAATTGTTCAGATTGAAGCGAATAGGAAATTTTCCAACGCGCGGTATATTTAATATCCAGATAGTAAAATGAGTGGAGTGGATCAAAATCGGTGCGCACGTAAGATAGCTGAGTCACTCCTAGAGTTGCCAGATGTGTCAGTAGTCCAGTGCGAAGTGGACATTTGGCGGTATTGCCAAATAGTACAAGTCGTATGTTTTTCTACGGACAGGTAATAGTGAGTTAATAAAGCGAATTTTGCATGGCGGCCATTATTAGAACGATGAACCGTTCGATGTTCCAACATCGGGATCCGAGCTGAATGTGAATTCAAAATAAAAAAAATATCTATTCTGAATTAATATTAAATTTGGAAGCAACTAATAATGATTATCATGACATGAAATTTATTATAAATTGTATACGTTAAGCAATCCAGGCGAAGTTAACAAACAAAACAGGAAAATTAGAAAGAGTCGCCAGTTGCAGTGCTTGCTAACAGTGTATATATTCCAGGGTGATGAATGCTATAAATAATGTTATTACTGCCTCGATGCCGAGTAGCTAGACAAAGCAATATTTCCGGATGCATCGCGACAGTCAGCCCTGGACACACTGTTTAACGCACGGGAGACCAAGGGGCCGCCGACGCGTGACGCCGCGCCTTCCTCGCCACCTACATATTAGCTGTGAAATCTACACGGGTATTATAATCGAGATGACTCTACTCTCGCACGGTAAATGTTTGCGTAATTTTGCAAGAAACTTGGTCATCGATAGACTAATAAATTGATCCATCAAACTGATCAATCTTTTGTGGCAGTTAAACGCATGACTGCAGTCTGATTGCAGGCCAAAACTGTCTTTTGGAATGCAGCACGTGGTTTATATGACAGTTCACGTTCAGTATTATGGATGGTGGATGACGTGGGCATTGACTTAATATTTAATCAATCGTAAGGTTGTATTGAAAGTTTACTTCCCACGTAAATATTTTTGTTGCGTTGCAAAATAGGTAACCCACATGCATAATAAGTTATCCACATAGACCAACCTTTATACGCTTTTTTTAACCTTTACACAGTTATCAAATAGTCATGTCGTATGCACATTTAATAATAGTGAATAAAAGCATTTTACTTTGACTATAAGAAAACTTTATGATAATTGTCAAATACTAGTATACAACATAGGGACTAAAATTAAGTTTAGCTTTACTGTTACATTGCACGCGATAAATACTAAGCTACATTTTATTGGCATTAATAAAGCATTATTACAAATCTTTCAAAATGACATTTGAAATTATGTATCCTGATATGCATGTAAGAAGAGGCAACATACAAATTGGAGCTTATATCAATTGGAGAAGGTTCATTGTTGGTTATATCGTGTTGGCTTCGCATCCACCGATCTTCGTGACCACGCACACCCACGTATGACAGGCCAGGTCGTTGATATGAAGGGAGCAGCCGTACGGCTCGTATCCTTTGCCAACTCCCATAACAATAACAAATCCTGTTTGAACGTTAGCATGCATACTGCTCGCCGATGAAGTTTCACCATTCAAATTCACATCGGTCGTTTTATTTTAACTGGATGCAGTATTTTAAAACATGACTAATGCTTGAAGAGTTTCATCCAAATTGGCTTTAGTTCGTTATTTGAAAACTTTGGAACTCACAAGATGCAATCACAGCTTCTTTGAAATTACATTTAATCTTCTCGTGTATGACATATCTAGTTAACTTTGTTACGGATGTCAAATGTCTGCATATGCATATTTTGTTTACTGTACAAAATCCAATCACCGAATAGTAATTATTCACACAAGATTTAGAATAGAATAGAATACAAAAATATGACAAGAATTAAATGTTATGTTATGTGCGCAATACAACAAAAATCGTTATAAAATTTACCATTGTATTATTTTTATAAATACACGGCTGCTCAAAGCTCTGTGTTTTAAATATTTTTACTGATACACTCATTCTAATTCTGCCAATCAACGTTCGCAAATACCTAGCCCACATCTAATTTTACCGTCGAGTTCACGTTTCACGTTGTTGTCAGGCGCGACATTGGAGTCAATGAAATCGATCTCGCATTTCAATGATATAGGGTTAAAACAGTCAGCATCTCCTACCATATTTGAACCTCAATCTTCTTTCATTACAATTTATATTTACTTACACGGTATTGGAGCATTAGATTAGAATGTCCACCATGTTCCTATTCTACGGCAATAACTTGATCAGTGAACATTTTTTGAACTGTGTCATCTACCATAACAACGTGGAAGTTGGTAGCTGTTTGTAATTTCTTACTTGCTGGGCATTGTCAAAATGTGCGTATTGTCTTATTCTCTCAGCGTCATTATTATTTCGCCTTTAAATTACAGCGTCATTCAAATCTGTGTTTTGATGTTTATTGTCGCGTGCTATTTTATAAATAGGCCAATAGTCGTGTGAAAGGCTATATTGGTTTACAGCGGTTACACAACTCTGTCATAGTAACAAGTGACCAGCGACCTAGATGACATCATTGCGTATTGTTGCTGTATTGTTTGACTTGAACCGTAATAGCGCATTTTGTTACTACAAATTTGTATCTGAGTGAATGAACGCTATTAGCGCCTGACCGTTTCATCAAATTCTTAATAAAAATATACTAAATAGCAATATTTAAATCGGAAAATTACCATTTCATTTCAAACTCAATCAGAATTTAACTCTTAATCGAAATTCGGTATGTTTGTATTAACTTGAATAGATACAGCGGCATTTCTATCTTCGGTTTAGATTGAGAAACTTTCGACAGAGCTCGCCTATAACTCGGGCAATTCACCATCTATTTAAAAAGTCTGGGCAAAATTAGTAGATAACATGACCTAGATGGCTCAACGAACTTTAAATATCCCCGACTTCCCCGAACTTTAGGAGGTATGCATATCTGTTCCGACCTAGGACGTTTTCAAGATTCGCAAGACTGCAGCTAGTGCCCAGACTAACCGACTAAAACTTCAGACAATCTGGCAAATGACAGCAGTTTAAGAAAAACCTTTATTCAACGGGTTTTTTTAAGAAACTGTTGTCACTTCTGGAGTCCCATTTTTTTGAAAACTTTCTCTAACAAGCAAGAGACATGGTAACATCGAGGTACCGTGTGCGGAGTATAGATTACCATAGCTCTCACATACGAATAGCTGCTGGAGTTTGTAAATGGCGCCTAACCGAATTGCATTTTAGGAACTCAGTCAGCATTTGATCCCGGCAAAGCGATCGCACGTTTATGCAACGCAATTGCTTTGCGATTCAATTGCGAGCATTGAGGCGTCATAGCCGCTGGAATCCGCACTGCTGAATGTTCCACCGGATTGCTCGGCAGACCACTCGATCCATTTGAATGTCCATTCTAGTGGATAAATGCAGATTTATTAGGCGCTTTTCATGAAATAAATATTACTTGAACTAATAACAGTACCTATCCATGAAATAATAGTGTTTAAATTATAGTATGTCTTAAGTAGTTCATCTACATCCAGCCATGCAGTCCCCTTAATTCAATTAAAAATTGTGAGGTCTGAAGAATATTCTGAATTGCTTACATATATAAAATCACACACGATCTATTAGATATCTCAACGTCTAAAAATCAGCGTAATGTAAATTCGGTTACCAAACCCATTTCAAAATTGACTTTTAAATTCCCCAAACGACAATCACCTAAGAGCGCCATTGAGTGTGAATTCAATAACGTTAAGAGCTGAATGTCCCAATAGTAAATCATTATTATAGTTATGGCTGTGTATTGGACACCCGCAGGCTTCAAGGGGCCTCATATATCCGCACCCCCGTTTTCAATTTCTTTCTAATGGTCTGTTAAATTCATTTCGATAACAGCTGCCCCCCGATCCCTGGACCAATTAAACCAATCTACGGTAAAATTAATAGCTCAATTAATTTATTGTTATTCTACCCCAGTACACTTTAGAATCGTTTTACGACGAAATTACTTTCGAGATTATGAGATACTGAACTATGATACTATAATAACATTGTTTTCTGTTTCAGGTCGTAGTTAAAATTGATGTAGATATAATTATGACAGTTTATCAACGTTTCTAACCGACAATAATTGAGTTATTTTATTTTATTTATGTAAAAATTTGATTTAGACTACCTACACCTTTTGTGATATTCGATTTGTAATTTCGAGCTATAAATAGGTCTGTTTGCTCTATGTTAGCAATGAGGGATTTTAAAAATACAAAATCCGCTAGGTGGCACGAGGGAGTCTCGTGGTCTTATCCCTGTCACTATTGGCTCATTGTTGACAGAATGTTAGTTTGTTTTGACAACTAACCAAGGAGGGTGACAAGACCGCATGTCACAATTACGCCATCTTTTGGATGCTTTAATTCAAAAAACCCTCATTCTCCTAAAATCTACAAGTCTGGTTATGAGATTCCTTGAAGTTTTAAAAGTTATGATTATTATCATATCATAATTTATATTTTAAACTTCAAACTTTTATACTTTGTCAACCATAATATAAAATCAATATCATGATATTCCGTAGATGTGTCTTAATCTACACGGTGTCAGCTAAGCATTATATTAATGGATTCTTTCCAAGTTTCAAAATATATACTTAAGCCATTTACACTCTGTTCAACAGTTTCTACTTAAACAAGTTCGTAAATTACGGAAGCTTTACGAGTGTTCGTTAAACAATGACTCAAGATAAATCTTAGAGTGAGATCACTGGATCCGCCTTAAATTGTGGTTTGGTGGTAATCGCTGTCTTGTGTTAGCTTCTAAATGATTTACGAATTACTAATTAATTATTGCTGACGCATCTGAAGTCTTTTTCACTAGTGTGATGTGAATACACACCATTTCATTGAAAAAATATATCTTACATTGAATTAATTTGTTGACTACCCGTAATATCGTCAAAACAAAGCAAGTATGGATCGGTTACTAACATTATTTTTCTTAAATAAAAAAATTATAAATCATTTAAAAGAAATGCATTTTCGTACTACGCATCAAATCAGCAGTCCATCAATATTAATATGTGCATGCTGCATATGCTTTTACAGACATTTTACCTTGGTAAAAAAAATTACCGCTACTTAAACTAGAAAGCGTTTAACGTAAATTACACGCGGCTGCAAACTGAAGGGGATTGCGAAAGTTTCTGAATGAATATGCGAGGAGCTTTTAAACGTAGTTGGGGCGTAAGCGACGAACTGTGATTCGGCCCTAATGCCAAGCAACGCGTGAGTTAGACTATAGACGCTATGAAAGTCCATTGGGCTCTTCCAGAGGATGAGCCCTTAGATTATGCATACGACTTAAATATATTACCGTTCTTGATTATGGTATTTGAATTATTCTTTGAATTTAATACTCGTATCTTTCTCTGCTATATTATAATACTGAAGAGTTTGTTTGTTTGCTTGAACGCACTAATCTCAGGAACTGCTGGTCTGATTTGAAAAATTCTTTCAGTGTTAGATATTCCATATAACGAGGAAGGCTATAGGCTATATAACATTAACGTGGGTAAAACCGCGGGCACAGCTAGTAAGATGTAACTTCTGTAAGGGACGACGTCCTCGTAAATCATCTATACTACAAAAATATACCTCTGGTATCACAGTTATGTTAATTATTATAGCAGAGGTCTCTCTTAGAAGAAGTCTCTCTTGGAATAACTGTGTATTTTGTTAGTATAATTTACAATAGAGAGAAGTGTAATTGTAAGTACTTAATAGCTACAGTATTTCTTGTCGAGTTGGTATTCTCTAATGGATTGGCTCCAATGTTATCCGTTTTCCACTTGGATTCACTCTGAACTTATTTCGACGTTGGGAGAATTAGTGGCATGGAACATTATGTTAATCTGAGAATATATTTCAGCTAAGTACTATAAGTTTATTCTACGACTTTGTTAACTTTTACCGTCCAGCATTAATAAAAGGCTTTTTTTCAGTATCTATTGAACGGTTATGTTATTGCCAATAAAATCGAACTCGTTATTTTATTATCAAAAATTCTAATCAGTTAAAAATATATTTTAATGTTTTTAACGAAAAATTCCTGCCTATTGGTGTATATACTGCTGCTGCTATTTGTTATATTTGTATGGTACGATTTGTACGCAAAATTATTGAACAGGCCAAAGCTAGTTACAAATCAATTCTCACTAATAATTATAAAACCGAAGTCTCTCTGTCTGTTAGTTGATAACGTTCAACCTCAAACATTTGTTACGATTTTGGCACGCCATAATTTTTTATCCCATAAGAGCATAGGTTTCTTTTTATCCCGGAAAAATGTATACATCCTCCGGTACACACGATAGAAATCTGCATAACAGTCTGAATTTAAACTGGTGCCGTAAACGTTAGCAAACACTCACAAGAGCGAAACAACCGCAATATAGTTCTTCCGTACACCACCTTCGAGTATTCGAGTCCAAGTATACATACCACAGCAGACACCAACACACTCAGCCGGCAATCCGGCGTTCAACAAAGCCGTTCATTATTACCACTCATTATTACATTATCCTTTGTTTCTGCAACTTTTGTTAGGGTTTACAACTCCGAGCGTTCTTTTTCGCGCGTAAAGCACCTCGGGTGTTATCCGAGGTAACTTTATCCTCACTCATTGCTCAGTAGTAATGTCAGATGGCTCGGTATTGACTTGCGGTTTTAATTCCCAAACCAACCAACCAATAATAATCGTGCATGAATGGATTCGGACAAATGCTTATTTGAAACGTATTATTATTTAAATTCATATTATGCGGATATGAAATAAGTAGGCATAGTTGGATTTCAAGGATCTCATAAATAACAATTGAAGTTTGCTTTCAGTTGCTATTAGTTGGTGCCTCGCTTGGACGTATTTGTTTGTTTATTTTGATGCATTAACAAAACACAATCAGATATCGCAACTGTTGATTACATTTTGGTAGCTACCAATAACAAACAAATAAATTCGAATGTTCGATTCCGATTTGAAACTAATCCCGATTTCCCGCCGCTCAGGCCCGGCCACATTACTCCTGACCCACTTCAAATCGCGGGAATACGGGATAAATGTTTGTAATACAGTTCTAGTCACGTACGGTTCTATTATAAAAGTTCTTGCGTCATGCCGTCGCTTTAAACGTATCTGCTGCTATTCACTAAGGTATACGAGTTTCGAAACTGAAACGTGAGTATTGGCTGCGGACGATTTATAATAAAATAGAATTTTGATTTGGAAAGCTGTAAACTATATAAGTTATGTTTGTCGCTCCACCAATTTCTGTCCAGTTCAATACACTAGCTAGCCTTTGCTTGCAATTTACACTGGGTTTTTGGTTCACACATTCAGTCTGTAACAAAGACTATCGTCATTCTATGCCACGGCATCTATACATTTTTCCATAATAATATGTAACATATGACCTTTCCTTCGAGTCGTACCAAGTTTCATTACAATCGGCTAAGTAGTTGAGGCGTCAAAATTTAACAGATATACGAATTCCTTTCGCATTTATAATATTAGTAAGGATTTTGTAGGATCACTCGAGACGTACTAAGCCTCATGGCCTTTAACTTGATAATTATGTGTAAAATTTAATGATTTCGGAGTGGATTTCATGAGATTAATTAGAGATGAATAATTAATTACATTCTATTTAAAATGAAATTAAAACAACAGTCGAGTCTCGTGTGTAGCAACTATACGAAAATCGTTCCTATTTCGTTAGTACACAATTTAAACTCGGTACACTCATTTGAGTGAAACAAGAATTAATTTATTTCGTAGAAGTCTGCTTTATTCATAGAGTTCTCGCACGCTCCTGTGTAAGTAATTTACGCTCCTCATTACATTTTAGTCGGTAGTTTCAAAATTGTACTACGCTGGGAATATTTTGCGAGTGCTAAATGTTTTACTGTAATAAAAAAAGTGTTCAGAGTAGAAAACAGGAACGTTTTAAAATTCGTTTCGCTATAATGTCTATGTTTAGAATAAGATTGACACGGCGACGAACATTAGAAATCATTAAACACTCGTGCTTGGCATCAGGATGGCAATGAACTTTTTGTAATGATATTAAGAAGGCGGTCTTAGAAAAGTTATCACACCCTTAATACGAGTACTACACAGTTTCTTATTTGAATGTAGATTCAAGGGACTTAGTCAAATAACACTCAACTTTGCATCTTTTCTTTCCATCACTCCTTCTACCTTCTATAAAATGCATACACCGGTCAAATAGTAAATGATTCTCATATTCATTTCTATTTAAAAATCCCTTTAAAGGCCAGTAAACATTGCTCTTTCATCTAATCTCGAGTAGGTACTTCTAAACGAGAATTAATTTAGTCCCAAGTAGGCGAATGTGTATTATTCATGAAGT
The DNA here is from genome assembly GCA_951394215.1 of Glyphodes perspectalis. Taxonomy (NCBI): domain Eukaryota; kingdom Metazoa; phylum Arthropoda; class Insecta; order Lepidoptera; family Crambidae; genus Glyphodes; species Glyphodes perspectalis. Next base: position 7,563,914 of record OX596217.1, read on the forward strand.
GTACGCGTTCCCTCGTACTAATTTTCGCGTCCTCTGTTCCAGGTTGGAGTTCCTGTGAGACGTCGTCCGCCGGCTTAATGAAACAAGTAAGTGTCAATTTGTCACTCGATAATTGTATTGGGGTTAATATTACTGGTTATTACTGTCGTTTTGGAACGATTGATAGTCGGATACAACAGAGACACAGGATAGACCAGAAATACACAGGATAACAGTCGTAAAAAGTTTCAAGGATTATTTTTTTGACATGGATAATATTATTATGACATGGATAATATTATTATTCATGTCAAAAAAAAATCCTTGAAAAATTATTAAGAAAACGAAAATAAGAAATATTCTTTATTATTGTAATAGGCTTCTGTGTATTTGTTGAACCGAAATAAAAATTGTTTCTCAAATTAATTATAATAATTTTATCATCGGTGGTGTTATTGTTATATTACACTGGTACATAATACTTTAAGTACTTCTCTACTTTCTCTACGAGTATAAAGCAAGACTTCATTATGCCGTCATTGTAAAAATATAAACGCTTAATAAATTTATAGCAAGAATATCTTTACGAAATCATTACGGAATTAACTTTCGAAATTTAATGCGCTTTCATAATCACAATCGTATTTAACACTCGTGTAATGTGTATTAGAAATTCACATTTCTAATAAATAATGCTTATCTTACAATAATTACAAACGCAATTGTAATTTTAATGCTTTTTCCACATTGAAATGTTATACGCGAGCATTAAATCTTCTCTGCCATGTATTAATAAAAGATACAAATTTTATATTTATACTAGCCGTGCCCGCGGTTCCACCCGCGTTTATGGTTAATGTTATATTATAGCCTAAAGCACTGAAATATTTTTTCAATCGCACCAGTAGTTCCTGAAATTAACGCGTTCAAGCAATCAAACAAACTCTTTAGCTTTATAATAATAGTATACATTCTAATTTACGCAGACCACATTTTATTTTAATGTTTATAATAACTCTTATATCAAAATTAAAATTAACGTTGAACCCGCTATTTCAGCACAAACAATGTTCATAGAATACAATCACAAATACATATTAATTATTCTGTGTAATACCTAGTATGTCTATCGGTGCAGTATCTGCTTCAATTCCAATTCAGAAAACCTTCTGCCAACAGTTTACCTAGTACGCTACTCGTTTGAAACCCTGCCAGGTTTAATTTCCTCGTTCAAATGAGAGGGGCATTCGTACGCATTTTTAATTTATCCGACGCTTTACTCGGGAAATGATTAGCTCTAACTTCCACATTCCAATGGGATTTGAATGCCGACATGAAATTAAAAACACGTTTCTCCGTTCCATTGGAGAAATATGTTTTCAAAGTTATTTGGTATTTCTTTCATTGCTTTGCTATTAACTTATTCAGGATAAATCCTTACAAAAAAGAGAGGAACTTTCTTAGTTGATTTTATAAACCACAAAAACACTGTTATATTATTTTAAGCAAGTGCTATCTGCATACATGTTTAATGCACGATTCCCTCTATCTTCTTTTAGATTCAAAATATACTGTGACCCGTTCATTTTAAGACGGATAGTCATTCAGCACGAATGTGTTTATTTATGTATTCACTTTACACACAGACACAGTTAAAAATAACAGATATAAAACTACAATATAAACTTGAAATCGGGTTGCTTGTTTCCAACTGAAGCACCAATCGTGTGTCTTTGAACACATATACACTGCGAGATTCTGCAATTTTCGATAGTGACGTCACAATTAGGGCAACGCATTCTGTTGCTTAGCCGTTATTCAGTGTACACTGCAAACGGGTTTAACACGTTAAGACGCTTGTGTACGAACTAATCTCTCACAATCTGATACATTGTTAGTGCTTACAAATTAGATTCTACGGTGAATCTTGATGTTAGTGTATTCCAGTAGGTGACTACGGTGGAAATGCTATACTTATTCCTCTAACATTTAATGTTTATTTATACGCTTAGGCATTTGGGCACACACACACACACACATAACATCACGCCCATAATCCCCGAAGGGGTAGCAGGCCCTTTTAACCACATTCAGCCAAAAACAAAACTGGGCTGGGTTAAATGGAACATTTTTAAAAAGTAGTGACAAGTGGCTAGCTCGTGGTCTACACAATTGGGCCCAATTCGAAAAGTACGTGGTACACAAGAAGATTCATTGAATTTTAAGAGTAATTATTTTTTTGGTCGATTCATTATTATTTCTGATGCCTACTGGTAATGTAGAAATACTTAATCCCTAGACCGGCTATCGATATAAAAATTTGTTTTGCTATTTTTTTACTTACTATGGCTAGTTCTTATAAACCTTAATTTGCATTTTGTTAACAATGGAGCAGTAATCACAACTCGAGAATGTTAAACTACGCTCTAAAAGGTTCGCGCCAGTCGATTTCAATCTACCACGGTCAAGTTTAGCCACCGTCTAGACGGAACTCAGAGACAATAAGCAATAAGCACCTGAGCTCATAATGTTCATTTTACGTGCTTATTCACGTCATTAAAATACTTCGTACGTGCGAGTCCAAGAAATTTGTGCTCGGTACAAAACGAGCTTTGACATAAATGCTGGCCCGTGGTCTGGGTTTAGCGACCCGTCTAGACGGGGCTCTGAGACAGTTAGTCATTATTACTGCGTCTGTGCACTTAAAATGAATTATGTACTTCCGTTCACGACCGCCAATTTTCAGCATCTGTGAATCACACGCTGCTTTAATTTGTGTAAAATAAGATAAACTTCAAACGTCTATGCGGATTGGAAAATGGTGTATAATTATTACATACATACATAACATCGCGCCATAATCCCTGAAGGGGTAGGCAGCAGCAGCAGTAGAAGCACTTTCAGGCATAAAATAAAACTGGGCTGGGTTAGATGGGAAATTGTGAAAAAGTAGTGACAAGTGGCTTGTCAACTACACAATCACATACCTAAAACCCGATATACCATTAGTGGTATTTTACGACATGCTAGAAAAGAACCACAGTTGGCACATTATTTTTAATTCCCAGACCAAAATGGGACTAGGCTGTGTTAGATGGAAAATTGTGAAAAAGTAGTGACAAGTGGCTTGTCAACTACACAATCACATACCTAAAACCCGATATTCCATAAGTGGTATTTTACGACATGCTAGAAAAGAACCACAGTTGGCACATTATTTTTAAATCCCAGACCAACATGGGATTGGGCTGTGTTAGATGGAAAATTGTGAAAAAGTAGTGACAAGTGGCTAGTTAGCTCGTCAGATACCCAAAATCCCATATATCATTAGTCGCCTTTTACGACATGCTAGGCAAGAAACACAGTTGGCACATTATTTTTAAGTACCAGATCAACAATGGTTATTTTTCAATTCCCTTGTTCCAAACTAAGCTTAAAGCTAGTCCTATGGATACTAGGCGAACGAATAGACATACTTAAATACGTTTATAAACATCCATGTTCATCACACGAAATATTTGCCCCTAGCGATTCGAAGCCGCGACCCTTGGTTTCGTGGCCAGAGTCTCTGACCACCCGACCAACCGGCCATATGTTTAAGTACCCCTGTTTGTCTATTTTCAGCTTATTAGTAATTTAGCAGTTTTCAATGAAATTTTATGATGAGAAAGCTGTAATCCTAAATTTAGGCAGAATTCTATAATTGGAAAAATCCATCTATCTAAGATATACTAAGTGGATGATTCTAAGATTTATCACCTTTGCTGAGTAAAGTACTGATTGACACCAAATATAGTGTTTTTTTTTCTGTCGTGCCGTTTATTTTTATCTAACTATTTATAGATCGCACATAAGTGACATAACTTGTTCGCCTCGTTGCCTCTACCCACATAATAGGGGACTTATCGTGCACCATCGTTTCGAAAGTAATAACAAAATTAACCAAGTACTAGTGAGAGTTCGAGTATATGTATATGTTTTTTTTTTGGTTTAAATATAAATTTAATTTATCTGTACCAAGAATTCTTATCCAATGGTTTACGTGTCGGTTTCTTAAGAACCCGCAAGGGTCCACAAAGATGTACCAAATACCGAACATCCTATTCATATATTGCATACGAGTGTATTTTTTATATGTTTTATTGACAAGCAACATCCCTCCCTAATTGCATAAAATTTAACATTGCCATTATAGATCTTATACCAAAAAAGGTTGAGAAAAGCTGCATTTTACAGCCCCTATCCAATAGCTGTAAACTACGGCTCACCGAGGTTGTAAAACACCGCGTTAATGTAATCTTCTCCACACACCCGTCTAGACTAAAATCCCGAGACGGTAAGTCGTGTCTGCGCCGGAGCACTAGCGGGCCGTTGCGCTTCCGCCATATCCGCGAAATTCCCAGAAGATGTGACTCACTTCTGCATCGCGCCGGATTAATGGAAACTCACTTAGCGGAATGCTTCCTCGCCACGGTACATCTGATCATTTTTGATTCAAACTTGTATGGATTAAGATGTGATTTTACTTGGCTCGAGGCTGTTCACTTTGGTCGATTCGTTAACAACGACGCGACTTAGATACAGTATTATTCGGCCAGGTCATTCTCATTTCATAAGCGAGTTTTATCGTAATGATATATTATGTTGATTTAAATTTAATATACTTAAGTATATTATTATTGTAAGTATGTATTTATTTGATATTTAGGCGCGTATTTTACTTAGTTATGAATTTGTGTTTATATGTATGTATGTTTATATGTTAATATAAGTGTTTTATCATAATCCTTGTTTTTGTATCCCCCATTTTATTTTATTAGTATGATTTACTGCATGGCCCTACCCTTCTTTTCATTTCCTTATTTTCCTCTACCTGAAGGTTGTCTGGAAGAGATTGCTTTTAGCGATAAGACCGCCTAAATTATATTATATTGGTCTGTATCATTAATTCTGTATCTGTTTTTCGTGCAATAAAGAATATCTATCTATCTATGTTATTTTTTGTGCGCGTTTGTATTAACGTTTCCTTATGTTTTATGCTGTTAATCCTCGTACGGTTATTAATAAAATAACTTGCCTGTTTTAACATATAAGAACTCACGAAAGCATCTAAGATTAGCATAATAAAATGTTGGTATATGTAAGAAGATTTGACAGTGTTAAAATTTTGTTGGCCGGGTCTGAAACAAATGTTTGTTGGAATTTAGCTACAAAATATTGATTTCTCTACCTAGTATTCCACCAAGATGCTCGATTTATCAGATCTAAATTAGGTTATTCAAATGAAAGGTCAGTTAAAAGTAGATATTGCCGTCTAGCTCTTACTATATCGAGATAAAAACGGTTTCCGTTCTCATTTGGTCGGATTCCTTCTTTTGATGCAATGCGAATAGTTGTGGGCTGTCTTGGGCTTATCCTCAATTTATGACGGACGCATGAACATTTCATGAACTACTTGTCCTTGTGACGACAGAACTTGTGAAGTTTAATTTATAAAGGCTATTTTATCTTTGCTCGAAACTAAACTTTTGTTTCAGCTAGATGAGTGCATCTAGGTTATAATACCTGACTTTATAGTACATCAACCTTTCAAGCTCTAGTTTATATCTGAAACTTAATGTTGCTGTTAGAATCTTTGATAGATAAAGATAATATCTACGCTCTATTGAGCTAAGAACTATTTACAAAAAGTAGAATCAAGTGTTATTACGAATGGATTGGATATACCATTTTATTCCGATATGACCGTAATTGAAATAGCTATAATGGTCGTTGGTTTAAAATACCCATTTAATGCAAGCAACGAGCTCTTCTCGTTGCTAGTATTTGTTGATTGATTCAACCATCCGTCACAGTCCCCGCCATCCAATTTAGTTAAAAGTAAACAAACATGGCTGTTTGTATGAGCCCTCTAATATATGGTAGCCGTCGTTTATTCGGCAGCTCACATTCATTTTCATTTCATGCGACTTGTCGTTATAACTCAAGTAGATAAAATAAGAGTACAAAGTGTCTGCGAAGTTGACAAAAGTTCATGCAGAAATTCCGAAGTTGGGTTCTTTTGCGTTTTTAATAAATTACTTCGGAACGAGCACGTCATTCCGTTTCGCAGCGATTCGTTAATCCGTTTTGTACGACTGTCGCTTAATTACAAAGACGATGACCCTTCGGATCTGGTTAAAATAATAGGTCTAAATGCAGACAGATAAATTGCAGGCCAAATGCGTGGGGAGGCGTGGGGCCGGTGTGAGGGATGCAAACATCGTGTAAGTAAACGTCGATGGTTCGATGCAGCGATCTTTAACATATATATATATTTTTTTTTTTTTAATTCAACTGATAAATTGTCGTTGAAGTAAAACATATATTTTAATGTTTCAACTTAACGTTCATCCCCAAAAAAATTTCATGTGAGCACAATACCATACATACACACAATGTGATGTTATACTCGCTTTAAATAACAAATTTCAGTAAATTACATCTGTTATAATTATGGAGCTACAAATGTCCATAGACTTACCGTTAAATTTATAGTTGTTTGCCATCTTATACAGTATAAAAAAAAGAATCAATCAAGATGAACAAACAGTAGGAGATGATTGCGGAGTGCTGTTGTAATGTACGGTGTGCTATAAACTTCGCCAAATATTACTACAATTGGCAATCCAGTGCATAAAATGCAAAATACTGTGTTATTATAAATCAAAACCGTCGATGCAAATCCTGGTTTGTGGAATACATCACTCGCATTCGCATCATTCACATCGTGTCGAGCCTACCGCTTGCATCCCTAGCGTGTAAATCACTGCGCTCGGTGCGAGTATCGACGCAATATCGCACGGCTGTGCCGCAAGCCGCAAATGACCAGCGGAATCGCCGATATCGGCAAATTAAAACGGTAACGGCTTCGGAGTGCAGTTTGCCGGAACGAGTGGTCGAGATGTTTTACCACCGTTAGTCTATTGTTTTACGAAATTTATTTGTTTAAAATTGGAAAGAGAATGATGACTAGACGTTCTAAAGCTCTAAATAAGTAATAATCTATTTGCATAAAACGCTTTTGCATTACTACATAGGTTTTTTGACGAAAATTTAAAGTCGAGTGCATCGGCGCGTGGTCAACTTGCTCTAACTTGACACGATTTCAAATTGAAACAACGAAGAGTAGATTCGACAGAATATATGAAACAACTACATAAAATCCATTTTATATTGATGAAATTCTCATTATACTCGCGACATTGACAAAAGTAATCCTTCCAAAGAAGCTTAATTAAACTGACGATTACTCTCTTTAGTTTGTTTTTCTAAATCACGAGATCTTTGAAATTATCCATATATTTGTCTAGAGTAACAAACCTCTCAGTTTCAACCATAACACAAGTTCAAATATGCATAGGGTCGTCATAATCCCGAACAATTTACATCTAGAACCAGACAGCCAGACGCTGTCGAAAATACAATCTCGCATCCGACAAAGAAACCCTACCAATAAAACTGCGACAGACACAGACCCCAATAAGCTGTGTCCCGATACTAATCCGTACTTTATTAAACACCGGACCACTTATGGCACGCACAGCTGCCATATTTACCCTCAAGCATATCCAAATGAACCTTAAGCAAAAGAAATAGAACTCATTTTTACATAGCCCTAATTGTCTTATGTTCTTACAAAGATCACCTGGCGTTATTCAGTCATGAATGAATAGTCTTTGTACAGAAACCCTGTTTAACAAACCATGTTTGCGACATTCATTAATGACGTACTATAGGAGCAACTGCAATGAATTTACCAACCCTGCCTTTTCTTTTATTTGGCTGGCTAATAGGTCGCGGTTATTTTGATGCCTAGTTTTAAACAATATTAAAAAAAAAACATCGCGCTTAAGGCATTTCAATTCCAAAATATGATTAAATTGGAGCATTCTGTCATAACTTAAATAAAAATAAACCTACGTATCGAATTTACTTTCTTAGGGAATGCGTGTTCTACAAATCGAGTTTTCCACTTGAATGAGACAAATCACATTCCAGAGTAATAAATTAACAAATTATTGCCTATGTAAGAAAACTAATGGACAGGAAATTGCTCCTATTAACGTTACCATTGCAAGCCTTATCGGCTCGTGTATCAGGACTTGTTAAAACCAAGGTCTGGTGAACAACATCAGCAGTTGTTGTTAGGTCGTTGTTCGCTACAACTATATAAAATAATAGAGACTAAAACTACAGATAAGGTGGAAAGAAGATAAAGAATAACCTTCACAAAGATAGTTCAAGATATTTCAAAAAGAATAAACTTTCAAAGTTTATCTATGGCTGCATCCGAGACTATGTTTGAGCTTCTAATTTGAATGAAGCGACAGATTTATCTCGGATATTTTATTCATCGAAAGCTTTTAACCATTTGTTAGAGCTTATTCTTAGAATTTTTTATTTCTACAAACGATTTTCCTGGTCAAAACAATGGACAGATTTGTTTGTTTCAAGTGGGTTTTATTATAATGCGCTAATAATAAACTGTAGTAGTATATATAGAAAGAAAAAAAAAAAAATTATTGACAACACATACACTAACAAAAATTAAACAGACATTATACAATAGACAAATAGAAATAGGAAAAATTAAAAGATAATAAGAATAAGAAATAAACGTTTGTGCTACCAACTAGGTCCCAGCCTCAGCATTATGCTGCTACGGCATCGGGTCAACACCGCAGGAGCGCTGGTATTTATCTCGTTGTTAGCGTATTATACTTTAATTTCATTTATGATATTATATTATTTATTTGTATGTTATTTAAAAATGAAAATATAAACTATCCTTTATGGACGATGGCTTTTAACATTTTACTTAATTTATTTTCTCCTACGAGAGAAAGGAATTGCTTTTCTCAAAAGATTTTATCACATTTGACTGGCTTCAGTGAGTTGCCATTTCAAAAGTTAGATGCTAAATCTTAACAGCGGGGTCTGAATGTAATCACATTTAATTTTTCTAGTGTCTTTAACGCTGTTCGGTGCAGTACACTCGTATCTCTAAAGTATTGTAATCCTATTAACGCTTCTTGTGTCGGCAAATGAGAACAAAACAAACTGATTTCTACTTAACTTTTGGGTTATGTGCTTTAATTTTACGAGGGCAGAATTAACTCGCGTTAATACTCTCATCGCTTGCGCCGTAATGCACCGTTTATCGCAATGCCCCATGGTCTGCCCTGCACATGTTGTTACATGGGGAATGCGAGTGGCATATTCGGTGGCTGGCGAATTCGCTGGAACCGCTCACCCAATTTATGCATGCAATGTCGAGGAAAAGAACACGCCCCGAACTTTATTGCGACACATAAATTCCTGTTTCGTAACGAATTAAAAGTACAGCGTTATTGCTTTTTCATGGCGGCTGATATTACGTAGTGGAAATGAGGTTCTGTTATGTATATGGACAGTTTTTATGTTGGTGATGGTCATCTGGGTAAAGATCGGATAAACACTGAGCAAATATCGTTGTTGAAAACCGGTTCATATGTTAACCGACTTCAAAAAAAAGGAGGAGGTTCTCAATTCGACTGAATTTTAAGTGTCCCCTTTTCTGTAGAAGCTTTGTAGACATATTTAATTTGTTTTTATTTAGTCAATCTACTAACGGGTAAAAGTGTGTAATGGTTTTGGTAATAATCTTATATATAAAAATGAATTGCTGTTCGTTAGTCCGGCTGGACGTTAACGGCTGGACCGATTTGGCTGATTTGGTTTTGAATTATTGGTAATCTTCTAGGGAAGGTTTGTACGGTAAGAAAATATGGAGGAAAATAATAAAAGGAAATCCGAGAACGGGGCGTTACGAAGTGCGCCGGGACAGCTAGTATACATTTAAATATGTACCGAGCAAGTGTGTTTTGCTTCAAATATAATTCTTAATGAAGTATTCAGAAGTGTTCAATTTACCATAATATGTTACCAAGTCGGAATCGTACAAACCATCAACTAAGTTCTAAAAACATGTGAATAGTGCGTTAAAAAAATAAATCATTACAAAATCTCATGACGGCGACCCGTTAACATAAAGTTTCGCGCCTACAACACATACATGTTTCATTGTAATTCGTGAGTTTCGTTACATAAAACTCCCCGAAGTGTACGCACTGTGGAACAGTGGTCGTTCGGCGCACTTACGCTTGAGCCACTGAACTACTCTTATATTTATGTTGAGCTCTCCGTTACAACTGTTTTTGTGGCTCACACATCCCGCGGCCACATAGTTCACTTATTCACACCCAGTTACGTTACCTCGCTTTATATTGCACTCTCGTTTTCAATTATACTGCAATAAACTTTGCCACAATTCCGTCCTCACAGAATTCATCTGTCAGATACGTCACTATCGACCCCGCGGTACTTACTAACTTTTCCGTTCCGGCATAAAAGTTATCCTATAGGGTACAAATTTTTAGCACGCTTCATTTCAATGAGTTAAATGGTTTGAGCGTGAAAAGACAGACAATCGAAGTTACTTTCTTATTTTTAACATTAGCAATGGTTTTACCTCTATCCAATCCAATGTTTGTTTTAAATTGTGTTACATTACAAAGCTTACTTGTACTAACAGCATACCCGTCAATTATGTCATTAAAAATAAACAGTCGAATTGAGAACCTCCTCCTTTTTTTTGAAGTCGGTTAAAAATAGAAGTATGTTCTAGAATCATTATAAACATCCAATTCTCAATCAAATCAAGAATAATTTTCTTTGATCTATTTTTGACGATTTACCAGTGCTTTATTTCCTCAGCAAAGTAATATGTAGCTGATTGCTAACCTTGTACATTTGGGTAAGAGGAACGGATATACATTAAACATGATTTATTAGTGCGGCTTCATTTTCTATGAATACCAAATGGCGACAAGGTATTAGGAGTGCCTTCCGAAGTATCCTGATCTGAATATTAAAAACTTGTAATTAATCACTCCTACATAGTATGAAATCTACGTGATTCATTCGTTAGGTGTGTGAAGTAGATATTCGTCAGTTTATTTTATGTCTATTTCTTAACTGTAATCATACTGTTATTCCATGTGCAGTGTAAAGACAAACTCAAGATGTAAATAACAAACATGACATGTTTCAAGTAATTTCTGAAATAGTCGTTTCCAAATACTAAACTTTCATCACACTGTCATAGTTGTTATGTGCTAAAGTTTCTAATAAACATAATTTGCATGTGCCTAAATATTTACACACATACATTAACCGACCGTTCAGAAAACAGTCGTAAAGTCGAAACGCAGGCTCATGATATAAATTTACTGTTCGAAGTTTCGAACATAAACATGATGCAGAAATAGAAGTTCCGTTCCTGTTCAGACATTGTCATAAAATGCATCGGTGTATTGTGGTTACATCGTTTTTGATGACGCTAACCGGATATCTCATTTTATCGACACCACTGATGCGATTCAGTAGATGTAAATTGACCCATATTTGGGACTCAATAATAATGTACCGACTGTATTCCTTGCCTAGTTCCTAATAGGATCTGTTATCGTACGCGACGAGCTAGCCACTACTTATTTTATATTTTCGATTTAGTCCAACTCAATGATATTTTTGGCTTAATTTTGCTTTATGGAGCTTATTGCTCGTTAGAATCCTTACCTCTTCGGGGATTTCAGACGTGATGATCTGTATGTGTTTGTAATTTGACCGTACCTTACTATTATAATCACTCCGTGGCTGGGAAAGCACGTTAAGCCGTTGGTCCTGTGCCTGACCTCTTACCGGCTATGTCAAATTGCCGTTTCACCGGACTATGAGAGTGAAGGAATAGAGAGTGCACCTGTGTTTGCACTATAATATCTACTTGTGTAATATAATATCTCCGGCGCAGTTGGCTAATCCTATTTGAGATGAGCCGTCGTGAGAGATATCGGTTAGGAGGACATTATTATTACTATTCTAAATGCAAAACTGGGTTTGTTAATCATTCTTCGAGTTTAATGGAGCAACGGATCAAAGAAACATATGAAATGAACTGAAATGTATGAGAGCCGGAACCTAGGTTACTGTTTACCTCGAATGAATATCTCATTCCCGGGCGATTCCGAGGGTCACAACTGACCCATTACAAACTTTTTACCTTGACATACACTCAGCCTACAGACTAGTGAAAGATAACATTTGATAGAGACGAGACATTCAAAAACTATTTCTGTCTGGCAATCTGTCATTGTGTTTCAGTAATTAAAATTATTTCATTTGACTTTGTGTGAGTAATTTTTAGGGTGTAAAAAGTGAATCCTAATGCTTGTATGTACGGTCATTTGAGGATCCTTGCAAGATTTTGTATTTTTTCGGTTCATTTTAAAACCGAAGTAGTTCAAGTAGTATTGTGTAGGTATTTGTTGTATCCAATAGTCTATATGTAAAGTACAAAGTTACGTGTATCTTAAGAGTCATTCGCCGTCACGACGACTGGGTTTGTGATAAAACAATGTAATGTTAAATTTTTTGTGAAGATTACAAATAACACTGTAATACACAACTGTATAATCAGTGATAATCACGCACATTAAATTAAAGTGTGATCTATTACGATTATGGCCGACGAGAATTTTTATTGTTGCGCATACGCATTGACGCTTTCCCCGTTCAATGTTCTCGATTGTCGCGTTTTTGCTGTTCATAAAACAAATCACAAAGAACCATTTCTTGTGACAGTCTAATGGAATTCCTGTTGACCATCCAATGGTTGGTTAGTATTTCAAAATTAATTAGGGAAATCGCATTCCGTACACCGCGTCATTGACTTATGCAGATTAAAAACATCCGCTAAAGATCTTCACTTCCTATATGCCGTTTTCACGTATTATTATCTATATATACTTAACGGTTGCATAACAATTAACGGTGTCGTAAAAATAAAATACTACATGCACTAACATGGCACGTATACTTTCTGTTTACCTACATATAATATAAAAGACTTATATCAAACGTATGTAACGGAAATCTTGTGTGTGTTTGATGTGCATTGATGTAAATTGTGATTAATGTGCATCGTCAAATTCAGCTTCGATTCTGTTAAAAATACTCGTACCTGATTTAGCCTTGCTTTTGATAAAAAAAATAAAACTTTATTGGGTACATATTTTAAGCTTAATGATTAATTTGCAGTACAAGTAGAAGCTTTTAAACTTAGCTCGTAAATGAGCCGGCAGAGTTTTTTTTTACTTGTACCTTAATACTCTGAAATAGATCGAGTACCCTCAATCTAGTGTTACGCAATAACCACGTTCCTTTTTCGTCTAACACCAGTCCGTTCCGTTTGGATTTGCTCAAGGAAACAAGACGCCTATTCGCAAGTCCCGCTCGCACGTACCGCACTAATCCAACCGCCAAATAGTCCGCACGGAGTGTCTTTCCGAAACTCAATTAAGTGAGCCCGTAAAGCGTACAGCCTTGACAGCCGCAGCGACCGCCAATCTGTTACGCGCCGCGAGGATGTGTTCCTCACCTATACTCAATTGCGTGGCTCAATCTTTACCCCGTTGTATTAGAGGATCATTCTTACTCCTGCCTGTACTAAAAGATATAACTCTATTAAGAGAGTGCATAAAGTGTACAGCCATGACAGCCACAGGGACTGCCAATCTGTTACGCGCCGCGAGGATGTGTTCCTCACCTGTACTCATTTGCGTCGCTCAATCTTTACCCCGTTGTATTAGAGGATCATTCTTTCTCCTGCCTGTTCTAAAAGATGATTACTCTATTAAGGGAGTGCATAAAGCGTACAGCCTTGACGGCCGCAGCGACCGCCAATCTGTTACGCTCCGCGAGGATGTGTTCCTCACCTGTACTCATTTGCGTGGCTCAATCTTTTCCTCGTTGTAATTAGAGGATCATTATTTTACCCGATTGTATTAAAAGATCATTATTTTGCCCCATTGTATCAAAGGATTATTTTTTACACGATTGTATTAAATATCATTTGAAAACGGTGGTAGCTCAATGAGAAGATGCTCTATTCGGGGATTACGGAGTCAAGAGGCAGTTGTTGCAGTTTGCTAAATGTAGAATTAACTTTGCAATGCCTGGATAAAAATCGGCCTGCTATATTGTTGATACATTTAAAAGGCAATCTGCATGCCAATTTTTTTGCTTGATCTGATAAAATAATATCCTGGCCCATTCTGCAAACCCCGTTCTTGTGCGTACAAAATCAGATGTACATTAAAATTGTTCTTATGTTTATGAATAAACGTAAAAACTTTTTAGCTACTTCGGTTTTCTCAGTAGTTGCACACCGTATTTTTAGAATTTAATTCACCTATGCTCCCGAAGGGTCTAACGTCGAAACATGATTCGTGATTTCGCTTTAATCTAGTTAATGGACGTTGTTTCAAGTCGTTTGATTTTGCACTTCGCATAGAGCACTGATAAATATAGCATATTTTCACTCAGCTGTTAGTGTTAGTGTTATGCATGATCCTTTTAACCATTCTTAATTGACATTTAGAACGGTTGATATGGCACAGATATTGCAAAGGTTCGTTGTGTAATGCTGACCCTTTGTGACCCTGCGACCTCAGATCCTCTGTGATAAAATGTAAGGACTATGTTTAGACCGGACATTAACGCTGATTTTTATTTTACTAAGGGTTTCAACGTTATATCAATTTTAAATTGATAAATACAATGGATTTTTCTTTCTTTGCAACATATTTCCATTGGATCAATGGTATTTTAATTGTATTTGTACAAATTTATATTCATTGATGCAGATCATTGAATAAATGAAGAAATAACCACTTTTATGAAGTCTATTATTCTTACCTATTTCTTGTAGTCTTGTACCTTGTAAATGTATCTATATAATTTACATTCAAATTTTAAGCGCATACTAGAAAGTCAGTATTTTGGCCATAAAATATAATTTATGGTGGTAGCAAACAATCTCGGAATCATACCAATAACTCTCTCAAACTTTTTATAGTCTGCCCACTTGTGTAAAATACATTTCTACGCTTAACCAGTACGTGCCACATACTCAGCACCGTCCGTATTCTGGGCTACAAACAAGAAACTCTTATTGCACCGTTCCACATTTCACCAACGCACTCGGTCACACTTAAATCTTAGGAGTGTTCATGCCTCATAATTCTCACGTCATCCGCACCGTCACTGCTGCACCCCACAGGCTACGAAACAATGCCCTTTTCGCCTTGACACATGACGCGGCGCCCGCCTGGGTGGCCCCGAACCTGTGGGACAAAGAACGCACTACAATATTGACAGGGAGTAATAGTCGACAATGGGATACGCTGCGCACACGACAAGGTTTATGTTATTGATAGGGATAAAATACGCTGCCAAATGATAAAATTTTAATACTGCGTACATGTTAACGCATATCGCATTGTTTCTGTATGTAATCGTTAAATAGTTTAATTTAATGTAGTTCAAATATGTATTTCATGTTCATTTTTCTTTGTAAAGGGCGCAGGGCGGAATATAGGCTGTAAAAGAGAATGACTATAAGCTTCTAGCTGAGGTACTATTTGACCATAATCCCAGATTTGACGAGAATGGTTACTACGTTGTTGGGACTATCATCGGCACTTTGTAACAGGGAAACAGTCGAATCAGACAAATGAGGATCATCTCTATTTACAGATTTCCTTATTAGATTGTATCCTTTCGCCCTTAACCTAATGCTATATGAAAAAGGATTATTAAAACTCACCAGGTCCAGTTTTTTACTAGTATTTCATACACGTGAGGCTCCCATAAAAATCCACTGAAAACCAGCGTGTATTTTATAATAATTGAAACATATTATACCGAAGAACGGTGGTGAAATGGCTTAACCATAACTTTTACTACGATAGCTATCCAAAGGGAGAGTATCTATCGTCTGTCTAGCACCGGCAATAAACTTTTATGTTAATCCGATAAATCTAACAATAGCTACATTAAATATATTTAGAACTTTATTTCGTTGGAGTAACGAACTTATTCATTTGAGCTCGAAGCCGTTTTTAATATAAATGCAACGGGAGCCCCGAAAGTCATAGTCACTCATCAATCAATTAAGCTTTCTGCTACTTTGTCTTCGTTATGGAATTTAATTTTATTATTCAGGCAACACCTGTATCGTGCTGTTCTGCTCATATACAAACATAGAAGAAGTTTTTTTTTAGTCGATTTATATCCTTCACTGTTGTATTCATAGTTCACTCCACTTTGACCATAATAACGGATATAGCGAGTCTTGTTATGACTTTGGCTCTTCTAGCTTCATTGCACCCAGACAGCGGATCCAGACCATACAACATGTAAAATGAAATTATCTTTATTTATATAGGCTTCAAAAATGCACTTATAAATCATCAGAACAAATAAACGTTTTCAAACGTTTAAAAAGTATATTATACCGAAGAGAAACTCGATATTTAAAAACCAAATAAGTACTAAAATTTATTCGTGACAATTTATAAATCAACCTTAAAATTATCAGTGCAGGCAAACAGCCTATTCTGAGGCTATCCATAATATAATCCTTTTCATTTATATGTATGTCCTTTACCTTTTAGTAGCCCTGTTACAAACTTATGTATAGGTAAATCAATGAGATTTCGTAGCAGTTGTTTGTAAAAGATGGGTTACGGAGAACAAATACGCTATCGGGCGCATGGTGTGACGGATGAGCCTGCATATTTATAGCACCTCGGTACCAAGAAGCACGGCACGCTGCACACAAGCGCACGCGCAGCGCGTGACTTCCGCTGTCGAAATAGATCCGCTGCACTGTGCGCCGGCGCTCGGATATCGATTGGGATCTCTTGATTGTATTGTATATTTGAGTATTGGTGCATATGGTACAAGTGAATCCGTGCCAAGGAAAATGCTATTTATACACAACTGCGTGAATATACCCTGATAAAAGGATACATTTTGCTAGCTCTGGTATACCAGATGAGTCATTTAAATATTAGACGTATTTTAAAAATATAACAAATTGGCAAATTTTCAGTAATATAAAAAAAAACTAACTCGAAATTCTTGATAACAATTAATTCTAGGAGATAAATGGTAAGGGCTGTACCTAAAGTTGCTAATTTATATTTAATATAATTTTGTTAAGTAACTATAAACCAATCAAGTAGGCATTTAGGTATCAAATATTTCATTATATTTTACTTCACACAAACACATTTTTCGCTT
This sequence comes from Glyphodes perspectalis, assembly GCA_951394215.1. NCBI lineage: Eukaryota > Metazoa > Arthropoda > Insecta > Lepidoptera > Crambidae > Glyphodes > Glyphodes perspectalis. Next base: position 7,581,122 of record OX596217.1, read on the forward strand.
TTGAACATCACTGTTCTGTATTAAAAGGAGCCGCTCCGTCTCTATTTCCGTCATCGAAATAGACTGACGGCGCTCACTCGTTTAGATCACGGCTCTAAGAAATGGCTCGGAACTCCTTTGTAACACTTTGTACTTGTAGAAATTCTGTTTTATCACTTGTCCTGTATCGGACGGTTGTTTATTTCTAAAGAAACCCGATTTGTGTCTGGAGAATTCTATCGGTTATTTTTGATACGATCACTCTAATAATAAAGTTCGTCCAAAGCTTATACCTATTGTGAACGAGCTTCTACCCGCGGCTTCGCTCGCGTGGTACATCGATAAAACATAGCCTTTATGTTATTCGGGTGTATGAGCTATGTTATTCTAAGGTTTTATTAAAATCCATTAAGTAGTTTTATTGTGAAAGAGTAACAAACATCCATCCATACATATAAGCTTTCGCATTTATAATATTAGTAGGATATTATCTAATCAATTCGACCTATTAAATCATTATAGAGCTTTACGTATTGCTATTTTTATTTTGAGCATCCATTCAGGAATAGTAAATAGACATTGATTATTACCTATTTGTCAATATTTTATGCAGATCTGCTGAACATAATCTGGTCCCTAAATTGGTTTAATTTAATGTCTGTTATCAAATATTAAATGAGCGATTATATCTATTACGTTACGTTAATTGCAAATGGTCAATATTTTAGTGTTTCTAAATTTAGGATCATGAAAAAACGAAGACGAAGATAAATGGCAAATGTTTTATGTAAAGGGGTTGGTATAATTAGCGATGGAAGATTAATAGCTATTACAAAATAGTTCGCTTTATCGAGAGAGATTCGTAATCGATTTCAAATTGAAAACCATTTATTGCGTTTACAATTTACAGGCTTTTATCGGGCTTGTGTTAAATTGTATTTAGGAACACAACACGCTAACGAAAGTTGCTAGAAAGCTCTCTTTAGTTAGTAAAACAAAACGGTTATTACAAATTATCTTTTAACTTTCAAATTGGACATACTCGTGTACACCGATATACATGGACCATGTCGGTTATCTGTTTGAAGCTTTACTGCCATTAAAATAAAACCTTTAATGCTATCAATCTGTTGTTGAACCGATAAAATTCGCAGAATGTTCAAGATCGTAACGATTAAGGAACAACTGCACAATAAACTCTCGCTACATGTATTCGTATGTTCCCAGTATAATTTCTTAAGTCCTACATCATACAAGTGCTAGATTTATCTCCGGTTATCTCACAAGCTAGCAAGGGATTTGTGTCCCTGTTTGCATGCAGCGCCGGCACTCTCGCTCACTGCTGCAAATCTTACTGCATTGAAAATGCACTTTTAACGCGCATGTCATATTTCTTTTTCCCGCTTGCTAGAAAATGCTTCGTATTCCTTGTAACAAGATTGGTTCACTGCAGGTAGCATATTTTTAGCCTGCTTTCTTCAGATTTACAGCTCAACTTGAATTGTATTGCATTATCTTGTATGCATTTAAACAGTGGGTAGTTGTTTATTCGCGGTAGTTTCTTCATTTCAGAAAGCAATTATTTGCTCAGAAGAGCGTGATTGAGATAACAATGCGAAGATGCCTTTTCAGGTTAATAACTTTATGATTCTGCTATGCACAATCTTGCTATCTTGGATAAAACTGTTTGATATAGCCATACGTCGTCATGCATGCACATTTGATTATGTCATGATTTGGGGTCCCCTATTCCAAACTGAACGAATGGGGAACAAACCTTATTTACAGGCATCAGACAAGATGTCTTATAGGAAAATATTCTAGTCATACCTACATCTTTTTAATGGTTTAATACAAATGCTTTCATTCAAACACTTATCCACTTATTTTTGTGGTCGTAGAACCGAACACCAGTTGAAAGATTGACTTGTAATTTTCACACAGCGCTGCATCTGTACGATAGGTTGTATATACTTTTTACCCCGAAAGTCCCACGGGAACGGTAATTTCGTAATAAATTATTATCGAACACGGTTCCAGCGAAGCGTGGCTGAGTTTTGTTGGTTTCTTTATATGACATTTGACGTGACTGTTCATATAAACAATGTCCGACTCGTAATGAAATCTGCGTCAAATCTGACGGTGGGTCGTGAATAATTCCAGTTTATGACGCAACCGATTGCCGCGTGACCCAAATACGGGCTGAGACCACCACGACCTGGTACCGCCATGAGCGATCGCACACATACACACACATATATCTCGTATGAACATATACGTCCTTCAAGTGTCTTGGGAGCTTTATGCACTCGAACAATACTGTTATCTTTAAGTGGGCTCTTTCACGTATTTATAGTACTTGATGATTGCTTTTCTGTTACTTCCTACTTACTAATAATATGGATGAAAATATTTGAATGGACAGACGTTTGCTACTCATTGATACATAGCCTACTGAGCTTATTCAAATAAAATTGCCATAGTAATGGCTAAAGTTTGGCTAATTCTTTTTTTAAATTATTTAACAGACAATTCCCAAAACAAGCACCTGTAACTTATTTTATAGTTATAAAGAAGTATTGCATATACTGATCAAATTCCTGAGATAAGAGCACACGTACTAAAGCATATAAGTTCGCATATATGGTATACTAGCTTCTGCTCGAAACAATATCTGCGTAGGTTTCAGAATAAAACCAGAAAGAAATATTATGTTGGATATTCTATTTAGGCACTCATGTAGGATAAACGTTATCCTATGAGTTAAATAAGACCAATAACAATATGTAAACATTCACTGTATGTATAAGTAGGATTGCTTGTACAATATAGTGTTGTTTATGATTTTAAATTTCTTCTCTCGACTCTTCAAATATGCATTAGTAGTGGCACTTAACTTGAAAGAAAAAATACTGCGTTAACTAAATAGGACACAGGTGACTAGTACTTAAGCTACGAGCTGCTTACCTGGATCTAGATGTTTTGATGGTGCATTAAAGTGAGCAGCGGAAAACATGTCATATAGAAACAGTGATAGCACGTCGAGGGCTAACCGAAGGGTGCATTTGCCCCCTAGCTTTACGATAAGTAGAAAAGTGTGAAGTGAAGGGTTGAAAAGAAAGAGTTTTGATCCATATTGATCCTTTGATAGTGAAAGTACGAGGCAAAGTCCGTGGAATGTATTCTTTTCAACGTCACTTCGCCACCGGTTTGATCTAAGGGATGTTTTTACAACGAGCCAGTAAGGATTGTTTATACTTTTGGGTTTATAATTTACAAGTTTTTCTATTAGGTATGTATTTAAATATACATACCTACTAGAAAAATTTAACATGTAAATTTGGGTAAACATGACATGACAATTTATTAGTAAATTTATAGAATGAATTTATGTTAATACTTAAGTAATTCAACATTATGTTATTTTGTCCTAAAAACGATTAAGTACAATGTTTCTGTCACAGGTGAATTTATTTATACATACATATATACATACTTAAAAGGTATGAGTGTCCATTATTAGCACGATCGCAGCTAAAATAAACTGTAAATAACGTCTTAAGGACAATACATTATTATGTTGATTCAGTGAGGGCTGGCATGCCGCAATGCGTGTACCAATCCCAAATGTAACCCAAGTCACCGGCTCCCTAAGTAAATAACTTACATGTACTTATTTTGTTCGTATTCCCCGCTCAGGCTGCCTAAATTACTTTTGCTCTAAGTTTCGATAGGTTATTTGCTCCGCGAATACGGGGGCTGAGTTGCCTTTGAGCGTATTTCAATTATAACCACTCCACCCCACTCGACGGGGCTGGGGAGACCTTTCTTTGTGATTTTTTTTTTGCACTTTGTTTATCTTGGAAACAATTTATAATCGAAATCGTTGATGTTTATTATGTGCAAAAGAAATTAATTTGCATTTATATAATAATAGCTTCTGCCCGCGGCGTTGCTCGCGCGGTACATCGATGTAACATAACGTATATGTTATTCTAATGTATAAGTTATACTATTGTAAAGTTTCATTAAAATCCATGCGCTACTTTTTGCATGAAAGAGTAACAAACATCCATACAAACTTTCGCGTTATTACTAAGATTATGTTTTATAATACTCATAATATACAATAGGATAGCAAAAATCTAATTCTTAGTTACTTATTGTTTTCGAACTCAGTTAAATATCTTAGTATTTCCGCAATTAAATACCATGTGTGGCAAAATTTTCTCGTAGATATAATAGATTTCAAATTAGCAGCGTGCATTTGGCAAACTGCACTCTCAGTATAACGTTAATTTGTTTTTAAGTACCGTTATCTGGAAACACGAGTAAACTGTTTTTACTTTGATACTTATGTTTTCTGGTTTGTACTCTATTATACTTACCTACTTTTCCGAAAGAAAGTTATATGTTGGTTTTGGTATTTGTTCCAAGTTATTTCACTAGATTATTATTGAATGAACATTACCTAAAAAAATATTAATTTATTTATATATGTTTAGGTATTAATATATGTTATTGTATGTCGTGTCTTGTGTGAAGAAAATCCGACTACCCAATTTCTTGGTATGAAATACGTACACATAACAGACATTTTCACAAGAATCACAATAACGGCAATATTATTTTCTAATATGTGTACATGCCAAATGTATTTGATGTAGGTAGTGTTTTCGAGAAACATACGCCGAGACGTATGTCGAAAGCTAGAATATTTATTCACGCCTCAAAGTAATATTGACAGAACAGTAAGCTGTGTAGATACGCGAACGTTGTATAGCCGAGATTTCGCCGAGGGAAAGATCCATTGTGCTAACCCTCTTATAGTCGCCCCCTTCAACCAAGGGTAAGCTCCGGAGCGGTTAGCTGGTCTAACTCGCTTACAAACTTGCCAACTAAGTGCCTGTTTAACATAACTTTGTATTGAATAACGGCATGGTCTTATTATCTTCGCTTATTTGGAGGTCGGCGTGATGTGCTCGTAACAATATGTTATAAAGTTTTTATGACGTTGGACCTTAATTAGAATTTCAGATAGTGTTTGCATGTTAATAGCTACGCTCATCAATCACACCTGAATACGTACTAAACATCCAATAAAGTTTAAGTACGCTTTTAAGTAAGTACGCTTAAGAAATACTAATGGAGCCCCTACTGGTACGGTATACGATATTCACGATCCTTCTAACACAAAGTACTGATGTTAAACATATATGCAAATATTTAGTTATTGTGTCAAACAATTTAAAAACTTGCGTCTTAACCTGACAACTAATGTTAACCGGGGATTCAGGGATGTTAATGTTGTCCAAGACGGCACTCATAGCATGCTATTTCGGAAACCCTCGTACATATACATTTTTATTCATGATAGCGATTCACTACTCTTTTTGTCATCGTACTCAGTCAGTATTTGATTTTAATATTTTTACAATCATTTTGATATAATATATATTGTACATATTTTGTCTGTCCTTGAATGTAGTTAGTTATAATAAATAGATAGATTATATAATAGGTACATAGATACATTTATCTATACAGCGTCAAGCACAAATTTTCAAAAATATCAATTAGACAAATGGGACACTTTTTATGCTACAATTTCCCCTGGAGAAATGTTTATTGGAATCGATTAGTCAGCATCACAGTCGACTGACAAAACTTTTTGAACTTTTATCGCGAATCGTATACCAAATGTTATACATAACACTCATTTCATTTTGACGGGCTCGATGGCTCATTCGGTCGTGACACTGCCTCATGCGCCAAAGAGTTGTTCAATCCCCACCCAGGTCAAACATTCGTATGATGAATACTTGTGTTTGTTCTGTGTCTAGGTCTTAATATTTTATATATAAGTATATATTTGTAATACCACTGTTGATTCTAATATCCGTAACACAAAAGCTTAAGCTACTTACCTCGGAGTCAAATCAATGTATGTGATGTAGTCTGATATTTATTTATTTCAAGTTGAAAGTCAACTCAACTCTGTTGGGAATAAAAATTACTGAACTGCTATAGACTATCTTCCCTTATCCAGCGTACGCCCACAGCATACATTGGCTTAAAAGACCCAAAGAAGTCGTCACTCTCAATAGTACAGGATTAAATAAGGATAGAGATAACGGGAACCTATGTTGGCGATATGATACCAGGGCTGCGCAACCACCGTTCAACGCGACTTTATACCTTGTCGATTATATAAAATATTTTTTATACCGTCAATGCCATATACCTCGCTCTTTTTAAAACGGAGAGGAATCCTCTATTTCTAAGAGTCAAAATACACACTGTGTCCCGAAACACTGGGTGCGTAACTCATTACGATAAAAAGGCAAATAGTCAATAATTTTAAAGTCCAATAGTCGGTTAGTCGGCTAGTCGGCCGAGTTCGTAAACAGCGCATCTCCAGTGAATACTGACGCCGGCTCCAGAATAAACGTTTATGACTACGTGAAACCCAGTAGAGCAGAAAAAGATTTTGCAGCTTATTTTTACGCAACTTCACAATGAAAACGTCGTTTTTATGAAAAAAGTAAGTGGGCGACCCAGATTTGCGTTGCCATTTCGTCGGTTGACTGGTATCAGAAAGATTTTATCTCCGGTATGAGGGATAATAAATTTCAACAATGTAGTCTTACTTCACCATTTAAATTACCCATTATCTAGAGATAAGGGACGCGGGTTGATAAAATAGCCTTTTTATCTGGAAAAGCTTAAATATATCGCACCATGTAAAATTGCAAAGAAAGTATCTTCAAACGTTTCAATAGCAAACTTCCGAGTAAAGCAGTATTTATCAGGACGATACTTATTCGAAGTCTTATATACCACGAAAACTCTCTTCTACCATTTACCGATCCTTCCTATTTTTTGTTGATAGAAATTATACGCCCTCATAAAACTCATGTTTATAAAATCGAAAAAGAACAAGTTTTCTAACCTAATAAAATGGGCGTGCTAGCTTATTACCTTATCTATTCGCTATTGATATGGTGTCATGAAAAATGACCTTTTTTATGGCTTTCGATTTCGTATAATAGAACTATTACTCATGGGACGTTTGACATTAGTTATTTGGATCCGACATTGTCTAGTGTACCGAAATCCTGCAGCACATTGAGCTTATTTAGTGATAAGACTCAGTTATTTTATGGACATTGAAAGGAATTGTACTGATCAGATGCTATGGTATGCTTTTTGAATGCATTTTTATATAAAACATTGTTTGTCCATTAAACCCAATTTTACTTCTGGCTCTACCTACCGAGGATGTATAACTGGCGTAGGCGTATGACCTCTGAAACTCTTGGTAGGAAATGCAACATCTTATCCTTAAATAACTTAAAATCATTAAGCTTTGTCTAACGTAAACTGTCAAAAACAAATTTATTGACTATTGACAGTATTATTGAAAACGATTCTGATGCTATGCAAGGCATACATCCCTTTTAGAATGAAATAATAAATTAACTATTGGTACTCGTTTTACACGCCGCTAACAAAAAGCAACTATTATACATTAGTTGAAGTGACATGTTACCGTACATCAGCCGATATAAAGAATTTAACGGTTCGTTTGATGTCAGCCACTGCTGGACCGAGCGCTTTCAACGCTGACCTGTATAAACAACTTGTTTTGAATACATTAGCAGCGTTAATTCGTAAAGCGAAATGCGCCTCGGGGCAGCCCCTCATTGTTGCCTCAGAAGTTTATTACATAACAAGTATATAAGATCAATTTCGTGTTAATGTAAGCTTGTGTTTTAGGGATGAATAATGCAATAAGTTTTCAATCCTTATATGTAAATACGAATATGCTAGCTACTATGTTAATTTATTGGACTATACATAATAAAGAAACATTATATTATACAAAATCAAGGGCAAACCAAGCATTATATAAAAGCGGAAAGCAATAATAGGCTAAACGTTAATTTAACTTATTCTTGTTTTCCGCTTTATATGTGCATTATCATATTTAAAATAAAAAAAAACTACATCATAGTTGCTTTTAAACTGAAAAATGTGATACCGCAATTACTCACCTCACGCTACACTTACTTAATCGAAATTGTTATCAAATAGTAATATATTGGTCAAATATGACCCTGGGAACATAGATCTACAAACACCGAAGTTCTGGAGGTCATATTTGACTTGTGAACTTAATAACCCGGTTGTACATCAATTGGTATTATGATTACGTTGGGCGTGTCCGTATTGCGGTACTTTCATTGCTTGCCCTGGCTATAACCGCACATGAACTATTTTATGGCTAATAAAATCCTTACAGCCCTACCTTAGGCTGTTCACCTTCTCGTAATAAACTAGAAAAATAAGTGACGCGTGAATCATTCGCTGCGAAGACAGTAAGTTATCTTAACGGCGTGTGCAGTGTTGCCAACCAATTATAAGTTTTTCTACTAGACCTACTACTTACACAGACATTTATTTATTTGGTAATGTGAAATGTGCTACTAAGTCTTAGTATTTCATATCGCAAGAACGATATTTGAGATGTGTCTGTAATAAACAAACTACTCAAACTAAAAACTTAGTTTATACAAATAACGTATCATCTGTTCACGTGCTTCGTTAATTTTAGTCTTTGTTCAGACTGGAGACTGGAGGACCGAAATAAATATCCGTTACTAACTACCTACAAAAATTTTATCCTTATTTCTTAACACATAGCTCAATCAATTTACACAAGCTTTCGAATCGAATATCGGCGGTTATTTTATCAATTGTTTGCAAAACAAAACACAGTAAAAAGCCCAATAATTATAAGTTATCCAAGTCTATCTGTGTTCGGACTTACAGTTTCGTCCTATGACTATTAAACATCCACGTGCAAGACTAATTCTCGCGACATCAATTCAAGTGTTGACCAATTTATTCAGTAAATATATTTTACGGAGTCTCGATTTATCAGTTGGCAACACAGCGAGCCTAGGAAACCGTTTATTCCCAAGTAGGCACTTTTGTTGCTAATGTTTCCCGTCTTCTTGAAAATAATTGGAGAGGCTCAAATGCGCGCGGATTTTACGGAATTATGTTAAGTCATTCGGGATTTCTTTTTTTGCCGCGAAATGTTATTATAATTATACGTCGCTCTTCAAAAGAAGCAAATGCAATTATATTGTACCTTGGCCTTGAAGAAACAGGCTTATACCTATACAATAAGCTTTATTTCAAGTCTAGGGTACAATAAAATTATCATGGTTCTGAAATTATCGTTATTAAAATTTCACATAAAGTATTTTTATGTCTTGAGATATTCTCACGTCAATAAGTTTATACCCTATAAAAGGATATAGGATGCTTTTTATCCCGAAAAAATGACAGGTCAATAAGATAGTTACCCTTCCGTAACGAATCAAATTCGACGAAGCCACTGAAAAAGCCCTAGTAGTAATTAATTTTAAAAACATCACTTAATTGGCAAGGCCGTCAATATCTAGACCGAATTCAGTAAATCTTTTTCTTAATACGAATTTACCATTCATTTAAAAAGTTCAATTCTTTTCGCATCTGTAATAGAAAATCCCTCGAATTCTTATCTACGCTCCTCCACCCAAGACAATCAATCACGCTCAGCTGTAAAAGAAGATTCCATTATATCGCTGTCTTTCTTCGTTTTAAAATGAGCATTTTACTATCTGCTATTTAAATTCAATCATATATAATATATAGTTAGGTCCACTTAGCGTTAAATAATATATTTGATAATGATAATTATATGATATATGTGAATAAACTTGTAAAAATGAAATATACAAAAAGCTGACCTTTACACAAAGACAGATTTTAAATAAAACATATACTAAACGCCTAGACTACTACTGTATAGCTTTAATATGTATAGTTTGGTACATTTGAAGAGCAGGCCTTTAGCGGGATTCTGTTTTCTTGTTTAAATATAATATTTTCGCAAAAAAATCCAGTGATTCCTATGTAATGATGATGAAGTAAAAGTTGCTCGATAAAAATATAATCTGTTGGCTTTGATGTTTCTACTTATTACATAAAATCGTCTGAGATGTTAATTCTAATTGCGTCGTTGATCAGAATGATTACTAGCGATATGCAACCAGCTCCAATATCGAGGAGGCCTGTTTCACGTGACAAAGTAATATTATCCGAACGCGGGCGGCCTCACAACGCGCTCTATATTTGGAATTGAATTGAACATTTTCTCCACCAGTTACAACGCTCGAGTGCCCATTTTATTGGTGTGCCGCTTTTATTCTAAAAGGAGCATAATGGTATCCCCTCAAGTGGTTTTCGCGACAGCATGCTAAGGAAGGCGAGTGCTCAAAAGCTATTTTATTTGTGTCCAATCATTATGCGCTCGCACGCCCGTACTCGCAAGCCCGTTTCCGCTGCGCCCCAGTCTCGGTATTGCCAAGTCGTTGTAGGTGTTCAACAAATTTCTGTCTATATTTACACATGTTCTCACGGGCTCAAAGGGGACGGAACAATGACTAAATTAACGGTCTCATCTCATTTAGCTTCCTCCCGCGTGTGCCGGCATTTTCTACTTACAAAATTGTGCAAATACATTCAATTCGTTTTATTGTTTGCGTTCTGATTTCATTATGTTGCTGTAGGTTCTTGGTTTTCTTACTCGTATGTTTCTATATAAATGTATACTACATTTCTACATTATGATTTTGTATCAAGTGTGTCGTTCATTGGGAAATCTCCACAAATATTCATTAAAACATACTTTACTGAATTTAAAAGTACATAATTGTAATGAATAAATGTGTAAATACTTTTTTAACAAACAACTGGGTACATGTCTACAATACGACCTCTGCCTAATTACGGTGTCCCTTATATCGGTTACTTATTTCTTCTTGAAATATAAGCATTAGTAATTTAATTGTATATTTACATTCATTTACTATTTGCTTATGCTTAAAAAATCATTACACAACAGGTTCAAATTCTGTACCCGTTGTGTATTGATTTTATGATCTGTACTTAAGAAATATAAAAAATGACTACCGCAATCAGGCAGGAGTCGAGTTTGTTGAAATTAAACCAACTGTATGTTTTGACTAGCTGTATTTCAAAATATGATAACAACGCATCGCCGCCTCGTAATTCAAATTTAACAAACGTCATCACTCATACAAATTAGCACAGCGGTCAATTCGCGTCGGCACAATGTTTAAAGCGTGTTTGCTAAACATGCCGTTGTTTGTTGACAGATGAGTAAGATGAGCTTATGAGAGCACGTTCTACGATGGGAGCGGTGACCATGCGGAGCGCGCGGAGCATCGCCTGCGCACTCCTCCTGCTGTGCCCGCTGGCGCTGAGTCGTCACGACGATGACTTCGCGTTCGATAACAGTGAAGAGTTCCAGGTGAGTCGTTGTCATCTTCTTCATAGGTTCATATCCAATTTTGAGTCGAAGTCTCTTTGAAACACGGTATTGGATTTTCCGAATCTGGTTCTTAAATGAATGCTAACTAGTTCATGGCTGCTACATACAGTTATTTGTATATGCGGGATTCGTAAGGATGCTTTCCTTTACCACTGACCAAGTGGTATAAATGCGTACTTAGATCTGACAAATTTAGTCGATTATTTTGAATCATAAAACATCCAATCCTGCTAGATTGATTGCTCTATGACGCCGGTATGTGAATTGTATATATTACACATCCAAAACAAGACGCGCGGATCATATTAAAATAGACATTACTGATGTAACTGGTGTTTATATTGGATCTGAGTGTTTGTAGTACCTTTGTTGATTCTGATTTCTGAATACAATATAAGTACTTGTATTACACTCAGTTCCGATATAAATACCTGTTCCTAATATAATAAGTTCTATTAGGAATCAGATCGATGTACATATAACAGTACAAATACTTTATTAAACATTTTACTACCTACTACATATAATTTCTTAACTTAACTTAAATATACGTATCCTAAAATTAGGTACAGTCGTTTGTTTTGGCTTTAGTAAAAGTAAATCAGAAGGAGAAATACAGGAGATGAAAAGCTGTAGGTCCCACACTAGGAAAGTCCTGTATCGTGGGATGTCTGTTATTGATGTTTATGACATAGGTATAAGAAATATCTAGAGTGACTATGCCCCGGACCACTCGCTGTCTATTTGCGCCTATTTCAATCTAGATCGTTATCGCTCTTATTATAACATTAAATGAATGGCTTTGGAGAACCTATTATTCTGAGCACGGGTGAATGAATATAGGTTAACCCAACAGTGAATGGAACTAGGCCGGGAAATAAAAATAATTGCTGAATCGTTATATGATTGTGTACATTTCAATACTACAATAGTAAAGATTTATCACAGAACATTCTTTTTTCAAGTAAAAACATCCATGAATGGATTAGGTACAGATTACCATATTCAATCACACGCAAGCAGAGGTTGCGTATAAACCCATTACCCATTGGTCGCTAGTCTCTAATATTGTTTTACAGTGAGGTGAACATCGAACTATAGCATTTTAAATGTATTGCAATGCTATGTGAATATTTCTTCCATTCGTCTGTTTAAGTCAAGTAGTTTAATGGTATTATTTGTAAGAAAACCTATATACCATGATTCAAAAATTGTCTGGTTCCCCTATCTTAGGGTTACGAAGGTCAGATCGGCAGTCGCTTCAATGTAATTACCAGACTCGCTAAATCCTGGATCATGGCTAAGCGGACCCCGTCTAAAACACGGGACATAACGCTAGGAAGATGATGATGATTTGTAAGAAAACCTATAAGATATCAGTTCTATACAACAGAATGGATTAAGTATTGTATACTTAGAAATAACTATTAAAATCACACAACTTTTCAGGTGGAGCTGACGGCGAACCACTCAGAAATAGAAAAAAATGGCCTAAGAAGGTTATGGGGTGTTCCTGACACATCGGCCTACGTGGGACACCTATTCCGTATGGAAATACCTAAAGAGGCGTTCTCCGGCGAAGTTTCAGCTTATAAGGTATAACAAAGAGTTCATTCATTATTAATACGAATTATCAGGGTCTCTGTTTAATTTTAATTATATGTTAAAAATTGTTTGATTAAAAAGGGCTACTACAAGATAGAAGACTATTTAAATGATAAGAATATATGGTTAGACCCAGAATAGGCTGTTCGCCTGCACTGCTAAATTTACATTCACGTATAAATTGTAACTACGTGAACTTGGCATTTTAAAAGAGTACCTACCGAGTTTTTTGCCGGTTTCTTCTCGGTAGAATGTACTTTTTGAACCGGTAAATATTGATCTCATTCTGACCATTTATAAGTGCTTTTTTTAAGCCTACGTAAATAAAGACAATTTCATTTAATTTCATTAATTATTTCATCGTAACGGTTTTGGTTCCCTTTTATTTATTGTAATTCGATCCATTTATCATGAACATTGCCAACCTAAGCTATCGGTCCCTCAGAATTGCCTCCTCTCGTTTGTATTAATTACTGTTCGTAGAAGCGTCCCTTTCGGTGCTTTACTGTACTCAGACTGTTGTCTTGTTCTTTATGTATCTACGTAAACGTAATAGCCTGTTATTATTTTTCTATTCAAATCAGTTATCAATCGACACAGTAATTAAGCTTTCACACTCAAGCCGCAAATGATTTCACTGTCATACTTTAGCTCCAATCCAACAGAAAATAGTCAATAAGATAAGCTGCGAGTGTCTATATTTAGTACGTTCAACTCAGTTGTTATCTGAGGTTCTACATGTGACCTATAAATGAGCAGCAAAGTTCAGTCCTTATTGAGCTTCATGAGAAACTGGTAGAGAATTAATAAACAATTAATGGACGATAAATACGAAGTCCAAGGTTTTCCCAACAAGGAACAAGCTTCAATTGACTACAAATAATTGATGCACTGTGATTGTGTTAGTAATCGCGTGCATTCAGCTATTTGTTGTAGCGCAAAGTTCAACTTCTCAATCAAACTTTATAGATTCGCCGAGATATGGGGAAAGTTAGAAGGTTGGAGTAGGGTTGCCAACTTTTTTTACAAGAAATAAAGTATATTCAGCTCTATGAAGAATATTAAACAGTATTTTATTTATTTATTGATTTAAATACATATTTTTTAGAGCTTCTCGCACAACTTACTAATTTACAAGCTTTTTTAAAACGTCTAAGAATAACACATAATAATGTATTTACATTTGGTGCTGAAAACAATATTTTGTATACTTTATTTTTGTTCAACAGTAAAAAATATAATTTAGTGAAAAACAGTATAATAGGTACTGTTTAAAACAGTATAGTTGGCAACCCTAGGTTGGAGTCGCACACGGGAGTCGCAGGTGGAATCAATAGAAAATTACATTTTGCCTTTTCTTCGTACGGCGGTCATCTCTGCGATATTTCTATTACAAGTGTTTCGCAAGACGGTGTTTCAATTCGAACTTTATGAACATCAAATATTTGTGTATTCAATGGATCTTTCCGATAGGATTTATCCTGTTAGCATGGGAAAATAGCGCATCGTTATAATCGCGATTCAATCTGTTTTCAGCGAAACGGAAGTTACCAAAATACATTACTTGTATTGTTTGTACAAAGATAAATAACTCTGTAGACCCGCGTATAGTTTTCTCGGTACACATAAATTACGCACCGTTTCAGGAAACTCGTCGCATCTCGTCAGGGCATTACGTCTCAAGAACTTTCCTTGTTTTTATTTCTCGTCCCGTTTACTTTTATTTCTCGAAATTCTTTTACATTATTTGTTTGTATCTGTATCTCTTAATTTTTTTTATTTTTAACCTAGTTACCTGTTTCAGCTATTTTCGTGTTTTTTGTATAGATATGTAATGCTCCAATAACTTTTGAAACTATACGCAAGCGCTACTCTTTAATAATCTCAAGTCACTGGATACTCATGTATAAAATACATTGAATAATATAACAAAAGACACGTTCCTAAGTCTCATTTTAAATTGTATTATGTATAAAATAAGTTTTTGTACTAGTGTGAGTACCTATATAATTAAAATGTCGTCAAAAGTTAACATTTTAGATCCCGCGGGAGGCACTAAAAAGATAAAATTCTAACAAACCGCAGATAATACTTCTCAATTTACTCAATATACATATCTATGGCTATGGACGTCTACGGACGTGTAACTATGATCCAGTTTGTCTGGTACCCTTGTCTAAGAGACACGAAGGTCAGATAGGCAGCGCTATGTAAAAACCCGACTCGCTCGATAATCCTGGATCATGATCTAAGTACACCCCAACTAAACAGGAAATAACGCAAGGAAGCTAATGATGGAAATATCTCCCATTATTTGCAGGTCCGCTGGAACCACGGACGGCGAATGCCGAGCTGGCTGGCCGTGGACTCGAGGCACGGCCTGATCAGCGGCATTCCGCAGCACTCCGACCTGGGCGCGCACACCTTCACCGTCACCGCCCTCGGCCGCACACACGGGCTCACTGCCACAGACTCCTTTACGATCGAGGTAGGCAGCCCATTTATCCTGAACCTGTGTCCTGAACACAATAAAGCCGCACTTAAAATAATGTGCACACTGTGTTCATCCTAGCAAGTCGTAAAAAGTGCATTGGATATTGGGTCTGTAATGGTGTAGACCATGAGCTACCATATTTCACTACCACTTGTCACTATTTATTTTTATCGTCACCGCGTATGGATGCATCCACGGGCTCACCGACACAGACTCCTTTATGATCGAGGTACCGCATTTACCTCTAAAAAACCCACATTAGAAAGGACTAAAAAAGGATGTACGAAGTGTGTTTCTTGACTAGTATGTCGTCAAAAGCGACTAATAGTGTGTCCACTTGTCATTATTTTTCACAATTTTTCATCAAATCAATTATATTTATGGGCTACAAGTCGTTAATGGCTTGCTCCTTCGTAAACTCTGCCTAGCCCTTTGGGGGACGGGAGCGGTCTAATATATGTATGTAAAAATAAAGCAGCCTTATACTCGTTCAATCTATTATTTACAAATTATGTCGCGGTTGACCACATCAAAATGGGCTTACGTTTATTGTTGACCAATACTTAATAGTAGTATTAATCCATCACGTTCCTACAAAGTAATTATTAATAACAAAAATACATATTAAAGGTGTCAAATAGATTACATATAGTGTGGTTGCAGTTAACAACATTTCCTCTCAATGCCTGAAAACCTCGCCATCAAAACGGACAAACGCTCTAGCCACATAAATATTTGTAAATAAGAAATCAGAACATATCAAATATCATATTTATTTACAAATAAGAGATCAATGGTCTATTCAAGATTTCTTGTGCACACAGCTTTGCCTTGATACACATCACAAGCGCACCGTCTAAGATAACACAATGAGTCCTTTGTATGCTTTAAAACAAACGCCAGGTACCTATAATATGTACATGTCAGAGGGGTGACTAACTCCACTTTAAAGGTAGGAAGATACATATGTATTTCTGTATTATATCTGCTTAAGCAGACAAAAGTCTGACTCAGACTGATTACCGAGAAAGTATGTTTAAGGAAAACTTGACGGTTTAACGTAAAGGTAACAATAATAACAAATATGCTTGTAAAAATAATCCAGGCCACTAAGACGCGTTACGAGGTTTGACTGGCTCGATGGCACATTCGGTAGTGACTCTACCCCATGCACAAAGAGTTGTGGGTTCGATCCCCACTCAGGGCAAATATTCGTATGATAAATACTTGGGTTTATTCTGCTGTGTCTGGGTTAATATCCAATATTTAAGTATGTATTTGTTATACCACTGTTGATTCTGACATCCGTAATACAAGTATTTAAGCTATTTACCTCGGAGTCAGATCAATGTATGTGATGTAGTCTGATATTTATATTTATGATATAAGATTAGACGAATTCGATTTCTAGAAAAAAAAGAAGTTGGAATTGGTCGTTCACATACTTGCTCACTGATGAATGCCGTCTGCTTATCTTTAGTTCAATATTTGACACGGCTGCCAGTGGGTATGATTCACCTATATTATTACCGAAATGGACGCGATAACTGTACCGGCCTGTCAATACAGTCGGGAGCCTTGCATACCAATTGAGCTCAATTACAGCTGCTACACATCGTCAAATGTTAATTGATTTAGCGAGATAAAATTGGACCGTGAACCGCAGACGAATTGATGGCAAAGACCTCAGGACATCCACCTTATTTTGTGTATCGGCCCAAAATCAAATAACAAATTGGGGTCGTTACAGTGAAGCGAGTTGGTTTATTGCGTTATCCGTGTAATAGGCATTCGAATGTAATTTGCAAGCGGGATACATAATTTATCGTAAATAGCTTCCATTCACTCGCTTGGCTGGATTCCGGTTTGTCGCTGTAACCAAAGAGTTAGCTTCGTCGGGAAAAGTTATTGAGAAATCAGAAATATGTCTCGACGTAATTTTTTTATCATCTTAAATTTTTTCAGGCCCTAAAATAGTTTACTCAATATTGAAAGGACTCTTTGACTTTTTTCCGCAGTTAAAAAAAAAGATATCTTTTTCTTGCTTACGTTCCTGTCGGGGTCCGTAGTAATCTCGAGCTACGTTCAAAGATTAAAACCAATTCTTGTCGTATTTGAGCTGTCCTATACAATCAACTTAAACAATAGGACCTAGTTAATAACTTTGAGCCAAATTCCCTGGAATGACCCGCTAGTTATTCGAAGTCTATTTAAAACACAATCAATTTAACATTACAGGTAAAGAAAGCGGAAGATAAGCCTGAGTCGAAGTACGGCTCGTGCGGCGGCAGCGAGAAGCGGCTGGTGCTGGTGGTGCTGGTTGACACCGCCTTCCACCAGGTGGCGCCGCGGCAGCGCATCCGCGCGCTCATGGACCTCGCCAACTTCATGGCCTTGGACTGGGTGAGGACTGAGAACTCATTTGTTACATCGGCATAGCTCTAACTAGGCAGATGGAGTTGAACTAATTTCGTGACCCTGGACTGGGTGAAGATGATGAAAAAATGAAAAGTATGAAGTTTGTTATATCGCCGGCACAGCATTCGCGCTTGGGACTTTTCTAACTTCATCTCTGGTCTGGGTGAGGACAACTACTTGTTTCATAGATTATTGGGGTTGTTGACCTTTGTAAGAAAGATGTGGATGAAAGCAGGTTTTCCAAAAATCATTCCATTTCAAGCTTCAGGCTTCGAGCTGTTGCCATATCGTAATTGTCATATAATAATTTCATTTCAGGACGAATTCTCCATGGCGCCATACAAACCCGATTCGGCGCAGGCGCAGACCGTGCTCATGACGGGCCCGGGCAGCACCGTACAAAGGCGCGGGGACGCCACGACGGCCATATACTTGAACGTAAGTACATTTTGAAAGAACGTCCCTATTAAAATTGATATTGTTTCATGCATCTCCTCAGTAAACGCCTAAGAGGGCCTAATGTTGTATTAAAGTAAGATTAAGTTTGTTTTCCGTTTAAAATAATATTACTAAATATAATTTTATTTCCGTTTAAAATAATATTACTAAATTTAATTATGATTTTAAAATGCTATCCCTTTCGCATAAGAAATTAAAAATAAAGGAATGGAAAATATTTTAAACACTAAAATAACGTTACATAACACACAAATTAACTAAAGAAATAATAGAATTCTACTTTTCATATACATAGGAATATAGATAATGCAACAAAACTGGGCATTCTCACAAGATGCTCATTTGCGAAAATAAAGGACATATACCATCATAAAAATACAAGGGAATCAATATAATAACATTTTGTTTAACAGGTGGGGTGCGAAGAGAAACTCTGGGCTCGGCACAAGGTGCTGGTAGCTGGCATACGAGAACAATCTCGTGACGGCACTCTGGCTCAAGTTCTACGGTTACCTGTGCTTGGCTGGAGACTCACAGCTGTCAAGCCCGTCTCCAGGCTTAAGAGACAGGTGAGATAACCAACTAAGCACCCTCGAGATACAATAGCAGACATACGCGTGATGCGTGACGTAACTCTTATGCTCATTGCTCGGACTAAGGTCCAAGTACATAGCAGGTATACGTGTGAAAACATTGGCTCAAATTATCTAGCTGTCCTTGGTGAACAAGCGATTGACATCTTTGTCAAGCCCGTCTCCAGGCTCCAGAGATAGTATATGACGTCACACTTTAAGCAGAAGTGGCGAAGCTGAAAAGTCAGTCCTATAACAACAACCTTCAGCAAATATTTGCGTGAAATCACGGGCTCAACTACTAAGACTCAGAGCTCGACGTTGTCATTTGAGTATGTTATGCTGTTACGTCAATCCTCGGTATATCAATACAAAATTTCATGAAAGCTAAGTTGTCATGTCATCTACCCTATTTCCTCGGTAATAAGGCACATATTGCAATTCCAACAGTCGAACTACGACGACGACGACGGATCCGGCGCCCTCGACGACATTTACGACGACGAAGACGACGGCGACTACAGCGGCTTTGAGGACGACGCCGTGGACGACGACGACCCCAACCCGACAGTCGACATGGTGAGTAACCGACAGACGCCATTCGTAACGAGCACACCGAGCCAATCTTGCCAAGAGGAAATCAAACCAAGGCTGCTCAACCTTGTTAAATCACGCCATCGACTCACGCCACTAACATGTTTTGATGAACAGAGCGCTGCTACCATACGGTGGATCCAGGCTAGTTCTAGCTAATTATACATTACTCATAATTATACGTTCCTTTTAGTTGATTTATTGTTTTAATCGTATTAGAGCCATAAGGTGGAAATTTAGAACTCCCAATAAATCTATCCTGTGCTGCGCATTGCAGTGCGTTAGGTATCGTAATCGTCCAATATCACTGATGCCTATTGTTGTTAGTTACTTACTTAACATCACGCCCATAATCCCCGAAGGGGTAGGCAGAGTCAAAGGGGCAGCATTCCCCTTCAACCACATTCAGCCAAAAATAAAGCCGGGCTGGGTTAGATGGAAAATTGTGAAAAAGCAATTACAAGCGGCCAACCTGTCGCCTACACAATCTCACACCGAAAACCCGATATACCATTAGTCGCCTTTTACGACATGCTAGGCAAGAACCACAGTTGGCATATTCTTTTGAAGTCCCAGACCAACATGGGACAGTGGACTGGGTTGGATGAAAAGCTGTGAAAAAGGAGTGACAGTTGATTAATACTTATTTACTTAAAGCAGTTTATTCTTAAAAATTGCTCAAAGCGAACCATTATCAAAATTCGGACGTCCGGTTGAGCAGCCTTGAACAAAACTAACACAACATCGTGTTTTGGGTTTTAATGAGCACAAATATAACCTACTGTAATAAAAAGTCGCATAAAGGCGATTTGACACCAACCATTGGTTGCAGCTATCCAAGCTTATTAATAGGTACTCATAACAGGGCCTGAGCACAAATATATGTTTGTACATAACACATACAATTGTAGCACTATGTAAAATGTCAAAACTTTTATCTTTTATCGAGAAGAAGTGGACAAAACTTTGCTTTTACCGAATGTATGGTAATATATTTTTGGTCAGCCTGTATATTATAACAATGTACGTTTATAGCATGGGAAAACACTTCATCAAAGGGACAGAGTATATTTAAAATTAAAATAATAGTATTTAATCGTTTAAAAAATACAAGTCTAAAAATGTTTTTAATCATGTGTGAATGTAAAGGCTACACATATATTATCAATTACTTCATAAGTTAACCTAATTATTTTTTACGCATAGCTTCTATACATATAAAGGTGTATGTTAAAAAGGTTTAATTGTAAAGGAAATACTATTTTCTATTTATTAGTTAGTAGTTCATACACTGATATAGATATAGCAACCTATGCGTGAATTTATTACATAAAAACGGTGTATTGTCGAAATCTACTCATAATATCACCCCTGCTATGAGAATCATCCTTTTAAGCAATGTTAGAATCTTTGCATCTCTCATTTATTCATTGGAAAATATCAATCATTTCATACACATTTTCATTACTTACGTAACTATTTCAATTATACAATTAAGAACTAATCAATCATTATGTATCATAAATAGTATCTGATTTTCCTTTTATTTTATGTAAAAGGTATATTTGTCAATATTCTATTCTATAGACTCACATTTATTGTTTTATAATTCAAATACAATAACAGCAATGTTTCTGCTTATTGTGCAAAATGCTGTAAATTATCATATTTTGATTTTAACTGCTTGAATAAATCAATGGAAAATACAAATTTTCTAAATTTCTTCATTTAAATATAACTATATCAAATTTCCAATGAATGAATAATCATAGTTTTTCGAATGCATATCTTGCACTTGTCTCGTAATAGCGGTATTGCATCGGGGTCCACGTATAGCATGGAATGCTGAATGAATTCGTATATTTATATGTTAAACTTTAAGGGGTTGGTTTCTGTCCTGGAATCTTTATACTTTAACCTTCATTTTCTCAACTGTACACATTGATGAAAGGTCTAATAGCCATTATCTAGCTAGATACACATGTATAAAATGATTGCTGTATGGAATTCTTTTCAATTCGAAAATTTTTAAGTAAAGATCGTCATTAAATGTGTGTATTTCATCTTTATGTACTGTTTTCTAAGTCAACCTTTTAATAGTACCTACCTACACTCCAAAGAAAAAAATAAAGGATCCCATGGATAGTTAATCAAGAAATATATTTCTATCTATACACGAAAGTTTGTCGTATCATTCATTCATAACATAGTCATATCACCGAAGAATCATCAGTTCATGCGCGCTAATACATTCACAAAGGGGTTCTTTAATTAAAACGTGAGCTTTGTGTGTGGTTATTTAACATCGCTGCTTCGAAATTTCTGCCGCTTACCATGTTTCGCTGTAAATATGGACTAAAAAATACTGCCAAATAACACTGTGTGTTCGATGTTCAATCAACGATGAAAGCGACTTGTTACTAAGAAATTATTTAAAATCTTATAAAAAAATTGTTTATAATTACGGGAGGATTTGACCGACGTGTTGTTGATCCTGTCTTTTACAAGTCTATCGCGCTTTTGGGTGCTACGCTGCTTATTATCGTCGTGCGATCCGTCAAGGGAAAGTTGAGCCAAGTTTGAAATGTTTGCTACTACGTGCACACAGGACGTCGACGAGCGAAACCATAGCTTAAAAATAAACCTCACCTTTTGCAATGCACGCGCACTCACTAGTGAGCCAGTGTTAACCGTAAAATGCAATATCGACGGCAATCAAATCGACGCATCTCGAGCAATAACCACAGACAGGGCTCGCCACCGGCCGAGTGATAGACACCGCGAGCGCTTCCATTCGGCGGGTGGCAGGACGTGCCTACTAACGTTGTGTTGTCGTGCCGCGCGTCAGGTGCCCTCCCCCGCCCCGCACCCCCACCGCCATCACCACGGCGAGCCGCCACACACCACCACCGACACGTTTCAGACCGAGCCCGCCGCGCCGACGCCGTCCCCCTCCCCGCCCCCGCCCCCGCCTACCCCCTCCACGACTGAAGCCCCCACCACGCTCCTCACCACCGCCTCCACCCCCACTTCGCCCCCCCCGACTACAGTCCCCCCCACCGAGGAATACATCACCGCGCGCGAGGAAACCACTCCCGAGCCCGCCTCTACTAATATGTATACCACGGAGGTTTGTCGTAACCCGCTATCCCGCTTTGCGTGTTCCGTGTCGCATGTGTGTGAAGTAGTTTGCTACTGTGTGTTGCGATTGATAAGTAATGTGACTTGTACACCATTCACCTTAAATTGTTACTCACGGATATTGAGCAGAGATGCGTTCAATCGGTTTGTCCCTCTGGCAATTTAACCATTTGATTGCATGCAATGCGATTACACTTTACAATTTGTTTACACAGTTCATGTCATCAGAATAATCCTATTTATTAAATGAGGATACAGGGGAATGTCTGGGGGTTACACACACTGACAGAAAGCAACGTTACGCGGAATATTAAACCAGCGAAATCGTTTATGACCCCTGTCTTCTATTGGATTGTGTAAATTACATTTATTTAGTAGTACCCTTGGATCCAGCACTCGGTTGATGATAATGGGCTCTCGCTATGCGAGTACACCCAGAGGCTTCTAGGGGTGACGATTCAGGATTGGTTTGATGATATGGACTAACAATAAAAATAATTGCATTACAAATATGTCATAACATTAATGTACATATAAGTACCTTTAATATTCGTGATGGCATAACGTAGTCAGAGCTTTTAGTTTATCTAGATTTAAAAAATAACAAACTTTAGTCATAACGATACTTCATCTAAATTAACAAATTAAAACATATTCGCTCACCTAACATTAATATACTTACAGAATGTTATAATTTATCACATATACAATTTTGTCCTTATTTCGTAGTTGGTAAAGATTCTTTAGATTGTCATGTGCATAATTAGTAAAAATGTATGCTGTAGATAAAAATAAGGTTATTTGATTATCGATTACTTCCTAGTTTTTGCACCCAATAGAAAAAACGTTTTTAATTTCTGAATGTAACTTAGCATGTGTTTTCACTTTAGTTTTGCAACATGATTTCAAAATTTCCCACAACAGGCTACTACATAAGATTTCTCTAATTAACAGGAACATCCAGTGAAGATAACGCCATACTCAGAATCAGTATCAGAATCGAACCATGTCAATGACACTGTAGAAGTGGAATCCAGGGTCTTTGGGCTACCGACGAACCTGATACCCGAGAATACTCCGACGACTACAGAATATGATACGGTATGTACTTTATTTATATATTTTTCTAACAAGTCTGTTTCGTACCTTCTTACTTCACTCATGTAGATATTAATAAAGACTAATGTCCATAGTGTGGATTTGAAATTAACTGGGATATAGTGGCGTGGAGAACTCTTTAATTAAGCAATCAATCACACCCAATATTTGACAAATTAATTGTTGTTTGAAATAGCCTGACTAGGAAATGTAAATGTGTCGGATCGAAAAAGTAAAATACCAACTAAAATATCAAAATAAATATTACTTTTCCTGTAAACATGGATACCTAATCAGTTTCTTAATATAATAATATTATTTATTAAATACATAACGTACATATTCCTTTTTGGGCTATAAATTAATCTTACATCCGAACTAATATCATTATCATTGACGTAAAGACAACGACTTTGACAATTATGTGATAGCGTACATGTTAAGACAAAGTATTTTTATCAAAACAAAAGCGTTACATTTTTTTAAACTCAAAATAACAGTCCTATATATCCTAATGGCTGCTTATTTTTACATTTTAAAATAGGTGGTCTATTACTTTGTCTTTGGAGAATAATTGAGATGAACCTAACTGCAATAACCATGCACAAATGTAAAAAGTAGCCTCTTTATTCTAGTAATCTATCCTTGAAACTATCCTTATATTTCTGTGATACTGCATCTTTTACGAGATTTTATTTGTAAATATGTAAATATGTTGCATTATGAAAACAGTTTAATATAACTGTTGCTAATATATTTCCGAGCACTTGAATTCGTTGTCTTGCCGTCTACTCACCCTGGGGTTGCCAACATTTATAAAATACATATTTAGTGAAAAAATTAAAAACATAAAGTCAGGATTAAATTTAAAATGGTACGCTGGCTTATAAACAATTTAGATTATCGATACTAAGTGACCATTCTGTTGTAACGATACAATAAATCAACAATTTCACTTGTAATTATTCACCTAACATCAGTAGGATAGTGTAACATAGTTGGCGACCCCACTCACTACACATTTCGTGAGCGTGGCATGGCACTTTCAGCAAACAATAACAATTCGCGAGACGTTCAAACTGCCGCCGCCGTCGTCGTCGTCGGAAGCGCCCGTGACGGTGACGTCATCGGAGTCGATAGCCGTGTCGTCGACGGCCGTCCCGGCCAGCACGGCGCCGGCGCCGCCGGTGCCGCTGCCGGTGCCGGCGCCCGTGCCGCCGGTCGCTAACACCGCCGCGCCCTCCACCACCGAGGAGCCCACGACCACGCCCACCGCCCCGCCCACTACTGCACAAGAGGCGACCACACAGGTTTGTCATGTAGCCTCGAGTGAGCTGTCGCAGAGATTCTCTTTTGTTTCTCGAATCATCACAGACTTGATTTCTTTTTATTTGTATATCTGCCATAAAGTTTTAAAATTGGTTACAGGTTAAATACCTACATAGAATAGTTATCGATTCTGACTCGAATATATCTCTGCGACACAGTAATATAAACAAAAGAGTCTGTATTGTTATAGGCGTTTAGTAAAAAATGTTTTAACGTTGCTATCATTAAATCATTGTTTACTTTTGCGTTTGAACAGAATACAGATATGAGGCTATAACAAACTAAATATACATATTACTAAATAAACATAGAGTGGTACATGATTGAACACACGTAGAATTATCTTCTTACTAACTGTATAGATTGGTGTGAATTGGCGTTTCGATTTGGCTACCTCGTGTTCTATCTATCATGGCAATGGAACAAAGGGCAAATTCAAAATTTCTTCTCTCATATCATAATCTACTTTCTGGGATTTGGTTTCTGTATATAAATACTTAAGGTTTACAGTTATCTGCCGTTTAAATATCCTATTGACATGTAAGTATACCGAGATTCGATAAATTACATTATGGCGAAGTAATAAACGATACATTTTATCAACTGTACTTATCAACTTTAAAAAGAAAATTATATATGTATGAAATCTTATTTAAAGTATCCCTATGTTTTTATCTTCTAAGCAATGCATTTGAAAAATTTTAATGATATAAAAAAATGATGAAATTAAAGTCGAGTTGATTATTTCTAATTTGAATGTACGACGAACATAAATTACCTGTTATTCTTAATTATACGGTAAATTGTATAGTATCAATAATAAATAAATTCAGACAGCACACATCCTTCGCTGTTTTTAAACTAAAAAGCTTTATCACTGCATTATACATGAAGACTCAAAGTAAGACCGAGCTCAAAAAATATTTGTTATCAATAGGTGGAAGAGGGTCATAGCCCCATCATTTCATATGTTAAGAAATAATTAGGCACAGATTAATGAGTACTTAAAGAAATATGATAAATTCGGAAACCAGTCTTACTACTAAAATACCCATCCATGTATATGCAAGTAGGAAATCAGGTGTGTCTGTCTCAAGCCAGTAACCTGTGCAACATTTAGAAACGAAAACCCCTGTGCTAAACAGGTCAGGTATTTTACACATCATTCCAATATTCCAGGACATGTCGCCGTCAAGCGAAAGCTCGAGCACCATTGTGGGGCGCACGACAGAGACGGTGCCGTTCCCCATGCCGGTCACCGTGCCCATGCCCGTCAACCAGCCGCCCACGCTCAAACACCATATGAAGAAGCTGGCCATCACTGCTGGGAAGGCGTTCAGGTATGATTCTAGCGCTGGTGCCAACGAGGTAGTCATAGTAAGCGAAGTTAGGATCGCTCTTCAAGCGAAAGTTTTAATGGCGATTTGGGCCAACATTTTTTAAAAGCGCCCAGGGTTATATGTTTTGATCGCGTATTAGGCAAAACGGTTTAATAGGGGCACTGGCGAAATGCATTTTAGTTTCTTTTTTTCACTTTTTAAATTTTGTTTGACTATCAAAATACTTTCACTTGAACATACTAGTATGTTAAAAAGCGCCCTTTATCTAATTTAAAAAGCGCGAGGTTAGAGATTATTTCAAAATTTATTGCATAATTTGGGCAGGGGCTCGTATTCATCTGTCAGATTAAGATTGTTGCCTATATTACTTATATGACCAATTTACTCGCTAAACAACTTACGCTTCGTCAATATATCCGGAAGACAAATCAAATTATGAGTAGTCAGTTTCATATGTGATATCTAAATCATTGCCCCAACGGCGCTGTCAAATTTAATTTATGAATAGATTTAATTAAAAGTTGTTGTTTCTGTTTCAGATACATAATACCAGCAGACTTATTCACCGACCCTGAGGAGGGCAGCAACCTCACTTTCACGATGTACGAGGCGGAGAACGTGCCGCTGAGCAAGACCTCGTGGATACAGTTCATACCCTCCAGCAGGGAAGTGTATGGATTGTGAGTAGATATGCCGATTTATTATTATTTTTTGTATAATAAGCGTTAATCAAGGCATGGCAAACTTGTAAAATGGAGTATGGTTGTAATCAGTGCCGTATTAGCCATATAGCAGAAGGTAGCAAATGCTACGGGCCCCGCGCTTTGGGGGGCCCCGCTTTACATTTGTAATCGGATACCCCATTGGACAAAGATCCAAATAAAGACATTTATTTTTTGCAAGAGCCTTTTGGTCAGCATTTGCTACAGGCCCCGCGCCGGCTAGATCCAGCACTGGTTGTACTAGCACCATACTATTACAATAACCCATTCTATTATAAAAAAAAGATAATTCATATTCATACACAGGCTACCGAGAGTCATCGCGGCTCTGTATTCAGGCCTAATTATAGTAATAGTTCTTTAAAAAAGTGTAAATTTCAAACTCTGGTTATTAACCCAGTGATCTAATTGCGTAGGCCGCTAGAATCGCACGTGTCCCGCTGGAACTTCATCGTAGAAGCACAGGACAGCGACGGCCAGGTGGCGCGCGGCCCGCTGGACATCACCGTCCAGCAGCACAAGAGCGGCCGCACCGTCAATCACCAGTTCGTGATGCGCTTCAAACTACAACGCCACTACAACAACACCATCGACTGGCAGATCAAGGCCCTCGAAGGATTCGTCAACTTGTTCAGAGACACCGACATGGAACATCTGACCGTGCTCAATGCAACCCAGAACGGAGATATCTGCGAGTTCGTGTGGACTAATGACACGCTGCCAAAAGATCCGGCGTGCCCAATGGACGATATTAAGCGGCTTATGAAGGTGACTTGACATTCATAACTCATGTACTACATAATGCATATCGCGTTTAGTCCCGTTAGTATTATTTCTTAAAATATTTACGTCAACATATGATCTCAAACGCAAATCACTGATCTGTCTCCATGAGTTAATGGCACATTCACTCGGCTTTTTTCTGCCAGAATGAATATTCAGGGAAAGGACGTAGAATTAATAAGTTAATTGTATTACATTGTTTAATTAAAGTCCGGTCGGTGTTTTCAAAGTTTCTTTTGTAAACGTTTACCAACGGGTTAGAATATACTTTATTATACAACGAGAAAGCGAAGCAGCTTGCCTACGCCCAAACAACTTGATAAAATTGCTATAATAAAACAATACTAGTCATATCTTGAAAATTGATAACAAAAAACCCCGGTCCCTCCACACGAAGTCATGAGAAATAACAATCGAATTGTAGATAATGGAGTCAGAGTCGGAGGCCGGCAGCCCGTCGGCGGGGCTGGCGCGGGCGATGTCGCCCGAGCTGAAGGTGAGCGGCGTGTCGTGGCGCGGCGCGGGGCCGTGCGCCGCCGCGCGCGCCACCAGCGCGCCCGACACCTACCCGCCCGTCACGCGCAACCAGGTCGACCACCTCACCGCCACGCCCGGACACCTGCTCGTTTACAAAGTGCCCGAGGTCAGTTTACCTATTAACATTTTAATAAACAGACATTTAAACCCAAACAAATATTTTTCATCCCGCGAAAATTTACAAATAATATCTTGTGTCTCTGTAGCAGACCGATTTCCATGTGGGCAATGAATGCATATTTTCTAGTGTCGGTACTGACTTTTAAATACAACATAGTATAAACACAGTTGCCGCATCTATCTGTTTGCTTAAATATTTTAAACTACGCATGGGATGTTGATTCGGTTTTTTTACCCATAGATGGAAAGAGTGATTCATGGGGAAGGTTTATATGTATAATTTTATATTGTTTTATGCTTATCGTAAGCCGGGGTGGGTCACTAGTAAAATAATGAACTAAAAGCTCTTTTAAACCGTTTAACTCTAAGCCACATATCCGGCTTGAAGTACCAGTCGTCAAAAGTCTCATAAAATGTTCCCTCGAATTAGGACACGTTCTACGACCCCGAGGACGGCGGCACCAGCAAGTTGCACCTGTCTCTTCGGTACAACGACCGGTCGGAGCTGCCAGCCGGACATTGGCTGCAGTTCGATGCGCGCAACCAGGAATTCTACGGTCTACCTGCGCCTGGCGACGAAGGAAGAGTGCATTATCAACTGGTATGGATCTGTTTCTATACCTTCTGCTTATTTCGTAAAAAAAAAGTACACTAAATTTATATGACACTCACACTGGAAACCGAAACATCTTTTGTCTATTGTCTAGTTCTTGTATTAGCTATGACGTCTATTAAAAACCAGTGAAATGAATTTATTCGTATCTGAGATCGTATAACACCAATATCGATTTTGTTTGCTTCATCAATTTTTCTAGAACAGACCTATCTCTGGCTCTCTACAAAGATGTTTTACTATAAATTTTTTTCATGTTCATACGGTCCCTGAGAGTATTTTCTCTTTAGTACTGAGACTTTTGTTATAGAGTTCAATTCTACATATCTGTCTCTAATATAAGACTGAACGAACACGGAAGTAAAGATGTTAATACTGCAATGTGTACTTCTAAATCGTACAATTAGGGATTGCACACCAGCGGCATTTCTTGTTGGACGCAATACATGACCCTGGATCCATCAGAAGTAAAATTGTGTTAGGCCCAGCTGGATTGCTTGATCCAGCATTCCAATCTCTAGTAGAGATTGAAATCCAGCACCATCGAACCAGCACATATCTCTGGATTGAGCAAAGCTAAATTGTCCCGGGCCCCGCCGAATTGCTGGACCCAGCATTGCAATCCCTACGTACAATACAGAATTTCTTAACCATCTTCCCAGATCGCCGAAGACTCGAGCAAGAAGAGCGCCTACGACAGCCTGGTGGTGGAGGTGGTGAAGGCCCCGCCCATCCGGCCCACGGTGGAGTTCCAGATGACGATGGACTACCCGTTCCCCGCGCTGGCCTACGACGCCAACAACAAGCGCAAGGTCGTCGAGAAGCTGGCTGCGCTCTTCGGACAGAAGGAGACGGACAATATAAGAATACACAGCATCACGAATAATCCTACTACTATTATTTGGTGAGTCATCTTTGTTGAAGCCTACATCGTTATGATAGTGCAATACCGCATAACCGGCACAATTATACTTTGTCAAAAGGCTTATCTATTAATGTATTTATTGTTAACGTTAAACTTTGTAGAAAATTGCACACAGTAGTAGTGGACTGGTAGACGCTACGGGTAAATAAATAAATATTGCTCTATTTATTTCATTGGAAAATACCTAGATTAAATGGATCTTAATATATAGATATAATATTTGGAATAAATTACATACATACACTTGTTTTAAAAATAAGTATGTAAATAAATGCCCATAATAGTCATTATTCAAAGATTCTCGTTTCCACCATACGATAAATTTATTTACTTTCTTCTTTCCAGGTACAACACAAGCCTTCCTATGGATAGGTGCCCAAAGAAAGAGATAGAGGAACTTCGCAAGATGATCATAGTGGACTACAGGGGCGCGGCCGGCGGCGCGCTCAAGGAGAACGTTGACCACGTGTTCGACAAGGACCTCAAGGTGATGTCCATCCGGCTGATCCCGCTCGGCCTCTGCGCCGACCAGGCCACCAAGGTGCCCAAGACCAACATTCAATTGCATCCGGCCGGTAAGTGATATATAGATTTTTTGTTTTTGCCACATGGGTATAATACTTTTGTTGTCTTTTACGCTTATGACACTAATGCGAACAGACGTTATTTGAATTTACGATATTTTTTACGTTCCAATATTTGGCAGTTTGTCTAATATTCTATTCAACAGTTTTTAGAAGTTACTAGTTAGCCCAAAAATCAATGTATATAAATCTATAATGGTGCTTTTTGGCACTCCATAAAGTATAACTCGACGTATAAAGCACTTATAAAAGATGAAGACAACGACTGAGCGTGATTTTTAAAGACAAAGACACATTACGCCTGTCTCAGAAAACCTGATAGCAAAACTATTAAACCAACAGAATATGATGACAAATGAATGGTGTTATGTTCCACCCCTCAGGGTCAAGCAACCAACAGAGCAGTAAGACAGCTAGCGCAGACAACGGGTACCTGGTGACGTTCATCATCCCGGCCGTGGTGATCGTGTGCATGATCCTCGTCGCTGGCATCATCGCCTGCGTGCTCTACAGGCGTCGGCGAACAGGTAACTGCCGTTTTGTGATCTATACCAACGTAGCAGGTCCAGTATCTTCGGGAAGGCGAGTGTGGATAGCGGGTACATCATGTGCATGATCCTTGCCTTTAAAAAAATGCAGTAGAATGGAATTTTCGTTTAGTCGCTTTACTGTGACGTAATTACAGAGATTAGTTTTCTTCACAGCGTCATTTCTCGATTTTAGGTATAGAATAGGGATGATGACTGCATTAAAAAACTATAATTCTATTTAGTCCGTCAGTTAGCTTATACAAAAATACTAGACACATATTTTTCGCTTTTTCAAATTAATAAAAAATCAAAGAGCATCAAAGCTTTGAAGTGGGGGCTTGCGACGTATGCTTTAGACGGAAAGTGTGACGTCACGCGCAACTTGAATGCATTGATCTTCGTCAATGTTTGTTTGACAAATAAATAAAAAAAAAAACGTGTTTAAAATATTTTAATCTAACTGATGGACTAAACAGAATTTTTAGTCACCTTGCCTATTGTTAGGTTGAAGCCAATTGACAACTCCATTTATATCAATGTGTAGGATTTCTTACGTGTTTAACTAGTTGTATAAATCTGAACAAAGTTCCGAAGTTCCTATGTGCTTAGGTTTTAACTGACACCCCTCTTAGGTGAATCGCATGATCTGTGCGCCCTTGTCCCCTAAGCTATTATCGGCCTTTGAACATAACACTCCCCACAGAACATTTAACAAGCAGACACCACAACTACATGTAACAACAACAGTTCCGCTTGCAGGCAAAATGAGCGTCGGCGACGAGGAGGAGCGGCAGGCGTTCCGGTCGAAGGGCATCCCGGTGATCTTCCAGGACGAGCTGGAGGAGCGCGGCGACGCCGAGCCCGTGCACAAGAGCCCGGTGATCATGCGCGAGGAGAAGCCGCCGCTGCTGCCGCCCGCGCCCGACTACCGCGCCGACGACGCGCCCTACCGCCCGCCGCCGCCCTTCGCCGCCTCGCGCACGCCGCCGCGCCCCAAGGCCACGCCCACCTACCGCAAGCCGCCGCCCTACGTGCCGCCTTAAGCGCGGTGCAGAGGTTCCAGCCTCCCGGCCGCCCGGCCCGGCTCTGTTATATCGATCGTCTCGCACCGCCGGTGTCTCCCTCGGCCTGTTTACAAGCGGGTGGGACTCGTCTCGTGCCAGGACGTCGCGGTCTTGCGATCATTTCTCTGAACCCCTTTTGTATCTTCAAACCTCTCGTGTTCTATTGTAACTCTTATCTTTGAGCCTTTGTACAGTTTGTTTCCGCGTTCGTGCTAATCGAGAACGATTTACAGAGAAATGACCGCATCGACCTAGCGTAAAACCGAGAAACCGATCCACAAATTCGTTTAAATTAGGTACGGATTATAAATAGAGCCACGGAAATCCATATACTAGTCGTAAAATTTCAGTTGCAGTTCTCAGTTAATTTATTATTACCTGCTTTTTACTGTTCTGTTTTGAATTCGACGGCATTTAATTTGAACAACGTGTAATTTAGTTGCGTTACAAAACGAGGCGCTTTGGGTTAGGAATACGTAAATTAAATAGCGTGCATTTATTAAGAGAAAAAGGTTATAAATTAAGTATAAAAGTCGTCAAAGCAAGGAATTGTTCACATTTGTGTGACCACGAATTTCTTATTAAGGTATCGTCACGAAATAGCTCGTATAGGTAACGGGGTACGGTTAGGTGTTGATATTTCAATTATGTAAAGCGGGGACTCGAAGAACGTACCTAGTGTTATTGTTAAAGTAGAGGATGTTACTTTAGCTTTTAGGATAAGGTGTTGCGGGAATACATTAATATGTACGGGGGCAACACTGACTCGAAAAATGTCGTTGACTATCATAAGTAATGTATTGGTTATACTATACTTGTAAGTAAAAATCCTGTACAAAATTGTAGGTATAATAACTCTACCGACATACCTTAATCCACATACATTTCATTTATGATAGTCTACAGCTACTGAAGTCCACTGCCAATGACACTTAACTTATTGCACCGAAATTATATCTTTACGAATACATACTAACGAGTATATTGTATTAATAGCTGCTATTTTGCGACATACGATAGGGTGATATTGACAGAGTTACGGTCAATTACTTTTTGACGACAAATTATTTATAAAATTACGTACCTATTCGTTTTTACATAGAAATACAGCGAAAGTATTTATTTTAACTTATCTCAGCTATTCGAGTTCAGTAATAGCTGTATACAGCATCGGTATTAATGTCATGGTTAACTTTTAGCGGAGCCCTAACACCAAAATAACAGGTAATAATAATGTTTGGCTATACGTGTGCCATTGTTTGAAAATTGTTATTTAATATAATTTAAAAGTAAACATATCGAAAATGTAACATGTTAGCCTTTAGCGTAGATCTTCCATACGAGGTGTATGTGTAGTGCGTGTGTGTATGCGGTCAGGTGCGTATTATATAGCGGGCGCTCCCCCTGATACGTGAGAGCCTGTTTGGATATTTATCCTTACCTGGTATGCGATAAAAGTATACACGAATTAATTAATGTAACAGACTGACGAACAATTTTGTCTACTTGTGTTTTTTGTACTCAGCGAAATATCAATCGGTATTTCGAATTCAATAAAGGAATGTAAAATGTGTTTATGTTCCAATTGTATAGTAGGTATTTGTCGTTCACTGTATTGTACTATTTAAAGACTTAAAGTGCGCGAAATATCCATAACAGGTTTTCAGAGCGCCGACATTTGAAACGAATCGCTGTTTACTATGCATGGTTTATTCAGAACGATTAGCTGATGTGTACACTATTAAATACAATTAACTTAATATCGTAATGAATTATACAACTGACTCTAGTTATAGGCTATGAATAGATATTTTTAAGGATGAAATATCATTTTGTACTTGTCTAATTAATTATTACCATAGTTGTAAGGTTAACAAATGTAAACTATAGGGACTACTGAACGAAATGAGCTATAATCTTTTTTCATTTGGATGTATTTTTTTCTAATGTATACTCATTTAGAGTTTTGCATTTATATAGATCTTTTTAGCGTTATTGATATACAATTTCAAGTTGTTGTCATTGTTCTCTTTACTTTTCCTCTTGAGTTTTGTAATAGAATGTACTTAAATGTAATGTCCACAGAAAAACCGTACCATTTTCATCGTTTTAATGTATTTTTTCATTATACTTTGCATTATTTTTGTTTAAACACATTTCATTGGAAACGCACACACATAATTTATGTAATTAATGAGCTTTTTATTTTTAAATAAATAAAATGGTCTAGTGAATATTGTTATTTTAATTTAAACCTAATGTCCCAACAGAATTTTACCATAGAAATATATTATGCGCCTTTCGCCTCATAGAACACATTGTAAATGTTAATCAAAATGATGAAGTTACTTTAATCCGCTTTCATATTAAAAACCATTTGAAAAAGGGTTAATAATAAAGTAGGCGGAAGTACATTGTCTGATGGCAGCGCATTCAAGCGCTTAACGATGCTGTCGTAAGCTTTTCGTTCAGCCTCTCTACAGAGCGCAGGCAGTTGTAAGTCAGTGTAGAGACGCTTGATGCGCTTCACGAATTCTTCGTCCGCGCTGCCGTAGCACGCTATGAACTCAGCGCGCTGTGCTGTGTTGCAGCGCTGCAGCGCGCTCACTGCGAGCCAAGTGCAGGTGCCCTCTTGAATGTCGTTGCCTGCTTTACCGGCGATCGCTTCGTCGCCGTAGCAGTCCAAGTAGTCATTCTGTTTGTGAAATCTTTGATATAAATAACGCTCTATAAAGGTTGAGAACTGACCAACTATAAATTAAGTAGTAAGTACCTACATGCAATTGATATTTTTAGGTCTTGACATTATACTACAAAAATGTATTATGTTAATGAGGGTCTTTTGAATTAAAACATCCAAAAGATGACATAACTGTGACGTGCGGTCCTGTCACCCTCCACGGTGGTTAGTTGTCAGACCAAAATGACATGCTGCCAACAAGGAGCCAATAGCGACAGTGGTAAGACCACAAGACTCCCTCGCGCCATCTGGCGGTTTTTGTATTTT
The DNA here is from genome assembly GCA_951394215.1 of Glyphodes perspectalis. NCBI lineage: Eukaryota > Metazoa > Arthropoda > Insecta > Lepidoptera > Crambidae > Glyphodes > Glyphodes perspectalis. Next base: position 7,616,446 of record OX596217.1, read on the forward strand.
TGAAAACCCCTTATTCTCATGAACTGTTCGCCTTTTTTACAACTTGAATATTGCATACGCTTAAATAGATAAACATTCCTATTACATATAAAATATTAGGAAGGTAATTAAAATTCTAATTTAGTTGAACTCGAAACGGTAACATTCATTGTTTTTCATGTTATAAACTTTATTACTACTGCGAAAATAATTATATAGGTATATAATTGAGAACATAAGATGAAGTTTTCCTCGTTGAAAGGGTCATTGAACTCACTACAATTTGTAAATTATTATTTATTTTTTACTTTAAACCGTTGTTTCCGTTTAGTCGCTAAACGGTAATTCCCGCTCATCACCCCCAGCTTTGTATCCTCTGGCACGAATGGGATTTTTTTAAAATAAATTCTATTCCATATGTCACCCATAGTAGCAAATGCTTAAAAATAACAAAATTCAAACCCTAAACATAAATAACCGACCGAAAAATTATGTAAGTACCTTTAAAAATATATTGAATTTAAATGTCGACACTACCACTAGCGAAAGGAAATTTCTTTTAATTATCCAGTTGCCACGGGTTAACAGGCCTCGTGACAAATGGGTTTTTTTTTTAGAATATATAATTCCCACTCGTAACCGCGGGAAAAGCGTAGCGTAAAGCTGGGAAGCTTACGTTTGTGTAGTTCATGTATTAAACCTTTCACGAATTCGGCATTCGCGAGTCACTCCTTTTGAGATTTTGTGCTTAGTACGAGAATTCAATCAATTTGAGCATCGATAGGCATATCACGAATGAGGCTTTCTGAGTCGAGAGCCTTCTAAAGGCAGATATGTATATCGATAAGTAGGTAAGTAGATACTTTGAAGATTTATTGAATTATAGGAAAAATAACTAAGTTTAGTGCTAGAGTTGCACTTTTTTGTTAAATTACGATCATTAAATAAAAGTACATACGTACTACTTTTTACACGCTATTGTTTACAAGTTAGTTGTAACAAACCTTGAATCATAATAAATTGCATACTTATTAAGGAGTAATTAGTATAGTCGTTAATCCATTGATCGGTTTTTCTTGGGTAGTTACCTAGTTTTATAAGTACAAAAAAGTTAAGTTATTGCATTATTGTACTTATATCTCTTATTTTAAGTAACAGAATTTCCCGCTATTACGCCATGCTGACAACGATAGGAATGTTACCTAATAATAGATTATCGAATGTCATCTAAAATCCAGCTAATTAATAAATGCAGCATTGCAAATTAATCCCTACCTGCATAGAAATAAGTACACCCATATCTACAAGTATATCTTCTACGTTGTTGAAAGCATCTTGGTAAGGCTTGCCAGCTAGTAGCAGACTGGTGCACACAGGAAGCTTGAAGGTGTAGAAAGTCCTCTTATGATCGGAGAATTTCTTGTAATGTTCCATCGTGAACTGTTCGTAGTCTTTAGAAAGTAAAATGGTCGGATACTGACCAATGCAGGTGTGTCTTAAAGCCTGTAGAAAAATATAAGTAAGTGTCAATCATCTAGAACTAGAAGCAATATCTTCTTATTAGGTACATAGATTAAGCAAAAAATAAGACGTGCATAGATCCAGCATTAAAGCATCACCATCAAAATACAACTTCCTGAAATAAATTGGAGCTTAAAACAATGCTGCCCATCCTTGCGACTCGAAGCCAGCTCCTGTATAGAGCTACCTCATCAATCTACCGACTATACCTATCTGCTAACCAGACGAACAATAATTCTGAAGAAACTTAGTTACGCAATGGGATACATTGTACTTCTAATAGGAATTAGATCTAATTAGTTTAGTTACCTGATTAAATATGTACAATATATCAGGATAGCAAGCTTTTTCGCCGAAGTGGTCCTTCAACAGATCGAAGACAATGGTGAGCAAGAGCAGAGAGTCATTGACAGCCAGGAGGCCGACTCCAGCGCGCCGGTACCAGCATGGCTTCCCGCGCCGCGTGCTCGAGTTGTCACCTAAGTCGTCCAAGATTATAAGGCTTGTCTGGAACTAATATTTAAAAGTAAGTATATTTATTATTGGCAAGAACGAAGGTCTCTAACTATTATGATCGAAATATATTCATTTGTAAATAGAAAACTTTGTAAATAGTAAATAGAAAATTATGAATATACCGTCGTCTTAAGCACGATTTACCTAATTTCTTTTCGAAATGACGACTTCAGGCTCCTTGCAAGGCCGTTTTATTCAGCTTCCGGGATGGTTGTCCAACTTCGCACCCTTTTAAAAGCGGCTTATGATACTAACTGCATGAGACAGATTGTAAGTCACAGAGGTGAGTAGAACTATCGCTATCTACCTGCTTATCGCTTTCACGCCTCGCATCAGCCAAGTAGTCTAGTGGTGGAATTTCTTTTCGATAAAATCCTTAGAATCTATTTTTAATTCTTACCAGTTCGACACACCAGCCTAGAACACGCGCCAGTCTCATTGACTCTTCCGTGACTTCCTCCGGTTTTGCCAACATCTGATAAGCGTAAACGGTCATCAGACCGCGGGTTTTGTTTCCGCCTGAGGAGTTGTATTCTAGCAACTGCAATAAGCCAAGACTTAAAAAGGTGTCACACGTTTAGTTGGTACACTAAAACATTTGGTACAAAAACATTAAGTAAAGTAGCATCCGTTTATTATGACTCCGCCTATATTGATTTATAAAGAAGTAATTACACAGCGTAGTAAGGTTTTCATAAAAAATATTTAAAACAAAGGATAAGGTGACATGTCACTTTTTTGGCCCATTTTATTTAATTGTATAGTGACCGACATAATTATAGGATCATGATTCCTAAAACTATGTCGGTCAGGAATGATTCCTAAACCTTCGGCAGTGTTCGGGAGAGTCACGTGATACCCGACGACGCGCGTCCTTCGGCGCGTGCCGATTGTTTGTTTTGGGTCTCAGTGAGTTTGATAGTTGAAGGCCACGCATTGTTTGTTAGAGATTTGAAAAAATACTAAACGTCGTCGTAAAGCTTTACGATTTATTAGAGTTATGCAATTATATGCAGATTAGAAAATGGAGAATCTAAGTCATCTTGTTAAGGGAATTTTGGGTTGGTTATTCGACAATCTCAATGAATTATAATTTGACAATTGGCGATGTCTTCTTTACAAAACAGTATAAGTAGGTATAAGATATAAGTACTACGTAGTACATATATATCGATGTATAAGAGACTGTTATTTTATTACAATAAGGAAAAAACAAAAGCAAACAAGCATTGATTTCTTAGGTTAAAAAAAGAAAGATTTTTTCTTAGAAAAAATATAGGTACATATACCTATGTATGCAATAATTTCGTACATACAATTTTGATTATTAATTTATCTTTATTTTGTTAGTCTCTATTAAAAAAAAAAATATTAACAAAAAGAACGGGAGATTGTTTATTTTCTACAAAATACTTTGTATGACGTCCGCATATTAGGTATGACGTACCTATTTGTTATTTCCGATGTCATTTTAAACGGATTCCACTGTACATTACAATAAACAATACAAGTCACCACAGCTACCCAGATAAATCTAGAAATATTTCTTTATCTTCAAATGCAATATGGTGGTTAACCCAACAAAATTTTTCACACATTCTAGCTACCTGCACCATTGGTGGGAGTCAGCAATAGGTACCTAATGCTCACCTACCTCTTTTATTCGAGCTGCGATTTCTGGATCATTGGAAAAATGTGGACTGGAAACGACCGCAGAAACTATCTCAGGGAACAGTGCAATAAAATTATCGTCCTCAGCTTTTCGTTGAGCTACGGACGTAGTTGCCATCTTTGATTTTCTGCTAACATACTTATATAAAATTATATTAAATGACTAATACAGAATAAAACAAAAAAAATAATACAGAAAAAATTGTATTTTTCGTCAATTTCCATCGATAGGGCGTGTTAATATGATAAATGTGTCTATCTGTGAACTGTGAGTGTAAAAACTTGCGCAAAATATTAAACATTTTCCATTAAAAACACTGTGTTAGTGCGAAAATAAACAGTGCATTGGAAGAAATATCAACTATAGTGGCGGTCAATCACAAAAACTGACTTTACACCTGACCCCAGTCCTAAATAAGCTGTACTATCAATCATACTCAAATTTCGTAGTGAACTATAACTAGCTTGGTGGCCGAGTGGTAATAAGCCCGCGTTCGGTACTGCGTAGATCGAGAGATCTGAGTTCCAATCCCACATATAAAATTTTATTATTTTTTTTTTTTTCTGTTTTGCGTAAAATCAAGTAGTGAACAATATTCTACAATAATGAGATGCAAAGCATGTCAAAAGGTACTAAAAAACACAGATTTAAAATCTTGTTCACTTTGTGAAGGCAATTATCATTATCAGTGCCTGGGAATATCACCTACTGCCTACGCAAAAGAAATCAAACAACCAAAAAAACTCCCATGGAAGTGCCCAGACTGCCAAGCGCTAGAAAGACGCGGCGATAACACAAATACTCCTTTAAGACCACTACAACATATCGAAGAATCAACCAGTCCTCCACACAACATTGGCAATAACGGGGAAACAATGGAGGAAATTAAGTCATACATAGATAAGAAACTAAAAGAGATGACCCAAAAACTTCTTTCCGAATTCAGAGCTGCGTTGGCATCGGAAATAAAATCCGTGAATGAGACAATTGAAGATCTTAAATCAAGTGTCGCATTTATGAGCTCCCAGTATGACGACCTAAATAAAAAAGTTGACTACAACTCCAAGACAGTAGATGAGCTACGAAACGAAAACGCGAAGTTGTCCGAGGATGTAAGGGACCTGAAGAGTAAAATTGCTGTCGTTGACCAGCAATCACGTGCGTGCAACGTCGAAATACAGTGTGTCCCAGAGCACAAAAGCGAAAACTTACTAACTATAACTAAACAACTATCGAAGGCTGTGGCATTTCAGTTGGCTGAAAACGACATAGTGAATTTTCACAGAATACCGAAAGCGAATCCAGATACCGACCGACCCCGCAGCATCGTAGTGAAATTCGTGCAGCCTCGAGTCAAGGATGGAATTTTAGCGGCTGTAAAAAAATTCAACAAGTCTCATGAAGCTGAAAAATTAAATACATCACATCTCGGAATAGCTGGGAAGAAGTTACCCGTTTATGTCGTAGACCACCTTTCGCCGGATAATAAAAAACTACATGCTGCGGCCCGCAAATTCGCCAAAGAAAAAAAATTTGAGTTCGTGTGGATACGCAATGGACGCATATTTATTCGTAAAGACGCGAAATCAAAAGTTTATCTTATAAATAGCGAGACAGTTTTAGAGACGCTTAAATTTTAATTCCCCTTTTTGTCTGTTTTGCATGTGTTTTATGTATCAACCGTAAAATATTATATTAAAATATATTATCAAAATGTCAGAGGCCTTAGGACTAAAACGGAAAACCTCTACATATCTGTATTAAGCAATGACTATGATATTATTGTAATTACAGAAACCTGGTTGAATAGCTCTGTCTATGACCACGAGTTGCTCGACCAGCGTTACAATATTTTCAGGCGCGATAGATCAACAACATCTAGTAATAAGACGGAAGGGGGTGGAGTGATGATTGCTGTCCTTAAGAAATATGAGGTAATTCGTAAAACTAAGTGGGAATCTACCTGCGAGGACTTGTGGCTATCTTTGAAAGTAGGTAAAAATAAATATGTTAATGTCTGTGCAGTATATATACCCCCTCCAGTGAAGCCGGATTACATTGATGTATTTTTAACTAAATCCACAGATGTAATTCAAAACAAGATAGGTAGCAGTTGCCAGGTATTGGTGCTAGGTGATTTCAATTTTCCCGGGTTGAATTGGTCGTACAATGTGGATGCAACTGTTTTGTCTTCGGATGCATCACTGAGTAGCACAGAAAGTTTATTTACAGACGCTATGTCATTTAATAACTTGAGTCAATGTAATTTAATCTACAATGAAACTAATAGGATATTAGACTTGGTATTCTGCAGCAATCCCTCAACTGTGACTGTATCCAAAACTGAGTCTCCCATGCTTCCGCTGGATCCTCATCATCCAAGTCTGGATATTGAACTCAAAAATTCAAATCGAATGGCAATAAAACGTAAAAACAGAAGAGTTCTAAATTTTCTCATGAGCGACTACGAAATTATGAACGGCGAGTTCGCCAAAATCGACTGGTCGTCAATCTGGAGCTCTGTAAGTGATATTGACGAAATGTTAGATTTGTTTTACAACTCAATTATGCCAATCATTAAGAAACACACACCTATGCGTAGTATAAAAGACTTTAAATATCCAGTTTGGTTTAGTGCACCGTTAATTAAATCTCTTAAAGAAAAAAGTAAATATCATCGGAAATTTAAACAATATGGAAATCCTTTGGATAGACTTACATTTGAGCTCTTGCGTAAGCGCTGCGATACTATGATAAAACATTGCTATAATACTTTTAAAAATCAGGCCAGTCTAAACCTACAAAAAAATCCAAAATACTTTTGGAGTTTCGTGAACGGGCAAAAGACAAATAGTGCATCAATTCCAAATGAGATGTTCTGTGGTGTAAAAATGGCTAAAGGTGGTCAACAAATAGTGGATCTCTTTTCGGAGTACTTTCAGACTGTTTATAATATCCCGTCTAAATCACGAAACCCAACCACTTTCTGTGATTCAGCACTCATTAATGGAACCAACGAACCAATTAGCAAGTGTATAGTCACTGAATCCGAAGTTTTGAAAGCTCTTCAAGGACTAGACAGTAATAAAGGACCTGGACCAGATTTATTACCTCCTATTTTTTTCAAAAAATGTGCTGAATCATTATGCAAACCTCTAACCAAAATTTACACACAATCGCTAGAAAAAGGAACTTTCCCTACAAAGTGGAAATTAGCCCATCTTACTCCTCTACACAAGTCTGGTGATCAAAATAATGTTCAAAATTATCGTCCTATCTCCATTCTTTCAATTGGTGGTAAAATACTGGAATCGTTAGTTTACAAACAGATATTACCCCATGTCCAAACTCAGATAAATCCCAATCAACATGGATTTCTTCCTCGTAAATCTACTTCAACTAACTTGGTAGAGTACATTACTGATGTTTCAGAAGCTCTTGACAGACAAGAAGAGGTGCATGCAATATATACCGACTTCCGAAAAGCATTTGACCTAGTTAACCACAATCTCTTGTTAAAAAAGCTTGCTGGTAGCGGAGTACACGGATCACTCCTAAGATGGTGTGAATCCTACCTTCTTAATCGATCTCAGCTGGTGGCTGTTCGGGGTTTCACATCGGAGGCATCACCCGTACCCTCAGGAGTACCCCAGGGCTCTCATTTGGGACCCCTCTTGTTTCTAATATTTATTAATGATCTTTGCGGTTGCATTCAAAGTAAGTTTAAAATGTTTGCCGATGACCTCAAGTTGTACCGGACTATTACCGACCAGCAAGATAATATTACGCTGCAAAACGACTTAAACAGTATACTTAAATGGTGCGAACAAAACAACATGTTTCTTAACTCTGAGAAATGCTTCTTTTTAAGACTTACCAGAAAAAAAACTGTTGCTAATGCCTCATATACTATCGGTACCTCAATACTCAAAGAGGTGCATGTGATCCGTGATTTGGGGGTTTTAATTGATAGCTCAATTAGTTTTCGTAACCATATAGATCATATCATAAGTCAATCATCAAGATTGTCCGGTTTCATCAACCGCCAAATGAAACTTTTTAAGCAGCCCTACCTATCTGTTTTAATATACAACACCATAATTCGAGGAATGTTGGAATATTGCAGCACGGTATGGAATCCATCGTATCAAGTACACTCTGATCGAATTGAACGGGTCCAGAAACGTTTCCTATACCATCTTTCATTCTCTGATAACAAATGCCGAATTTTAAATTCCTATGACGACCGTCTCTCTCACTACAAACTAGAGCCACTGCAGGCCCGCAGACGAATGTTCGACATTGTTTTCGCGTTTAAGCTGTTGCATGGTTTAATAGATTCTCCAAGCTTACTAGAAAAATTAAATTTCTGCGTACCACGTACCAATAGCCGCATAAAAAATAGAAAAACGTTCAGCTTACCTGGATGCAAAACAAATCTTGGACAGCACTCACCACTTTATCGCATTGCATCCAGCTGTAACGCTATCCGCGATAATATTGATATATTTTTTGGTTCTACTGCCTCAATTAAACATAATTTGAAGAATGTGTTACCTAAATAAGGATTGATTACTTTGTTTTATTTTTCACACTTTTTAAACGTGTTTTGTTATTAAACCCTTGTATATTTTTTCATCTATGCATGTCGCGTTTACATCAAGAAGGATTTACTAAAATGTATGTAATTTCCATTGAATGTAATCGTATATAAAATAGTCAAGATTGTAAATCTCGTTTTGTAAACCAATAAAAAAAAAAAAAAAAAAAAAAAAAAAAAGAATGCCAAAATACGAAGCCCCGATTCACTCTAACCATATAGAACGCAAACCCTATTATCGTTAAACCGAATACGCGCCGAATATTCGGTATTCAGTGTTTTCTAGCGTGATTCGGGATAGCGTGCATTTGGGCGAACAATATTAGGGTTAGCGTTCTTTAGGGCCAGAGTGGATCGGGGTTTCGTATTTCAGTATTCAGTATAACAGTCTATAAGCATTAATATATCGATACCGACAAAAATAGGTAGATAGGTGCATATGTATCGAGCTATTTTTGTCGATAAGTATACAAATTTCAAGTACCTACCTGCTTATGTAGGTACTAACTTACACTTAGTATATACTAATTTATTTTACATTCACCTAAACCTATATAGTTTCGATATCAATACGAAGATTATGTTCATAGCTAGGTACAAATACGTAGACTAACTACCAATTATTATCAAAGTAATTACGATCGTACATTTATGGGACTTGATCGCTTGCCTGTATATATTCTTTATGTCCGCTTATACTCGACTATATGAGAAGGGATTTTACCTCTAACAGTTAAATAATAGGTAATACTTAAGTTAGTCCCATGTTGGTCTGGGACTTGGCCCATGTTGATGTGGGACAAAAAAAAGAATGTGCCAACTGTGGTTCTTGCCTAGCATGTCGTAAAAGGCGACTAATGGTTTACGGGATTTTGGGTATGTGTCTGAGTAGGCGACAAGATAGCCACTTGTTGTCACTCCTTTTTCACACCTTTCCATTTAACCCAGCCCACTGTCCCGTGTTGGTCTAGGACTTAAAAAGAATATTCCAACTGTGGTTCTTGCCTAGCATGTCGTAAAAGGCGACTAATGGTGTGTCGGGTTTTGGGTGTGATTGTGTAGGCGACGGGTTGGCCGCTTGTCACTGCTTTTTCACAGTTTTCCATCTAGCCCAGCCCGGCTTTATCTTTGGCTGAATGTTGAAGGGGCATGCTGCCCCTTTGACTCTGCCTACACCTTCGGGGATTATGGGCGTGATGTTATGTATGTACTTACTTATGTCTATTGCAACACCCAATCAGGGTCTATGCAGTTAGCATTTCAAATGTATTGTTATGTGTGCAATTTATATATGTGAAAATTTTAAGGGGTGTTTCCAAGAGCACTCAGGTAGAGAATATTATAAATTCACTCGACAGGAAATCGAACTTAGCACATACTAAATTTGCCTACTTGTCCACTAAAGATTAAATAGGAACGGTACAGATGTTTCTAAATTATCATGTTATTTATTAGTGATTTAAAAGTAAGTAAGTATGCAAATCAGAACATTTAAAATAAAATTTTATTTAAATAAATGTTTTTCGATTATGTGAAATTATTAATATTCTGAAGAAAGTAACTGGGAGTAACAACTTACTTACCCTTTATATATCACAAATGTTTAGTTATTTGAATAACACTACACAATGTCCTTCCGTCCTTAAAACAATAGATACTTAAGGATTCCTTTTATGAAACTTTGTTACAACGGTGTTAAGTTTGTCACGCACAGCGGAAAAGTGACAACTGATAGCTACTGGTCCGCAGTATTGTATTTTTGTATATACAAATTACAATAAGCTTTCCTCTTAAATGTCGCATGATTCATTGTATTTGTAAGTATTTTCAATGTTTACCTGAACATTTATCCGCAGTGTCAAGTCAAATTGCCAAGTGATTAAATAGAGATGAGTCAAACTCGGATGACTGGATCGCAATGAATTTATTCACAATATTTTCATGTTTTTATGTATGTGTGCATACGTGCATAGCTTTAAAAGTGATGCACATGCTATAAGCATGTATTTGAACCACACAAGTAGATATGGCTTAAATGGGTTTTCTACAATAATAGGTCTATACCCCATAGCCAAGGACTGATCCAGGATTTTTTTCGGGCAGGGGCATAAGGGACCAGAGTAGGGGTTCTATTGAACGACATAAATAAAAGCGTAACATGGTTAGTAACTTACCAAGAGCCTGAACTTGAAAATATTATTTTACCTAGTGGTCCCATCATGCATTAGACAAATCAAATGACCCGCTACATTCATATTTTTTTCTGTTCATACAGGCACGTATGCAATTCACAAGTAAAAAAAATATTGTAAGTCTACAAATATCCTACCTCCTAACTTTATTTTAAAATCTCATTACTTGATCAAAGTGAAACCTTATTTTAGGACGAATACCGGTTGTGTCAGTTTGGCTGTCATGACTGTCATGTAATTTCTGAGTACTGAAACACATGGAGACGACGTAATGTTCTATAGGAACAACTTACCATTTTGGTTTCTAACTTTAAGTTGTCAATGTCAGTGGAATTTGCAGTGTATTGTGCCAATATTGATAAAATTTGTAGTTATAACTTTATCTAACTTGTAACATTTAGAAACATCGTCATAAATAAATTGTTCAGAGACATATAGTATGTAAATAAGTAAAGTGGAATGACACTACACAAAGGCGCCATATTTGTTTCTCACTTCAAATTGGGCTTCACTGTTTCGTAGTTAAGTCATCTCCATTAGTTTCAGTACTCAGAGCATGTAATCAGATGTCTAAATTGTCATGTCAATGTCAAGTCAAATGTCAATTCAATGTCGGCTAACTACAATTAATATGTTTTGATTTTGGCTGTAATCATTGGATTTAGCTATTTTGAAAACAATCAAACCCATCTTTTGTCCACAATGGAATTAGTTAAGGAAAACGAAAAGTTGGATCCCTACAAGTCTAAAACGGTGAAAGGGGACTATCAAAAAATCAACTTGAAAAGCCTGCGTTCGTCGCTTAGATATAGGCCAGATATATTTAAGTTAATACTGAAGATGCGGTTTTGTATTAAGAAAAAGAACCGTTTTATTATCATCCTTAAGAACCGGCTTAAAGCAGTAAGTTGTTTATGATAAAAGTAGAAAATCTACAAGGCTACTTATTTGAAGTAGTGTTAAGTAGGTACTAATTGTTTAATAGTTTAGATATAAGTAATTAGCTACAGAAAATTACTTTTTGTTTTAGCGCAAGGCCATAATGTATGAAGATGCTGATACTCAAACTGAGAATAAGATATTTAACATTAATATATTGGATGCTGAGAAAGATGAACATGGACCCTCCGTAGATAATGCGAAAATTAAGCAAATTTCTGAACCATTTGATAAAAAGGAAAGTAATGATGAAGTAGCCGGGTGGAATTTAAGTAATAGTGACACAGAGAAAATGAGCATCGCCGATCAAGTCAAAGAGGCTGCGCAGAGTGCTTTACAACAGTCGGGAATGGTTTACGTGGAAGAAGCGAAGATGTATTATGACTATAAAACTGGATATTATTATAACTCAGTAAGTATATTTGATCATTGTAGGTAGTAGGCAGTTATTTGATAAAAGAATGTTGATAAACTTTCTTTTAACCATTAGTATGTGAAAAGTCACCTTAAGTTACCACCTGACAATGAGTTATGGGAATCATTGAATGAATGATGTCTTTAGGAGAAGTTCAAGAATATATAAAATAGGAAATGTAGACTTTATTGCATTGTATGTAGTGTTAAAATTGATTAAAACTGCTGCAGGTCTTGAAATCATGCTTCAGTATATCAAAAGTAAATTAATGTCATATTAGCAAAAGGAAAAATTTTGGAATTTGTATATTGCAAAATGAATATTTAAAATTGAATATTTTACTAATGTACAATGATTTCCATAGTCCACTTCCATATCAATTATTATTTCTGTACTATGTGTGTAAATTATCAAAATCTAATTTCAGGAGCTCGGATTGTATTACCACACAAAGACTCAGTGCTACTATTATTATTCAGAGGACGCAAAGAGTTTTGTGTTCCACTCATACCCAGATAGAAGTGCTGTGACAAATCATGAAACAGATATTCAAGACAAAAAAGCTGGTAAAAGACATAAAAAGGTGCATAAATTGAGTTATTTTATTGTTTCATTTAATTTAAAAGTCAATTTGTAGGCAATAATATGGTAACTTTCACATTCTTTGACTTATTTTTATTTTTAATAAGTCACCAAATGCAATACTTGATTTAAGTAGTATGTGACTTAAAATCAGCATTGTATCAAATGATTTCAACTAATTCCTAAATTATTTGCTTAAAATTATCAAAATATTATTTCTCGGATATTGAAAGCATTCACAAAAAAAAAACAAGACCATCTTTGGTAAAAACATAACCCAATCACATGATATTTCAAAGAAATTATGTCTAGCCAGCAGTTTATGTATGGTGTCAACATTCAACTTATACCTACATGAAAAGTTTTAAGTTCATAATTATAATTATTTACTCACAGAATTTATTGTCTATTCATCAGGTAATATCAGAACTATTTTGTTATTTCAGGACTGGAAAACTGACGACGACATTGATAACCTGACGAAAAACTTATCTCAGGTTTCACTTGGAGGCCAAGCCGCCTTAGGTAAATGAAATGCACAAGTTGCTTCCTATTACCAACTCGACTATTGTCTATTACAGGACAAAGAAGACGCAAGAAATTCCGAGGGTAGGGTCAAGCGAAGGAAAGTCATCAGAAAGAAGCTAGTTGTTAAAATCGGATCTACTAACAGCAAGGATACAAAGGCGAAAAGAGAAAAAATTGCCAAAAACGAAAATGATGAAGAGATGAAAGATACAGAGTCTGATAAAGAAAGGGAAAAGGATGACAAATTGAATGATGACCTTGAAGATGGTGAATGCAGCGATACTGATGGTGAAGGCTTGGAAGATATTAGCTTGGAAGATTCGGAAGCTAGTACTTCAACTGCTAGCGATGATGGTAAATAGGGAGCCCCGTTTTGAAGCGTGGCGTTAGAATATAATTATGAATTAAAATAAGGGAACATATTATTATTAATTTTAATTATGTATATGTATGTTACTATTAAAGCGGCAGTATCTCAATGGAGTAAATGTATTACTATGGTTAATATTATTTTCCACCCATTACATAGCTAATAATGGTTACCAAAATCAAACTAAGTCTTAAAATATACTATACTATACTAGTTATTTAGTTTAAATTTATTTCTATACTTTAAAAATATGTGTCAAAAGACTAGTTAAATATTATGATAGTTAATAATAACACTGAAATAACGAGTCCAAGTTGTTTGCCAAAAAATTTATTTATTTTCAGAAGCCATCGCGAAGCACCATCCCCCGTGCATGCGGGTCATCGTGAAGGAGACGAGTCTACCCAAGCTGAAGGTGGGCAGCCTGTACCTGGTGACCAAAGACGGCGGCACGGTGGGCCGCGAGGGCGACCACCACGCTATACTGCTCAAGGATCATAATGTGTCTAGAGTGAGTATGTTATATATTATAAAATATGTAGTAATATTAATTATAGCTATTATTTAGTATGTGATCTCTGCCTACCCCCATGGAAAAAAAGGCGTGACATTATGTATGTATGTATGTAATTATGGCTTCAATTAAGACAGGGGTTGTTAATAAGAACTTGTTTTGTAAGAACAAAATCAGTGTTTCTAAAACTATAGAGTATTAATTACCTATTAACCAGCAGTAACCAGATTAGTTCCAATTGGCGGTGAGATAAAATTGCGCAATATTTATATGATAAGTGCGCTCCCAAGCCTTAGATCTTTTTAAAAATTATTATTGATCTAGTAAAAAATAGATTTCTAATAAAAAACATTGACTTAATAATATTACTTTGTTTAGAAAATCAACAAAAAAGCTTTGGTACCCATGTCAAGTACTTAATTAGATACATACATGACATCACGTCCGTAATACCTGAAGTGGTAGGCAGAGGGGCAGAACCCGTTTTATCACATTCAGCCAAAAATATAACTGAGCTGGGTTAGACGGAAAATTTTGAAAAACTAGCGAGTGTAGTGGCTAGCTGATCGCCAAAACATATTAATAGCCTTTTACGACATGCTAGGCAAGGAACACTGTTGGCGCATTCTTTTTAACTCTCATACAAGCATGGGACAAGTACCTAATCTTCTTCTATAATATAAAAATGAATTGCTGAATGTGTTGCTAAGCGCAAATCTCGAGAACAGTTGAACCAATTTCGCTAATTCTTTTTTAGTTGTGTTTGTTATTATCAGGTGAAGGTTCTTATGAATGAAAAAAATAAAAAAGTTGCACGGAAAAAACAAATGGGTATTGAAAATCCGAGAACGGGGCGTTACGAAGTGCGCCGGGTCAGCAAGTTAATTATATAATATTTATTTTCTAGAATCACCTGGACATTAGATACGATCTAGCTTTGAGGAACTACGTAGTAATGGACTTGGGCTCGAAGAACGGCACCATACTGAACGGAGTGCGCATGTCGGAGAGCCAGGTCGTCAGCGAACCGATGGAAGTGAGTGTACTTGTCGCGTTTTTTATAATTATGTAATAATAATAAATAAATCTTTCAGACTGACACTCCAATTCCCTAGTTCCAAACTAAGCTGATGCTTGTACTATGGATACTAGGTGAACGGATAGACATACTTAAATACGTTTATAAACATCCATGACTCGAGTACAAATGTCCATGTTCATCACACGAAACATTTGCCCCTAGCGGGATTCGAACCCGCGACCCTTGGTTTCGTGGCCAGGGTCTCTGACCACTCGACCAACGGGCCAGTCAATGTCCTCCTAACCGATATCGGTCAAAGCGTCCAATTTCAACAACAAAAACAATTCCAACGAGGATAAGCCAACCAACATAAGAGATTTATAGTACACAAGTGTGTGTGTTCCTGTGTTTACAGGTGCACTCTCTATTCCTTTACTCTCAATAATGATTTTTTATTGGGTACTACATAGCTATCAAAGGTTTCCTCAGATACTCATTCCTATACTGAAAGAGGCTCCTTAATTTAGTTGTCGGTCAGAGTTCTAGTTCCATTCCTTTCTCCCAGTTAGTTAATTAATAATTATTTGGAGCTCCTATAAATACATACATATAATCTATCGTTCAAGCTAAATGATTACATGCTGTTTTTAAGCAGAACCTTACACTTCGCAGGTAGTGCACGGAAGTATACTTCAGATGGGTGAGACAAAATTATTGTGTCATATTCACCCCGGCAAGGATACTTGTGGCCACTGTGAACCGGGACTTTTGATGGAAAGTAAGTTGATATATTCTTTCATTTATCCATGCATAGCATGCCCTATTGTAAATTACAGCTTAAATTATTAAGTAATAGTTGCTCCACGATACCTCCCTTTCTCCCCTAGCTACGACTCTTGTTTTCTAATTATGCTAAAAGAAAGACTAGTTAACTTCGGAAGTGCGGTAGTAGCTCAATGGTAAGAATACGCGCCTCATAACCGAGCGGTGAAGGTTCAAATCCGAGCACGTACCTCTGGATTTTTCAAATCTATGTACGTGTTTATACCACTCGCTCGGCGGTGAGGGAAAACATCGTGATAAAACCTGCAAATTCCAACACTTTGGATTTGTAACCATGATCCAAAAAATTGTCTGGTTCCCTTATCTTAGGGTTACGAAGGTCAGATCGGCAGTCGCTTCAATGTAATTACCAGACTCGCTAAATCCTGGATCATGGTCTAAGCGCCCCCATCTAAGCACGGGACAAAACGCTAGGAAGATGAACAGACTAGTTAACTTAGTTCATCATTATCTTTTTCATAGTACAAGAAAAAGAGAAGAAAGTGGCGTACACACGCACGTGCAGCGTCCAGAAGCAGCACCAGCTGGAGCTGGCGCGGCTGAAGAACAAGTACGCGCCGCAGCCGCTCGCCATCGAGCCCGCCCCGTACAACGACCGCGCGCGACAGCGGCGCGACGCCGTCGGCTCTTCGCACCACGCCGAGAAGACGCACGCCGCTGACGTGCACTCGTGAGTGACCCATTGTGAACCATATAGCGCTGCTCATAGAGTGCTGATTGCCGCGCGCTATCGAGCCGCCCCGTACAACGACCGCGCGCGACAGCGGCGCGACGCCGTCGGCTCTTCGCACCACGCCGCTGACGTGCACTCGTGAGTGACCCATTGTGAACCATATAGCGCTGCTCATAGAGTGCTGATTACCGCGCGCTATCGAGCCGCCCCGTACAACGACCGCGCGCGGCAGCGGCACGACGCCGCCGGCTCCTCAAACCACGCCAAGAAGACGCAGGCCGCCGACTTGCACTCGTGAGTGAGCCATTATGAACCGTATAGCGCTGTGGATGGAGTGCTGATTGCCGCGCGCCATCGAGCCGCCCCGTAGAACGACCGCGCGCGGAAGCGGTGCGACGCCGCCGGCTCCTCACACCACGCCGAGAAGACGCAGAAGACGTATAGCGCTTTACATAGGGTCCTGGTTGCCGCGCGCCATCGAGTCGCCGCGATTTCTGATTGTACCTGGTCTATGGTCATATACCATATACTTTGCTTTATTAAAGCACACCCTGAAGTCTTATTAGTGTTTTTTGTTTGGCATAGGTACATAGCGCCAGAGAATAAAGGGTTCAAGCTGTTAGAGAAGATGGGTTGGTCGAAAGGCGAAGGGCTCGGAAAGAACAACCAAGGCGACATCGAACCTGTGAGTATTATTTTTAATTTATTTTTCATCTAGATCAGTATTCGTAGAGAAGTATATTTCGAGGAGTCCCTAGACCTTATAGAGACCTATAGACCTTATATTAATAAATAATAATAACAAATATCCGACGACATCACATACATTGATCTGACTCCGAGGTAAGTAGCTTGAGCACTTGTGTTACGGATATCAGAATCAACAGTGGTATTACAAATATATACTTAAATATTAGATATTAACACCCAGACACAGAACAAACACAAGTATTCATCACACGAATGTTTGTCCCGGGTGGGGACGAACCCATAACTCTTGGCACATGGGGCGGGGTCACTACCGCATGCGCCATCGAGCTTTTCAAAATATATTATTACTAAATAGTATTTAATTACAGAGGTCTGCGACGACCCTTATTTTATCTGTTAGTGGTTCGTCGTAGAGCAGAGCTGAGGTAAAGAGGTTTAGATAATAATCTACATATGTGCAATTGAGGAAGACTGGTGTGGATAATAAGCTTTCTACAGAATGCCACATCAATCCGTTCAACAGTTTTTGAGTAACAAACTACCGAACACGTAATAATAATTGTAACATATCGTTATGGACATGGGCGTACGCAAAGGGTGTGCCGGAACTCGCTTGCCAAGGTACCTGCTGGTCTATTTACTAAAAAATATTGTACTGCCTCCCCTGGACCACAACCTGCGTACGCGCAACCTGAACATATCCATGGTTATGGATATGTTCAGAAATAAGACACGGACTTAAACAAATTACCCTGCGTCGGCGTGACATTTCGGTGGAATTCCGCACCGCCCGCGATCAAGATTGCATTGCAACAATACCATTAGAATGTGCCAGTGTTTTATGCGTTTTGAGAGAAGTAATGTCACAATACGTCATTAGTGCTACCACAAATAAATGGGACGTTGATAAAAAATCTACTTCCTAGCGTTATGTCCCGGACTTAACCCGATTTTTCCTGTATCATGATCCAGGATTTAGCGATTCTGGTAATTACATTAAAACTACTGCCGATCTAGGCTTCAATAGTGTATTTATGCCAAACGCAATCTAAGTAAATATAACAGTATATACATACAAAAATTATAAAATGCGCCGATTATATGCTGTTCGTCACGTATTAATTGACATCCCACTGGCTGACCTAGTCTCCAAAATATTACTGACTGTACATTGTAACTTTGTATGTACATTAATTAACAAAATTTTACTCTGAATGTAGATGAAGATACTTGATTTACAATGATCAATAATCTACGTATTTTGACACCACAGATGACACAGAAACAACGGCCAGCTTCATAACATTTTCCTAGAGATTATGATAAAACATTTTTTTATATTAACTATGCATACGTTTCTAGTACCATGAAATGTCTTGTCGACAAAAAAAAAACTCATCTCTAATAAATGCGCCATAACTTGAGCGACTAACGTTTATAGTAACTCCATCTATGAACAACGATATCGTTATTTCAACTTTATTCATATCATATGATATATTTCATGAATTTATTGGCTTATACAACTGCACGTTTCGAAGCATAATAACTCGGCATGGCATTTAATTCCAATAGCTATTTCAAGGCGTGGACAACGGAATAGTAAGTGATTAAATACTGCCATTATAGAGAGCACGTTAAACCTTTACTTAACTGGCGTGGTGTGTCCATTATCATACACTTTATTGCACATAAATAAACACTAAAAACTAATGCTTACATGACGTTAAAGTTACGATATGATTATGGAAATTAATTTATCGTTAAGACCAATCGCATAAGTAAGGCTTGTGTAAAATATTTATAATAAGGCTTTATTAGTTAATCCACGGAGATATGTTCTTAAAGCATGTTCTTTAAGGGATTAATATACGCCAACATTTTTAATGTAAAAGTATGTCATGTAACGTACTAAGTACTAAGTAGTAATTACTAGCTATGAACATCCTACAAATATTATTTAATACTAAAAAAACTCAATAACTTGCACACCGTCCTAAAAAATTTATACTTAGGCATATTATAGCGACAATTTTGTACAAGATATGCCGTTATATAATCAAGTTTGTTTAAGTTTGTTTAATTTTTCCAAATTGCAGTCAAAGTGTTATCGTCGGTGTTTCCACTCTATTAAAAGTCGATATACACCGAAAAAAAAAACAAATAAAAGTTAGCTGTAATTACTTTTTATTATTTCTCTGTGTGAACGGGCCATAAGAACTCCACAAGGACGAAAATGATTTGCCTCGTAAGAAGATCACCTGTAATTTCGACAACTTTTTTCCCTCTACCAAACTTATCGCATTTTTTATTTATTTACAAAATAAAGTCGTCAATCACGCGCGGACGTTAAGAAAAACTACAAAATGAATTGTATCTCCATTCGGGCTGACGTGAGTAATTAGCTCAGCCCGAAGATCACCTTGTCGTGAAACCTAAAACATTTGGCTAAGGTCGAATCGGTGCAGAAGTAACTTTGGTTTCGATTTCCAATGTGACTGCAATAGAACGACATATTACATGAATTAAAGTAAGATATTAATAGAACTAGCTATGTACAGTTCGCGGTTTCATCCACATTGAACGAAGACTGGACACTAAATTTCTTAAGTGATAACTGCTGGTAATTTCTTCTAGATAAATCATGTATCAATCATGGTAAACTCCTAGTAACGCCAATTTACAGTAAAATCCGTTTACGTGTAACCTAATATTAAACATATATTTATCTACTCTCAAATTGTGATACAAAATTGTAATACTCTTGCGTAATTTAGAGAAAAATCCAAAACTTTACAAGAAATGCGTCGTGTGAAATGTGCTTAATATGCTATGCTTATAATCTATATACTTATAATAAATCTGTAGAGAGGTCAATTCTGTACATGAAATATATTTTCAAAATAAATATCAGGGGGTGATTAGTGATCGATACTGATGCCAAAAATGCAATCAGTAAAATTTTTGTCTGTCTGTCTTTCTGTCTGTCTGTCTGTCTGTATGTTCCTTATAGAAACAAAAACTACTCGACGGATTTTAACGAAACTTGGTATAATTATTCTTCATACTCCTGGGCAGGTTATAGTATACTTTTCCTCACGTTACAATCAATAGGAGCAGAGTAGTGAAGGGAAATGTTGGGAAAACGGGAGAAGTTACTCTATTTTTTATGCTTCCGTCGAGTGTGCAGCCTTAATGGTTAAAGTTGCATAGAAATCATGTATGACGGAAATAGTCTTTATAATATTAACCATAAACGCGGGTGACACCGCTGGCACAGCTAGTAAAGTAACTAATAAACATTTGTTATGCCTGCCTGCGTCACTCAGGTGTTTTGGTATTTTGTTGACCATACATCGTTTAGTTATAGTTTATAGCCATTACTTTATTTTTATGATGACTTTTGCATGGATATTGGGCATTGATTTTTTCTACGCATTAACTGTGACAGTTATTGTTTTAATGGCTCAATAATCATTAGTCATATTTTGATGAGCTTGTTGCAATAGTCTGATGTCTGTTTCAACGACAATTTTTTTTTTCTTAAAAATACCACCTGGCGTGTGATAATTTATGAGTATATTTCAATCAATGTGTAATATGAATATAAATAATAAACAACATAATATAAACTTGAAGTGGGATTAGCCAAGCTTAAAAGCACATGTATTATGGAAATCGGAATCGACGATGTATTCCATTAACTCCTAGAAAGAGACCTCTATCAACAGCTATTTAACCCGGTAATCGAACTCGCTCCCCTTGCGTTCGGCTGACTAGTCAACTTTTAAAAGATTTATTTAGTAAGTTTGTTGTTTTATTTAGTAAATGGGTCCTGGGTTACAATGTCTGTGGGGCGGCGGGAAACCTAGTACGACCCCGACGGGGCGGAAATATTAACAGTCCAGTAAAGTATCCAACATCGTATTAATATACTTTATCGGACGGGCCATTCTGATACGTTCATTAAAACAACCCTAAGGTCTCAATGTGCACTTCATTTGACAAAGTCAACAATATACGTCCGGCGGGCCCTAGGGCGTAACTTCCATTTTATTATATCCATTTTATTATTTTATCACTGGCCTGCTCCGTGGCTTCACTTGTATTGGCTAGTCAATTGAAATACTTTTTAAGAGCTGTCAAAACTGATGCTGAAAATACAGTTTATACTAGTTTCGGTGTCAGGGATTCACCTATCTGAAAGAATGTTAAAAATTAAACCCAACGCACCATTTACGGGTTATGAATAAATGATTATTATTATTATTATTAAAACGAAATCACTTCATAGATTTTGTATGGGCTTGTCAACGTGTAACGTCACTAGTTTGTATACCTAGTCAACTAACTGACTTAATATTAAGCAGTTTTTGTAAAATTAAAAATCTTAGACTCAATATGGTACAAAATCAATAAGGCTTAACAGCATACTACGATACTTTCTTTTTCAGAATTAATATTAATGTAACAAAATTAAATATAAATGGTGTCAACATCCCAATTGAGTTAATAAATAAAGTAAAGCTTTACGCGTCTTCTTTGGATAACGATAATATTGAATAACATTACGGCTGCATACTTTGCTAAAAGTCTGAGTTCGTACTTCATGATTTAAAAATCTGTGTAAGTACTAGCTCATTAATGAAAGAGTCCGGCTAATTTGAGTCACTGGATGATCGAATTTATCTGGTTTTTCAATGTAATAGCTAAACCCGACTCGTTGAAATGAAATCATGGTCCAAGCGGACACCGACTAAGAGACTTACAGTGTTACGTCTTCTTTCTGAGGAATCATCTACATTTTCATGCAGACATAGGTACTACATATTCCTAGAAAGGGATATATTAAAAATCATTCTAACGCGTTACGTCAGACAAATATAAATCCGCCCTAATTTCAGCTCACAGAGAGATGGCAGTATTGTAACTGTTTCCGCGAACGAACCGACTCGGCTTACTTGACGCCCGCGCCAAGTAAATGCAGGAAATCTGTTTGTTTGTTACTGTCTGCCGTTTCGTTCATTCTTATAATTCTCTTTATTATGATTGACAAGAAACTCGTGTCTGCCTTTTACGGAAAGCGATGCTGTAGGTACAGGTTTTATACACCAATGCGTGGACCCTAAAAGAGTTTTTATACTTTTTTAGCAATAACAGGCTGTCTGTAGGTCAGGCGGGCGTGGGCCTACCTGCCCATTTAAAACAATTTACCCGGTTTTTTATTACCTCCCGCTTCACATTAGGGCCAGACGAATGATGGCCTGCCATTAACTCGTGTTCAGACGGTGACGTTTAGGGCTGTTTTAGACGATATTGTCAGGGCTTTTTTATTTTTATGTGTCTGGACTGCGCTGTCGCCGTTAAATAATTCTAAAACTGGCTGGGTACAAAAATTATGAACTGTGTACGTGCTTATTACGTTTGTTATATGAAAAAAGAACGTTGCATACGTAAAAGGACTACATGTAGCTTACAGCACTTAAGGGTAACAGATCGTTTGATAGTAAGTGATTGATCAGCGTCACCAAAGAACATCTGCTCTGACACTTAAGGCAGCTTAAGGATATTAATTTGCTACTTGACCTCTTAACGGGGACCTAGTTTATGAGTAAAATGGCTATTCGTTCTAATAAAGTTGTCGTATGTAATTATAGTTCGGCCTGTGTCTATTTAGACATTGTACATACGTAATGGACAATATTCTACATAGTAATTCAGACCACGGTACTCGGCGCTTATTTGACTAGGTTTTTCAGCAATGCGACCTGACAGACGGCAGGTGATGTTGGAACCAGATGCTTTGTTCAGGTGTAGTTGTATTACCGCCTAGCGTTTAGCTTTTACGATGAGCCGACATGTGGATTGTAGGAGTGCTGGATCAGCATGGATCCCACCTCAGGTGACGGGCGTGGGGAACCCCCACTAGGGACGATCCAGGTGACAACTGCAATACATCCTATTGCATATATTGAGCGCAGAATGCGCATGGCAACTTGCGGCTTTTTGGATTTACTTATTTTGTGAATAGAAAGAATATGTAGCGACTAAAATTGAGAAAAGCATCCTTGGATGGTTTGGGCATGTTGAGAGGATGGATGAAAGAAGATTGACGAAAAACATATATAAGGCAAGTGTGAATGGAGCCGACGATAGGGGTAGACCTAGACAAACTTTCCACGACCAGATTGGTAATGTATTAATAAAAGGACTTATGATTGTAGAAGAAGCGAAAGGTGTGTGTCAGAATCGTAGCAAATGAAAGAATGTGACCTCTGCCTACCCCCATGAAAAAAGGCGTGACATTACGTTTGTATATATTTTATAACGCGACCATGAAGCTGGCCGTTGACATAAAACCGAGCTAAAAAGCATAAAAGAAAGAAAGAAAGAAAGAACATTTATTGGTAACACATACAATGACAAAACAGGAAACAAACATTAAACAATAGACAAAAAGAGAGAAAGAAAAATAGAAAAAAAATGGTAGGTACATAATAGTCTCACAAAAGAGTATGTGCTGCCAACTAGGTCCCAGCCTCAAGATATTTCATGACACTTAGATACTAAGTAACTATTCATTTCTTAACTGCAATCTTGTCATTTACAATTCGTTGTGTAAAGGTCACATTTAAAACGCTGGGGTTCCAAAATCCGCTAACTAATTCAGAACTCGACAATAATCACTCATTCTTTTGTATGTTATTAATGCATTTTTAAAACAAACAGGCGGGGCTATTTTGCATTCCGTCGACTTTTAGTGCATATGAAATCCACTCTACAGAAGCTCCACTTTTAGATATGTACTAGTTATTATTAATAAATATTGCATTAATAAAACTATTATTTAATAATTTATTCAACTCTATATGCCCAGAAATTATCAATGTATATATGTCAGTCAAATAAAAAATATGTAATAACGTTGCACTTTCAAAAACTTGCACGTTAAACCTGGATCGGCCGGGTTAGTGCCTGGCATAAACGGGTTAATGAAATAAATAACAAATAACTTATGTGTTCCAATTCGTATTACAAATGTCAACAAACTCGCACGTTTATATTAGATTAGGTTAGGAAGACTTTTTATAAACACACTTTATTTGTTTTTTAGACGTATACGCTATTTTAATGTGTATATGATATGTATTCTCTGAACCGATTAAAATAGGTGATTAGTCGTACGTGTACCTTCTGCAATAATTTTATAAAATTTTAGGTATACATTATACAGGCCGGGCTATCAATCATTCGGGACGGACCGACTTAATAAGGCCCTTTGCATTCTGTACAAATATTGAATTTGATATGTCGCCGCCATTTTTACGAGTGTTTTAATGTTTCCCTTTAGCATACATCGGTTTATGTGCTCACATCACTTAAATTTATTTGAAGTCTTCGTATTTATCAATTTATGTAGTTTACGCATGAGTAGAATGAAATCTTGAAAATAAATTTCTGCCATGCGATCAATCAGACACAGACTAAGTACGAGACCTAACATTAAGAAGACGATGATGATGAGGACTGTTGTTCGGACACTGACCATTATTCCAGTATCAAAATTTTCTGGATGAAGGAATAGCGAAAGGCCTCAACTCACATACCACGATCAGATTGGTCATGTGTACGTTACACAAGCAGAAGGAGATGTTAGGTGCCATAATAACCATAGAGCATCTATGAAAACGTGCCGCAGCGTAATTAAAGACTGATTCTAAGTTAAAATCATTTCCACTTATTTTCAATTTTCCATTTTCGGCTATGCCATCAACAATATTAAAGATCGTTAGAATAAATTAATATAAAGATCTACAAATATTTTTAAAGTGGTAACTGCAAAATTTTTAAGCACACTTAAATTTAATAAAAATTAACATGCCTATACTTATATCCATGAAAATATACCTTGAGGCAACGACTGAGGTCGTAATATTTTTTTTTGTCTTTACGCCATAAAGGTACCGTACCCAAATTCGAAGAGATCCCCAATTTTCGCAGCTGCTATACAATGCATTTTGTTAACAGTGTTGCAGCAATTAAAATACAATTGATGGAATCGTTAATTTTCGACAAAATATAAAACCGCTATAAAGTCCGTGTTCGGTCTCTTGCGAGTAAATACAAATTATATTTTTTCTGGGTCTTACTGAGATTAGGGCTGTCTTCATTATTCATATCATAGACGCTGGAAAAGTGTTTCAACTCAGGATGTTTGTATATTTTTTTGTACACTTCTTAAAAATATTATAAAACCTACTTTTTACTGAGATTAATTTTAATTTAATGTTTCCCTTTCAAATTCGTTTGTGTCTTAATAATGAGTTTTAATAAGTTGGATACAAAAGTGTGATTGTTTAAAATCCTTCTCTCCTGGTTTTCTGGAACTTCGAAACAATTCCAAGGAATACCGTACAGATAATATCCCTTACACTTACATACATACTGTCACGCATTTTCCCATAAGGGTAGGCAAATATCACATCCTTCCATTTGCTACAATCCTGGAAGACACCTTTCGCTTCTTGTACATTCATTAGTCTTTTCATGCATACTTGTCGGTTAAAGGTACTCTTTACCTAACATTTTATTAAGCCTTACACACACTTAATTCATTATACACTTACACATTTAATTCATTTTACACTTCAAACCGTTGACGCTGTATGAACTAGATTATTATAATCACCTACCAATAATATCTCGTACTAATAATATATTAAACTGTCCCATGTTTGTCTGGGACTCCAAAATAATGTATCAACTGTGTCCTACGCATCGCGTAAAACGCGACTAATGGCGTATTGTGATTATTATATAGGCGACAAGCTAGCTACTTGTCACTTTTTCATAATGTCCATCTAACCCCCACTCAAATTTATTTATAGCTAGATGTGTTTTAGTGGGGCGTAATGATACCGTTAACGCTGCTTATAATTGAGTTGTCTACCACGTGCCGGCGGTCCCGTTGGCGGCACAACATTGTTGCAAACTAGTTGTTGCCACAAACATGATTATGTTTATTATTAGCTTCTCACGAGCAGACTTATAGATAAGTCAATTAAGTCATTTATATACATTTAATCATTTAGCAATAAAACATTCTATTCTATTCTATTCTATTCATCACGGCCGCAATTTGAAGGGGTAGGCGGAGTTAAAGGCAGCAAGCCCCTTTAATCACTTTTAGATATACATGATGAAAACTGTGTTAGGTTAGATGGAAAATTATAAAAAATAATGGGTAAGTGGAAAGTTTGTCGCCTATTTAATCATACATCCAAAATTCGATATACCATTTACGACATTCTAGGCAAGGGACAGAGTGTGCACATTATTTTTTTTTATGTCCCGCCCGCACCAATATGGGATTATTAGTTTTTTTTTAAACAAAATTAAAGTATCCTATTTCTAAATCCGGACGTGATTATGACAACATGCTCCCTGAGCCATTCACAACACACCCTATATTATCTCATTAGCATTGTAAACGTATCGTGCGCAGTGTGTCCTTAATCATTTCTGCCTAATTGATTTTAAATCGTTTATGTCTTATGTAAAGTTGATGTTACAGGTCTTTAGGCTATTGGCAGGGCAATTTGCATAATAAGAACCTTTATGACAAATTACCTATAGATAGACTTACCTTATTTATTACACAATTATAGTTGGGTGTGCGCATGTAAACGATAATGTTTGACAGAATTTATTTTATCTTTATGGTCGACTTTGATTGATGTGGGTACTTTAACAGAAAATTTATTTGATTGTGTATTATGGGGATTTTAAAAAACGAAAAGATTTTTGCATGAACCCCTTATTATTTAAATAAAAGTAACCTAAGTTACACTATCTATCTACTAGTGAAAGTCCCGTTAAAATTGGTTCAGCCGCTTTCAAGGCAGACAGATACTTAAATTTTATTGATCTCTATTTTGTGCAATCACGTATAAGATGCGCGTTACTGCAGTAATTTATAAAACGTCGCTAATACTCGACTTGACGTGCGCGGCCGGAGGCTCCGATACAATGTTGCATGCAGCCACACTCCTGATATTCCGCCGACACATGAGAAGCCCGCGCTCAGCTTTGGGGCTCCATAGCTATTTAATAAAACAGCGTATGGAATAAGCAATTTTGAATTACCTCTGAAACGCCATTGAATATTAAACGAGAAAATTGATGGTGGTTTTATAAATCCAGGAATAGTTATTTAGTAAAATGATGCGGTGCAACAGCTATATGTTTTCCTTCTTACTTGGTTAGATATGTATTTGGTTCGATAAGAGAAGATGAATAGACTTAGATTAGTATATCTTGAGTTCGTATGTTACGATGCGTCATCGTTTTGGGATTAGAGCCTGTTTTATAATACCAAATTGCCAGGATTTTCTGTAATACTGTTTACATTTGTTTTCTAGTTAATATTGGTTTTTAGAATATGTGTAACATTTTTACGAATTCAAAAACAAATAGAAGAGAGCTCCTCTTTTTGGAATATAAGAATAATGAGGAAGTTATGAGTGTCAATATAGGTTTGATTGTTGATAACCGTATTGCATTGTTTTTGCATATTACGATTTTGTATGTACATGACCAAAAATTCAGTCGTTACGTGTACTCTCAGGGTAATCCATACTGCGCATGCAAACTTATATGGTAATGCTTAGAGGTTCGTCCTGCCTGACCCCTAGGCAAGTGACGTGAAGTTTAGTTAGTTAGTTAGTTATGACAAGTTTCTTACATACGAAACCCACCACGTGGACTCCGACTTCTACTCGCTGGTTTATTTCGCAAATAACCTCGCAGCCCACGCTTGCTGACAATAAACTTTATTTTGGGACTCAAGTCTTAAAAATTCACCCTTTTTGCTTTTGCTGAAGCGCATTTCGACCGGTCGGAAACACGCAAAAATGAAAAGGTAAAGTTTGAGCGAATGTTACGAGAACTTTCCAAGGTGCCAACCAGGCATTTAGGTAACGCATTGCTCACCCTGAATCACTCAAAGCAAAGTCACATAGTCTGAGGTTATTGTTGACCAGACTATCGTTTGGCTTCTAAGAATTACATAGGGCATACCCGATATAATGCACTGAGTCTATTTAAAATATATTTACGGATCTAGTAGAGAATTAGATCTAAAATTAAAACGCAAAGAAGTCAACCTCTCTTTAGGAACAAATATATATTTTTACATCTCTAAAAAACAAAAATATCGAAAATCCCCAATAGAACTTCATAAAATTTTTGCAGAAATAAATATCTTACAACATCACATTCATTGATCTGACTCCGAGCTAAGTAGCTTAAGCACTTGTGTTACGGATATTCGGAGATTCAACAGTGGCATTACAAATATATCTAGTTAAATATTAGACATTAACACCCAGACACATAAAAAACACAAGTATTCATCACGAATGTTTTTTGTTCTCGGTGGGGATCGAACCCACAACTCTTGGCGCATAGGGCAGGGTCACTATCAAATGCGCCATCGAGCCAGTCACTACATTAGAAAAGGCGTAATAAATTATAATAAATGCTCACTAAGACAAATCAACTGCTGTCGATTCAGAATTATATCCAGGGCATGTTGTTTATTATCGCGTCTACGAGAGCCGTTTGTTTCTAACACCTCGACGGAGTAGTACAAACAATGAATTCAAAGATCACGATTTTAATCACCATTACGTTTGTAATAATAATATGGATCCGCGTCGAAAATTATATATGCGCGCTAAGAAATAATACGAAATCGACGTGATATATTTTAAGCGCGTTCCGTCCGTCGGGCGTGCGTTAAGTAGACATAGCCAGTGTAGGGTTGACATTAGGGATTGCAATGCTGGATCCAACACTTCAACTGGGTACAGAACAATTTAAGCTGTGCCGGCTCCAGCGACATGTGCTGGTATATAGCCGCTAGATTTCAATCCCTACTAGAGATTGGAATGCCGGATCAAGCAATCCTGCCAAGTCCAGCAGAATTTGCTCTGCAGGATCCAGTGTCATGTGTGCTAGCGTGTAAATGCCGCTGGATTGCAAAACCATTTTTTGTTTTTGTTTACCCAAGGGAATGCGTTACGCACCGTCCCGCTGGATTGCAATACCTAGTTGATATGTTGACTCATAGACAAGTATACATTTTTAGAAATTCTAAGTTTTTCTTTGAATACCAACGACTCCGTTCAATATTCTGATTTCTGGTTGTGTCAGTAAGTTATATTATACAAGTATAAGTACAACGAAGTTTGTAAGTATTAACTTTAGAAATTAAGCATACCTATGTACTCAAATATGTATTTTTATTTTATGGTTAAATTTGATTGATTCGATCAAACATCGAAGTCTTGAGTACAAATGACCATGTTCCTACATATATTTTTGTCTGTTCAACCTACTACCTACAGGTTTGGTTTCGTAGACTAGATCTTTAACCAGCGGACTTTGGTTGCGTCCATTTTCAATGATCATAGTTGATGTTCACGCCAAATATAAGAAGTCATTAATTAGTGTCAGAATTTTTTCGAAAATTCCTTAAATAGTTTCTCATTTTATTAGTTTCTAAGTTGATTTATAATCCTACCGGTGGTATGTGATTTTAAAAAGGTAACGAAATCTCTTAAAGAGTGCGTAAATCATTACGGAAAATTAATTTTCGTTTCAGTATGTCGGTGGTGTGTGTTATTTGCAATGGTTTTACTTACGCGGTTTGAGTGCCAGACAGCAGACATCATTTACAAAATCAATTGGCATGCGTCATGAAAGCAGATGCTGGAAGGTTTTAAGTGTTAATAAATAGGGCTTAATCAATTCTTTACCACGCTTTTAATACACATATGTGTACTTAAAATACTTATGTTTATTGAAGAGGCACATGTTGTCAGTAGAGTGAGTCCAATTGACTATGCCTATGAAGATATAGGCAATCGTTTAAAGCCGCCATAATAAACATTAATAATTATCATCATCATCATATCATTGCAGAGTCCAAGGAGCACTAAAACTCCTTAAACCACATTTTAAACATTATAATGTCTTAAAGAGCATTTACACTGACTTTGTGCCAGTCAGCTTAACGGAAACGGGACATCGAAGTCATTCATATAATTACGACTATTATGCCGAATAAGACCGCAAACCAAACATGAGTGCCATTAGCCGGGCAGCCCTGGACGGAGCCCGCAACATTGTAGAGTTGCGAGACACGAGTGTGGCGTATTACAATTATTACAAATCGCCCGTCCGCCCACTGGGAATTCAGCCGGGTATTATCGTGACTGGAGACTTTAATCTCGGTGCCTGTGTGTACATGCCCTAATGATGGAAACAGATTATCCGTGTAAACTATAAGTTCTCGGCTACTGGGATTGCGACAGGGTTAAAGATTATTGCGATGTTCGACTTCAGGTTACGACTTAGATGACGATGACGATATTCTTCTTTGATTGTCTAGTCAAAGTTACATAGGTTTGAATTTAAAACAAACACATAAAAATCGTCATTCAACAAGAAAATCAACTAATAAATAGTATGAATCTACCACCGATAGAAATTACTTGTTTACTTATTATCTTTTACATTATGTATTTTTGTACTGTCTGTATTTGAAGATAATAACACAAAAATAATAGTCTGCAATAATAATTTTAGATCCTCGCGGCCTCGCGGAAGACTTACCCAAAATTATTATTTTGAAATTTAAGATATTTTAGATATTCTCACAAGCCCATCAATCGCAGAATATAACTTTATCTAGCATAATGTAAAGAGGCTATTTTACTCAAAAAAAATTATAGTCCACTATTGAGAATACAAAAAAAAAACATTGCTTACGTATTTTATTGTTTGTGTAA
The DNA here is from genome assembly GCA_951394215.1 of Glyphodes perspectalis. NCBI lineage: Eukaryota > Metazoa > Arthropoda > Insecta > Lepidoptera > Crambidae > Glyphodes > Glyphodes perspectalis. Next base: position 7,647,378 of record OX596217.1, read on the forward strand.
CTAAAAATTATAAAGTGACGTCACTAAGTGCGTTTAATTTTACCGTCCAAAGGACGTAATGCCCTTTCAGATCTTTGAAGCGCTGTATCTTTGTAATTTTTCGAGTATTAGATAAAGCACTGCACAGGTAGCACAGGCTACCGGCCGGTGAGTGTGCTCGATGCTGGGACTGGATGTAAACCGGCGATTAATAAAATTATTACATCCAACGAGGTTGATAAAATCGTTAGACAGTAAAACTTTATGTTTGTGTTACGTGCAGCTGCAATCACACGAATCATTTGCATCAGAAAAATTCGCGTTTTTAACAGCCCTCTATCTAAAATATGAAAATATTACCATATTGTTTTTGCTAGTTCGCATTTCGTACGTACATTTCGGCGCACACCGGCCGCTGCGGGCACTCGATACGTCCGCGAGTGCGGAGTAGGTAATTAAATATTCGAGTGCAGCGGGCAGCCGTCGGCCAATTTGCATTATGTCTGGGCGCGCGGGCTCTGCGGTGCCGCCGCTGGCACGCACTGTGGGACAAATTACCGCTTTACGTTAAGATATAGAAACATACTATATACTATATTATCATGCTCGCAATCCCCGATAGGGTAGGCAGTGTCAAAGGAGTAGTAAAGCTTGCATTAACCAAAAAATTGTGTTAGGTTAATTGGAAAATTATGAATAGGTGACAAGTGGCTAGCTCTATATAATCACTTACCCAATTTTGTGATCTAGATATATAGATCTAGATATTCCCGTAGCACATTTTTTTTCAGTAGAAGGCGAACGCCAAAATAACTTGTACTAGGGGAATAATTTGGCACATTTTTGGCAGAATGTACGAATATGTAATAATCCGGTTGGAATATTATCTCTTGACCAATATTTTCGCTGCGAATGCGTTCTGCGTCCTACTACTAAATACCACAAGCAACCAGACCTAAGATAAATAGTTGTTTCATCAGGACTATTCCTGATATTAGCTCGAATTTTAATTGTGATCTGTTTGTTCCGACTACCTACCCTCTAAGCTTCATGCATTGGACACGAAGTCTGAACCACTGTGACTACACCTATGGTCTATCCTGTCAAGGCGTCTATGCTTTTTTATTTGACGCAAAATCTGAACATCACACCGAATGTCTATCCTGTCTAGTTCTGTTGCCGGGGTCACCCTTGCCAATGCGAGCGCAGCGCCCGCGGGCCGCTCGCGCCAGCCGCGGGATTAATTAATCTCAAGCTGTTTTACGTCGCGCCCGGCGCGCCAGTTAACGCGGCCACGGTTCAATTACTGTGTCAACTTCGAACGTTACATTAAGGGCTACGGCCCATATACATAGCCTAGCTAGCCTATTAAACATCATTGGAACCGCCATACTGAATGGATTTGAATGTTGAGTGTGAAGAAGACGTATGAAAAACGATTGCACGCGACTGAAATAAGCAGATGATATCATTTTGTTAGAGTAAAAAAAGTTGATTGTCCTTGTGTGTTGAATTTCATGAAAATTTTAAAAAGTGAAGATCAGATTGATGTTTGTCTGAAGTTGGTAACCCGCATAACTTTTGCCCGGAGATGGCGTTTAATACCGGTAACATTTTCCTATCGAGACTTTCCCGCATCAACTCCGGAACAAATAATTTATTTTACAGGATTAAAAGTCAGACATGAAGTTGCATTCGCATTGACAATACTAGGTATTTGATTTCGTCGGGAATTTGCTCAAGAGGATTAATTAATCTTAATCCATTTCGCATTGCCATTCGCAACAGTTAGCAGACACGGTTCAATTATAGTGTCAACTACTCCAAACCTTTCGCTTCTTGCCAACTAATACTCACTTGATTTTTTCTCTAAACTAAGCAAGTGTAATGATATGTTAAGGATCTTGTGAGAAATAGGTTGAGCCAATCGTTGGATGTTGGTACTTCGTCGGCACGAGTATCTACTTCTTTGTTTTGCATTCTATCAGGTGACCATAGGTCTAGGCCCTATAAGTGATATTTACTTACTCGGATAGTGCTCATTTCATTTAGGACAATCAAGCACTCGTGACCAATAACATAAACTTAGGTTTCAACGGAATTGTCTGCAACATTTTAATTTTGGTCACTGTCTTGAGCGGTAAATTGGAACCTGATACTGCAAATTTTGCAAATTAAAGGCAATTTCTCATTTGAATACCAAGATAGAATAATTTTCAAATCAACAACAACTAACGTCAGTGACACTTCTCAAAATAGGTTTATCCAGGTCGTAAAACCAAGACACGTCAATACGTGCGAAATGTAGATGTGCTCACCAAATTTTATACAAATTAATGTAAAGAGTTCTCATAAAGATGCGGACTTGACCTCCAACAGATTCGCATTACAATAAACGCGGATCTAGCGGGTGACTTATACGATAGATTACGTTCGGACTAGAAAGTCCAGGGGATTTACACCGAAGCTATTTAAATTGGCAATCGTACACGCGTCAATTATGCGATCAAGCTGTTTCGTATCAGGCTACAAAGTGTGGTGGCGAGGTGCCCACGCGCATACGGCGACGGTTATTCTGTGTTGCCAATGCAGCTAGCCAATGTTACGCTTATAAAAAAGTCCTGAAAATGTTTCCTTTATAATTTCACACGCACAAGATTTTTTTTTTTGTATATTAGTTTAGGATTATTAAAGATTCCTTTTATGTAGAGAAATATCTGTCTCCATCCTTACTTACTTATATTATTAATGTAAAAGTTACTCTGTATATTTTGTCGGTAAAATACTTAACTGATTGCCATGAAATTTTGCACGCCTTAAGTTTAAGCCATGCAAAAAGCCACAGGGGTTTTGTTCTAAATAACATTATAGATCCCATAGAAAACATAGGCAGTAGCAAGTTCATAATGTACCTATGTATTAGCATAAGTTATTAAGAAATAATAACTTATGTTAAACTTAGTGACTTGTAGTAGAAGTATAAGCTATCTTTCAATAGATTAAACTTACAAAAATGTAACCGCTCGTGAGCGCTGGCCACATATTTGTTATTTTACGGAAGATTATAAGGCCGCTTACGCTAGAACATTCGCCTTAACCTTTTATACGGCTCGCGTAAAACCGAAACATTATCATTTCCAATTATCAATTTACTGCCAATGTATTTTAGTTTTTAAATGCGAACTACTCGGTAGGATCGCATTATGTACGCCTTTTAGCACTCGTTGAGTGCGAATACAGTCGTTGGTGCGCCTGAAGCGGTCTGAATATGGGCCCGAGGCATTTAGTGGGGGAATTTACGGCTGACTTTATCGAGTCAATTGCAGTTAAATATGTAAATACAGGCGTAAGTGCACAATACCGATGGCGCGGATTTATCTAGTTAAGGTTCGGTAAATAATAACGAATCCATGAGGCGATCTTGATCAGATTTGGGGTTTAGCTGCGATTATGTTTGAAAGGCTGACGCCAGAGGTGGATCGCATCAGCTATGTCAGTTGTGGGTGTGTTAGAGATATGGAGTTTTCGGGTTGTGGTTTGTGATAATGTGGGCAACGAGCTAGCCACTTGTCACTACTTAATAATTTACTATCTAACCCAACTATTTTATTGGCTAAATGTAGTTTAAAGAGCTTATTGATCCTTGGACTCTGTTAACCCCTTTAGAGATTTAGGGCGTAATTTCTTGTAGTTTATTATATATAGTTTAGTATGTATACGTTTTTATGTAAAATATAGGAAATATTTAATCTAGCAAAAGTTTCGCATCAACAAAGATATATTTTTATTTTATGTGCTTAAAGTATTTATTCCTTAAGGCGTCCGCCGTATCGATATTGATACAGAAAATGCCCCTAAGATATTAAATTCATCATGGATTTAATTTCAAACTCAATGACACATAAAAGGCTCTTAGTTTTATGTGTCATACTAATAGCTATAACGAAAGCTCATGTATAAAATGCACATAAAAGTTATCTCCTATAGGTGTGCATTAGTAGCTATATATGAATATTATTGTAGCTACACAAATATTTTTTTTACTGCTAATTTACGGTTCTAATTTTTTTTTATTATATACATTTCTCGGTTTCCGTCTCATACTAAATCTAGAGCCTTTCCAAGACTTTTCTTGTAACTCTTCGACCGTATACAGAACCTTGGCAATGCACCGATGCATACGCCAGTACTTTAGCGGCGAGTGCAACAATGTTCCGTTTGCAACGTCGGCGCACGTTTATTTGTCTCGCTGTCCGTCAGCCAGGTCGTGAACTCGGCGCAATTCGTATGCAGATTCGAGATGCAGCGGCGCGGGCCAGCCGTCCGCGCCGAATGTGCGCTCGACGTTGTTGATTAATTAATATTGTTTATTTTTACGGTGGAAGTACCTACCGCGGTCTTGGAATAACTGATGCACAATATGCTGGTACATACATACTATAGAACATATATACTATCACGCCCGTAATCCCCGTAGGGGTAGGTAGGAATTTATTTATTTTTTTATAATAGGTACGCAAACAGATTACAGCCAGTTTTACAGCCATAAAATTAATACAATTCTAAACTTAACTAGTCAGTAATCTATAAATAGCATACACAGCAGCATGATCCATTTATTATTTTACAAGCTTCTCTAAACACTACGTTTACTTATTTTATTTTAATTATTTTATAAGCTACTCTACACTACACTAAGTTTTAACAATCAAAAAGAACACGACAGAGGAGGTAAAAAAAATGCATGGTCCGAACCATTAATAACCAAAAATAAAACTAGATTTGGTTAGATGAATAATTGTTCATCTAACCAAATAAATAACAAGCGCTACACGCGTGAGGTACTAGGTATTAGTTCAAACCCGGACATGTAGAACTGAAATTACGTTACGGATTTATATAACTTGCTCAATCTCGACTAAGCAATTCGGTCAAACGGTGGTTTGGTTGATCGACATTCAGATAATCGATTATCTACTGTTTATACATCTGTAACGTATTCATTTACGATTAAGAAATAATAGGTTTTGTTACAAGCATGGCATTTCATATCATATCTGTCGGTAACATAATTCTAGTAAAGAATTCGGAACAGTTGAAAATCATGTAAACGCTACCGTGTCATTTCGAAGCAATTATAATTTCCCAGTAGCAGATGGAAACGACGTCAAATTGTTAACAAGATTCCAAACTATTCCATTTACGCGGCTTACGGCTAAGGACATTATGGTTTTTAACACGGAACGTCTCCTTCCTGTACTTCTGCGGTTAAAATACATATTATTATTTTTTATTCAAGGCCAGTATACTTAGCCAGAAAGGTGTTTCATATGTTCATGGGTCATTGCAAAGAAATCTATGTCGATTTGTGCTTCATCCCATGTCGACTCGTTGTAACATTAACACTGTGTCTTTTTCGGTTATATTTTTCTAGTTGTTGTCTCTGTTCACTCTAACCACGATGAAATGCACTTTTATATTATGTTCTTGTCTTTCCAAGGTTATAATGTTGGTAATTGGTACATTTCGTTTAAAAAAAAAAGTCAATTTATGTCGTATCCTATCATAATATGCATATCAGGATACGCATAATTTGCGTCTATGTATTTGCAAGATAAATAGATAAGATTAAAAGTCATCAGAATGCTGTTTGTCTAATCACGAAACCAACGACCAAGCTTCATACAATCTGATATCAAGTAAACGCTGAATTAAGTTAGCCATGATTATGTGTGCTTCTTGAATGTATACTAAAAAGAAATTAGCCAAGTAATTTCTGAATCATCCATCTTTATTCTCCCAGATCCATCTAAAGATGTGCGATGCGCACAGTAATAGCATAGAATTCTAGCCCACACAGGAAATTAACATAAGTTTGCCGATTTAAACGCACACATAATGCACTTTTTAAATGCAATCGCTCGCGCAGATCTTGTGCCATGTCATTTGTATGTCATTTTGATTTATGCGCGAGGTTTGACGACGAGGTATGACCAGCCGCACAGGCTTATCTTAATGGCCCATCGGACAATAATGTGTGAGGAATTGTCCCCTCTGCCTTTGTTATACTCCGTTTTGGTAATCCAGTTAAGACCTAGGCGTTGCACATCGCTGCAATCTGTGATGTTTCCTACGTGTGCTTGCAAATCATTTTAATGAACGGCTTGTGCCTATTTAAGGTTATATTGTCTGTACATACCTCATTGGGCTATGTTCCAAAACAACATTGTTTAACTCGACATCTATTTTAAATGCAACTTTGAAAGTAAGGTATGTTAAGACAGTTCTTTAGATATCACTTTAAATACTCATAACTTCAGGTATGATAGTCAAGACGCATGCCCCATTAAATGAATAACGTATTCTTGCCATGTCTAATTTATGCCACAGTTGGATTTGTACGGACTATCTGTTATCAATGTTATCTGGCGTCTTAAGATAGCGGTAACTGGCAACATGTTAAAATACTTATCGAGCTAAGACCGGATTTGTCTTTATCTAATAGAAAATTAAGATAGCAGTGTGTCATATTGCAAATGAGATTAAGATTTCTTAAGCATTACAGGGCTAGGTTCCCGAAACCTTTAGTATTAAAGGCTTTTCAGCTTTCATATATAAAAAATAACAATTTATGTAAATACACTGTTTAAAAAAAATAGCTTGTTTCTTGGACAATCGAACATCGACGTGGCTAAAAACTCATTGCCTATCAACGTTTAAAAAGCAATGGCCTCATGCAATAACGGCTTCGACTATGAGAGAAAAAACATATTCACTTGGGAGAGTACCTACTACAAGCACTATAAAGGTTGTAATACAAAGTTTCAGATAATAGATCCTATGTTTTAGTAGGCATTGAGGTAACAATTACCAAAGTACCAGATAGCATAATATGGTTGAAACGAGGGACTTTCCTTGACCCAAGGGCGTACGGGCCCAAGACTTTAATTCCGAAATTTGGATCGATTTAAAACAATGTCATGCGCTGAAAATCTGCGATCTATACAAAAATCGTTGTCCCTATTCCTACTCTATGATTAACATGTAGATTGTTAAAAGGATTAGCATAGGATAGGATAGGATAATTTTTATACCAGTAAAATTTATAAAGTCGGCGGGACACATGAGATAACGTCTCTGTAACAGTCCGAACTCTACACGGATGGAGCCGCTTGCATTAAGCTAGTATAGGTGGATAAAATTAATACGAGACAATGCATAGAAATAAATAAAAATCAATTCTCCAGACACACCAATTCACTAGTCCCAAACAAAGCTTATAAGCTTGTGCTATGGAATATGGATAGGTTATTAATAATATTATGACTAAATAAACAAAGAATAAGGAATTCGGTATTGTGTTTTATGCCTATGTATATTTTATGCTGCTGTATCCCTTTTGATACAATAACAAGTCACGGAATACATTAAAAAATTGTAGACGAGTAGAATATGGTACATAGTAGAAGGAAGAAGTAGTTTAAACTCGTCTGTTAAATTTTCTTAAGAGTCTTAAAGGCACAAACATGGTTTTAACTATAGTCTTATCATTGCAATCAGTATTCTCAATTAAATACTGGCTCAATAACACAAATTATATGCATGTATGTGCATATACAAGTAATTAACGAAAATAAAAATTGCGTACTCTTATTAAAGTATTTTTATTTTTTTTACCTGAAGTCAACTGTGGAATACAGGTCATCATTTCATGGAACATATTATCCGATCGCGTCATCAAAACCCCGTATGATAAAATTGTGCGCTATAGTGGGCTTCTCATGTCAATCTGGAACTTAATAATAATATATGGTGTTTTTGACTAAAATGGTTCAAGTATGGTGTTGGTCTGGGACTTAAAAAGAATTTGCCAACTGTGTTTCTTGCCTAGCATGTCGTAAAAAGCGACTTATGGTATATGGGGTTTTGGATATGTGATTGTGTAGGCGACAAACTAGCCACTTGTCACTACTTTTTTACAATTTTTCCATCTAACCCAGCCTAGTTTTATTTTTGGCTGAATGTGGTTAGAGAGGCCTGCTGTCCCTTTGGCTCTGCCCACCCCTTCAGGGATTATGGGCGTGATGGTTTGTACGAGTATGTGTGTGTGTTTGTGGTTCAAGGATTTCGCCTCTCCTTAGATTCTGCCTACTACTTCCAGGATTATGGGATATGAAAGTATGTATGTCCTAAAATTGGGGTACCTGAAAAAATGTGAGAAGGGAATTAATGGTTAGCTCGTCGCGTACACAACATATAAGCACATATATACAGTAGGTATATATGCTATCGCGTGGATATGGAGTTACGTTCTCAAAGTCTACTATGTTTAAAACCGCGATTTCGTCCCGGTGGGCACGATGGAGCCGTCATGAGCGCGTATGCGCCGCGGCTATCTAAACTGCATCGGGCGGTGCGTGCGCGGCGCTGCGCCGGCGCACCGCTGCGCCGAGTTATGACCCGCATTCAACAACTATAATTGTCTTTAATGTCCATATTAAGATAGGCCTTAAGATTGTTGTGAAACTCTTAAACATATTCACCGTCTGAGAATTTTAAAATTATTTTACTGTATTCGGACTGTGAATCATGCGTATTCATAAATATGTTTTTTCATCAATTTTCAAGATTCACGAGCGGCAAGATTTTTGGAATTTCCGATTGTTTGTATAATGAGGGGTATTTATAAAATGCTTCAATCTAAACTGATATAAAGTGTTATACCTGATTGTAAACTTCAAACCCAAACCGCCAAATCGCAGAATTCAGGTAGTTACTGAATTTACGACGTTGAAATGGACTTCATTAAAAGGTGGAACGGATTCATTTATTTGTTTTATGTGCTTAAAATAATACGCGCTCCGTGTCGTCAAATGTGTGTGTTTAAGTGCGTTTGGGAATAATATTCGCATTTCTTTTATGGGGGTAAAACAGTTTTCAGAAGTAATAAAATTGCACGTACAGAAGTTTTGGAGAATAATTGTCATTAACGTGTTTATTGTGGCGTTTAAACGATAAGGTGAGTGTGTAAAGTGTGTGTGAAGGATTTTATTTTCGTCTTTATAAGACCTGTAATTTCAAAGTACGTTTTAAGTAGCTGGAATCTGATTTTAATTTATCATTATTTATTTTATTACCACGATGAGCGGTGGTAGCTTAATTGTAAGGACACGCGCCTCCTAACCGAGGAGTGCGGGTTTAAACCCGGGCACGTACCTTTGGATTTTGCAAGTCTATGTACGTATTTATACCACTAGCTCGACGGTGAAGGAAACCATCGTGATGAAACCTGCAAATTCAAACAACTTTGGATTTGTAACCATGATTCAAAAAAGGTCTGGTTCCCCTATCTTAGGGTTACAAAGGTCAGATCGGCAGTCGCTTCAATGTAATTACCAGACTCGCTAAATCCTGAATCATGGTCTAAGCGGACCCCGTCTAAGCACGGGACATACGCTAGGAAGATGACTTATTTTATTACCACGAACACCTTAACCAACGTCCTTATAAGGAGGTACAAATAATTGTCACGTCATGAGTCTTCTTCTAAACCACTAGTTAATAAAACCATCATATAAATCCATACAAACAGAATTGGACTAAGATATGTGTTAATATGAGGACTCCAATTTGTCTTATGTATTGGCGAATTCATTACCTATATGAAATTTGCAATAGTATCCTTGATTGTCACCAATCTACTACATTCCTCTTGCGTCTGGTGCTGAAGATATTTTCACCGATAACATATGTGTCCCACGTATTACATAACAGGACGTGCCCACCATAAAAACCGTGTATGTGGCATTGGGTGTCCCATATAAGGAGTTGTTTTGACCTGTGCTATTGGCCCCACGCGCAGGAAATCTGGACTTCCGTTGTCTAGGATAATAACCCGGCTAGACGTAGACAATGAATCGCTAATGTCTGTCTGTCTGTCGATACGTGATGGACATACACTAGGAATGTGCAGAGAGTGCAGTGCTGGCGTGTTGCGTATTTGAAATGTCTTGTTTATTTATATTATATATAAAACTTGATAATAAGACAATATAGAAAGATGCATTTGGTTGATTTGGTTTGCGATGCGATATTTTGACGATGAAGTGTCTATACCTCCTAACTGTAGATATGCTTATTTTACAGGAGAATGAAAAAACGATCCAATTTTTAGGTTTTGATCATAAGACTTTTATATAACTTTTAATGTAATGTTTACAGGATTACTTTATTATTTGATAACAAACAAGAAAAAAAATAATATTCCACGCGAAATTGAATTTTAAGGCTACTGCATTAAAAAAGTCGATTCCTAAAAAAATATTAGTTAGGAGGTATTGTCACTTTATCGTCGATTTGTCTTTAACATATTCGTGATTTTGTGTGTACTTACATTAGAAGACCCCTATGGAGCAGTGCTTATGAAGTAAATTCTAACATGAAGATAATCGCATTTTAAGACGATAAAGACATGTATTTAGTGTGTAATAAAAATCTACATTGAATATAATATCAATGACCATTGGAGCAGATATTACATGCAATTTGGTTCTATAATATATCCATCTCCTATCCTCCGATACCTCAATCGGTTCATATCTTCCAATCCAAACCTTATGTCAAGTACTATATTATATTTTATTCTCATGTACTGTCAATGTCCTGATTAGCTAGGGGAAAGCCCATGTTATCGACCAGATGTCTGGCGTGTTGAAAAAATACTCAATGATAGCATATACTGCACAGACGAATACTGAATGGTCTCTGTGCACTTTGTATGCAGCGGACGATCTGTACATTCCTATTTTGCGTGATGAGTGCGTATCTACTCATTTATGCTCCGGCGGCCGCCACTTTTTTGCAGTTCACAAGCTAGGGTGCACAGTTTCAAAGAAAGCTATTTTCTGTTTTATTACGGAGAAATGTTCGCCGGACAGATATTCCTGCGAAGCAATCACTTGAATCATTTTATGTTTAATTCTAGTAATCATGTATCTCTGAAGAAAAAGGAATGATTTGTAATTATTAATTGATATTTCTGCGTACAATGATTAATATGTAGTTTTTATCATTAAAAGGTTCCTTTGATAGAACAGATTATTAAACGCCTTTGTTGCTAGGTATATGTACGTACCTACGAAATACTGTGTAGGGTCAGTATAACTGTTTTGCAATAAAACGATTTTATTGGATTAAAATAATCATTATAAAATTGATATTGTTCTCGAATTGACTGTCTCGAATAGTCTTTAAACTCTTATCGCAAGGTGCCCCTTAACCCGATATTCGGGCTTGTTATGAAAACTACCTTTAACTTTATAAAACCTCAATTAAATTATCTTTAGTGTTTTGTTTTATATATAAACAACATGCTATTTACTTAGGTATACGTTGTTTACCCGCACTTGGGTCATTTCCTTTTAGGGAATGTTTCGATGTCAGAAATCGAGAACGTGACGAGGCGTGAATATAATTTGTGCCTCACGCGCAAACGCTTTGAGTCGATTCACACCTCGACAAACAAAAGAGTTAAAGCCTTCAAGTCACAAGTGCACCTATACCGACTTGTTTAGTACGCATGAAAAAACACAGATTTTTTATAAAACTCCAGTAACGATGCTGGCAGGACGCCGTTTCTTTCACTAACGCCAGTTCCTTTTAAGACTTACCTATTAAGCTCTTTCTGACAAATACGAACCGTTTTAATAGTTTCTTTGCTAATTTGATAATTTATGTTGCCTTTTAACCTTAATCGAAGACAATAAAACATGTTTTTTCATTAATAAGTTAGGAACGGTAAATCTTTTTTAAATCTTTGTTACTACAGTTTCATAATACTTTTTTACGTATAATATTATTTGTTTCAGAGTTGTGATCTCAAAAATGTATTTTAAAAATATCGGAGTTCCACCTTAAGCCTTATAACCTTATATAGATTACTTTAGGCCGTCTAATTTCAGTGTTTCTCATGTGATGAGGTCTCCAAATAAAAACATTTCAGTGTTATATAGGGTATATAGATGTACATAAACTAATCAGTTGTCTACCACTTTATTGTTACAGATCCCTCTAGTCAACAACGAGAACAAGACCGGATTGGGCGCAATCGCGGAGTCGCGCCCGGCTCCCTCCGGCACCCTCGGCCCGGCCACCATGAGGCTGGTCAGCAAGTCGAAGATGCTAAAGCCGCCCGCGAAAGCATTTCAAATGGAAGACGATGAGTTAGAGTCCGAGTAAAATGATTGACCTTTGACTAGCACAGTGTTTTTCGACAGTTGAGGGGCCAACCCTTAGAGTTCTCGAGTTCTCTAAATTCTCTAAATCAGAAAATAAATCTATAACATTTGCATTTAAAGCGTTTGATCATGTTTCGACAATGAATGGAATTATAAAAAAATGGAATTATATTGACCGGCCCGTTGGTCGAGTGGTCAGAGACCCTGGCCACGAAACCGAATGTCGCGGGTTCGAATCCCGCTAGCGGCAAATGTTTCGTGTCAAGAACGTGGACATTTGTACTTGAGTCACGGATGTTTATAAACGTATGTATGTCTATCCGTTCACCTAGCATCCATAGGACAAGCTTATAGCTTAGTTTGGAACTAGAGAATTGGTGAGGAGGAGAGAGGACCGGAGAATTTATTTATTTATAAGTTATATATTATATTGAACTATAGGAGCTTACATATGAGTGATATATTGTATCGGTGAACAGAGAGTATCTAGTCCGGTATTACTGGCCGGTTGGTAACTGATAGATAACGAAGATCACTTAAGATCGATGGGTCACCGATGCGATACGTAATAACCGGTGGCGTCAGATTCCATCGGCATCCATCGTCTACCGTTGTTGCGGTCGGCCTCTGACGCATTGTCGCTCTTTCTGTAAGCTTTCTAAGGGCTGTTGGCACTGTAAAGAGGTTGAAAAACACTGGTCTACCAAGCTCGATATGTTTTAAAAAGAATACTCGCCATTTGATCACTGATATCTGGAATGTACAAGTTTAACGATATTTATACTTTGTACGACAATTTTAAAAAACATTCCTAATTGGTTTCTGAGTCGTTTAAGTACCTACCTACGTCACTATCTGACACTTGTCAATAAAAGTGCCTATGCAGTGGTATTAACTGGTTGCATACCATTGAAGTCTGACAAAACTCCTGAAGTTTTTTCATACTATTGTGGTACAAGCAGAGATAATAAAACTTTTGAAGCATATCATTGCCATGTACTATATCTTATGTATTTACTTATTCATATATTAACAACTAAATAAAATATTTAAAATCAATGGTCTCAACTCTTAGTTAGTAGTTTAAAGGTAATTAAAACTACATAATATTACATCGCATAATTATCTATACCCCTCAATTGGTTACGAATGGTAGTCCAATCTGATTTTATAACTGCAGTTAGTTATACGTCCTTCCGTATTACAGTAATTAAATGGGTTAAAAATTCTAACTTAGAATAGACCTCAGTCTGTTCTCTTTTACCACTGATATTCTTAAATGGTGAGCCATTTAAGAATATATAGATCTTACATGGTGAGCCATTTAAGAATATCGATGGTAAAAACCGTTTCGTTGTCGTAATGTATTTCTAAGTACTGAGATCATGTCATTGAGCATTTATACGATTGTATTTGTAACAATGACGCAGGTTTCTGTAAATAGGTAGTTATTATGAACTATGCGTATTTATGTTTTACGTTTATATTAGGTATTAATGAGTTAATTAATGTTTAATAAATATGTACCTTTTGTATCACCAATGTCTTTGATTTATAGACGGAAACATACCCTAAGTTTTTACTGACACTTGTAACAAGCAAGAAGCTAAATCAATATAAGACTGCTAAACAACAGACAAGTAATTCGACAGGTAATGTTATAACTTAACAAAATGTGGTTAATAGACACGGACTAGTAAAAAAAGAAGGACTCCGGGCCACTAACTAGACGTCGAAGCTCCTCAGGTGCCCCAACTTGACCAACTTACGTCACACATTGACACGATAAGTGCTCCAAATGACAGATATCCGATATCGGGATCCTTAAGTATCTCAATCACACATGCATAAACGTGGCTTCATGCTATAGTATGACAGCGTGGAGTCCTTCTTTTTTTCTAGTCCCTGTTAATAGATAAATATTTTTCCATCCGGTTCTAAAATTCTCTGTCACCAACACCTCTTCTTAACTTAAATGTAAATGGCTTTATCTACAGACACAATCATGTTGGTCAAGTTATATTATGCTAAATCCCGTAGTTGTTGCCAATGCAAGTCTGTACAGTTTGGTTTCATTCATTATTTGGTTAAATTATACAAAAAAGGTGCCCTTTTTGTGAATGAATTTTGAACCCTTCTAATTCAAAGCTAGTTCCGCCGTTGCATCATAGGTAAATACCAAGTCAGTAGGTAAATAAAGATGCATATGATAGTAACCGCACATTAGTGTACGCCTGCGCACTCGGGGCAACAATTAGCCTAAGCTCGCGGAATCGCAATGACACGGCATCTGGAGCCCCGCGTTTCCTAGAATCAGTAAGAGGGTGCTGCGCACCGCCCCACGACAATTTGCGGGCCAGGGCTGTCACTGTTTTAATAATGTACAAAAAAGTTTACGACTAAAGGTGAAAAACTAATTTTCAAGTGATTATATGGCCAGTTTCATGGTAAGCGTATTTATTGGACATCTGCTTCTCTAGAGGTTTCACATTTGTATTGCCGACCTTGCAAGTATTTTCGTTAACCTTTTTTTTTAAAACTCCATGCTGTAAGTCTCTAAAAACCTCGCAAGGGTCTCATTCCACATTCTGATTCTACGTAGGAGGAAATGTCTCGAAACGTAGGTATATCATATAACACTCATACGTTCCTTGCATCTCGATACTACTTGCAGCCACAGGATCGTCGACAATTCTTTCTTAGCGCATGTTTCCAGAACTGAGTCCGAAGGTAGCTGTTACATGGGGCACAGATACTTGGGTGCTCATGCCCAGGATAATTACATCGATAAAACGATGTCTTTCTAAGAACATACGTAACTTATAAAGACTGAAAGTATCCTATTCGGCCGAACTAGGTGTCTTGTGTTCGGTGACAAAGGTATAACTAACTAACCATCTTTGTTTGCTCTTTAAACAGATATTACCTACCTATCTATCTTACGATGAGGATATCTTCGTCTACACGTCAATCAATGCCATCTGTTATACGCAGATACAGTCTTTAATGTCTTGTAGCATAAAAGATGTCATCGCAACGTAATGATAGTTTGGCGCAATTACACAGATCGGCGGTGTAATAAAGTCAACAAATATGTGCCTCATGCGGTCTAAACTCAGAAATTTGGCAAAAAATAATGCAGGCTGCTCCGTGATACGAAAACGTGCTTCCGTAAAGTCACATCGAAAGTAAATTAAGGCTTTAGAGCCTAAAAAAGTGACATGAAATTCAAGTAGATCGAGGACCTATGGTATTTTTGCGTAACAGTAGTTCAGTGGCTGTTTCGCCTGCGAATCCTAAAAGCTAGAAATATGTAGGCACAGATTATATGCAAGTAAGAAAAGATTTTACTATAGATAACGATAAAACGTGTAGGCGACGAGTTCAATCACTTTATTTAAAAACCAACTCAATTTTATTTTCGGTTAAATGTGATTTAGACAGCTTTTTACTCCTTGGACTCCGCCTACCCCTTTAGGGATTGCAGGCATGATGGTATGTATATATCGTTATTGATCAATCAAAAAAGATACAGATCTACACTTATTGTACTAGGATAAACTTGCTGCTCACCATATGCCGCATTTCCTAGAACAATAACTGGCAGGGCGCTGCGCCCGCGCACCTCCAGCAATCATCCTGTCACAGTTGTCACGTGTCTTTTAGTCTGACGCTAATTTAACAGCAATTCAGAGGCACTGCCTTGGGCTAACGAGGCTTTGATCCGCGCCTCGGGCCTTAGAACCTTTATTAGTGTTTATTTTGTGTACCTACCTATGTTTAAGTCGCGTAGCTAATATCAGCCTAACATTACGTAATTTTGATTATTTCTTCTTTTGGTTCAAAGTTAAATTGTAACCAGTAAAATGTACCAGTGAATGTTATATATGTGTATTACCTTTTTCTAATTCCGCAATTACCTTTCCTGCTAGGGAATTGGCGTAAAGTAGGTTTAGTTTTATAAAAAAACAATTAAAAATATTTACATCCCATGTGTGTAAATATTTATTATTTGGAATCAGTACAGTACTAGTTTAATCTTTGCATTCAAGTCTTATAGACAACGATATGCGGTACCGAATCCGGCATAATTCCATAGAAATTATTACATCCGAAGATCCAATTTAGGTTTTCAGATAGTTATCTAATCTAATACCTATGCTACTAAATAGGCACCCTCTTTCCCTATATCAAATACCAAAAAAATTCTACGTCCATAGACTATAATTAACTATAAATAAATAAATATTTCGCAAACACAGGTAAACAAAGCACGTCAACTCAGCCATCAGCCCTAATTATCACATAAAAACACATGTTCAGTCGGTCAGAGCTCGTAAGTAATTGCCGGGACGGGCTGGTGAAGGAAATGCAAATGCCCCGCCGCACCGGCTTCATTCGTCGGCGGGAAATAGCGAAACAAAATAACACACATTACGTTTGCCGACATAATGCTATAATAGCGAAGCAGTGCTGCAACATAAATGGCATAGAGTTACTTGGATGAAAATCTGCAACTTGTCGAATATAATTACTAAAAACATATCGATTTTTGATTACCTCGAAATTGCTGTCCTTGAAAATGTACAAAATTTTAAGATTTTTAAACCAAGCAACCGAGGGGAAATGC
Organism: Glyphodes perspectalis; assembly: GCA_951394215.1. Classification (NCBI taxonomy): domain Eukaryota; kingdom Metazoa; phylum Arthropoda; class Insecta; order Lepidoptera; family Crambidae; genus Glyphodes; species Glyphodes perspectalis. Next base: position 7,664,223 of record OX596217.1, read on the forward strand.
GTGCTTACTTTATATACTTACTTATCATCTTCTTAGCGTTACGTCTGGTGCTTAGTGAGGTTACTATTGTATAATTGACAACCCTAGCGAATAGCTGACGCAGCAGCTTAGATCTGTTGCCTGTGCTTTACGTCTTATAAAGCCACCTTGGTGACGGCGGTCGAATCCCAGCTCTCTTTTTAGACGCTCGCCTTCTAAAATCCAAAATTTCAACATACAATTACTTTATTTAATATTTTTCTTCTTTTATAACCGTAAACCCGTCTAACAGTAGATACGTTTAAATCATGATCCTGGATTTAGCGAGTCTAATCATTACATTGAAGCGATTATCTGACCTTCGCAACTACACCTTACTTACTCTGCTATTCAAATTCTGCTTATTTAGACAAACCAATAACGAACTACAACCAATAAAACCAAACTCCGTCAACAACGATACTAAATAAGTAAAGTCGCGTTGCATAGCTTGCCTCAGCAAAACCACTGATTATACCTACATTATAAAGGTTACCATTAAGCAGCTAATGTACGACAAATACCTAATCTGTTGCATACATGCATTTTCCTCATCTACTCGAGTGAAAATAGCGGGCCACAAGAAAAAGTTAAGTACTAGGCGGCAGGCGAGGACGGCGGGATGTCGGGCGACGCGCGTCGCGTGTCGCGTGTCGCGCGGCGCAGGTGCGACCATTAGCGCGCCACAGGGCTGTCGGGATGTCTCTACGTTTTGTGAATCCAAACATTTTATTCAGCATTTGGAAGACAAGTATCGAGTACATAATCACTCAATTCAGCTTTTGTACAAAACCAAAATGTGTTTAACACCAACGTTTTATCATAATGATTTGTTTGTGTAATCTTAAAGATACAGCTAATTATTAGCTACATACCAAGAAAAAGGGCATTGCCGCCACCCCTGGGCGCGACTTTCAATCTAGGCATGCGAGGAAAAAGCTAATGTCCATCCGTGTTTGCATGCAGGCGATATTGCTCCTGCGACTGCCTTTATCGGCGCTGTGACAAATGTCATACTTTACCACGTTTTAACCGACGAAAAAACGGAAGAGGTTCTCAAGTCGACGTATATAATTTATTATGTATGACGCATAATTTTTTACAGAGTAGTCTGATTTTGATGATTCTTTTTTATTGGATAGGCAGAGTCAAAGGGACAGCAAGCCACTTTAAAAAAATAAAACTGGGCTGGGTTGGATGGAAAATTGTGATGTGGATGATTGATTGTATAATCGGTAGAAATATAGCTATGTGATGATTGAATAAACAGTCGAAAAAACTGAAATGCAAAAAAATAATAAAGCATTATATGAAAGGTTTACCTATTATTTTTTGTATTACCTACAGTTCTTTCGACTGTTTTTTTTTAATTTAAAAGCTTATTTATTATAACAAGTCCAAGAATGCTTTTCATAAGGTTAAACATGACAATCAAAGCAACAAGATTTACAAGGAAATCGTTGATTGGCATATTTATATTTTCATGAGAATACCATCAGTATAAATGCTATGTAGATCATAGATTTGCAGAGGGAGGAGCAACTGTATTCCGGGTGGGGTGTATATAGGAGACAATGTCTTAATATAATTAAAGTATGACTATTATAAAACCTTTGCTTTACATAATAAACTTGCGAGTTCCATCAGATTGAGTTAAAATAATACAGGTTAAGAAATTACAAGTCATTTAAGGTCATGGTCTCTTATTAGATAGTCCGCATTTTTGATGACTACCCAATCATTTGTTTCTTAAACACGGATGTGTCCACATAAATAGCATTAATCAAACATTACAAAACCTAAATCGCAAATCATTCGGTCAACCTTAATCATTCTTTGAAGACCTCGTTACGATAATTCATAACGATAGGTTTGTCCAAAGCTAAAAACGTGATCGTCATTATACGGTGACTAACGTAAAGCCTTCTGCGAATCCGTCTATCTGGGGAAGATCAGATATTGTCAACCTTTCAATTCAATAAAATAAAATATTCCGCGTGTCGATAAAAATTGGAGCACGCATAAAGTTTGTAGTTTACGATCACTTTGTGGCTCTGTCGATATGGAATCGGACTCAGGTCTCATTAATCGGTCAATTCGTGCAGACGAAAACAATTTGATCATAAAATAGCAGTAAAATGGCTTAATGAACCTGTAACTAATGTAAATACGATAATATCAGTCTGCCTACATACTTTATTTCTGTTCTTTATGTATTTTTTTTTGAGTACTTTTTTTTTTTTAAATTGAATGATATCAATTCAATGTTGTACTTTTCAAGGATTGTTTTGTTTGTTTTACTTGTGACCTAAGTTCAGATAAATTTTTATCGAATGTCGTCCGGTACTGGATTATTCGCATTGCATTTTTTATCTTTTTGCTCTTTTACAATTACGGTTATACAGTGTTGCCAATCAAAAACCAGGCAATAATATATTTTTAATTAAAGTGGCAATTTACAAGCACTTCAGCGCTAATATCATTAAGACTAAACGTACCTATACACGATTAATCAGACATAGATTAGAATATAAGATTATACCCTCATTAATCGGAGCCTGAAACTGCCATTAACCAAACTAATTGATTAAGACATAAAACGTTTTTGCTTAACTTAATCAAAACTTCTTATGCATTTATCGTTCCCCTAATGGTCGGTAATTTGGTAACATGCTTTTCCAAATATACTTGGGTTTCGTATATTTTAGAAGACGAAGTCAGTAATCTTAACCAGTTAAATGTGAAGGACTTTTTTAAGAGTGAGTGGAGCTTTTTTGTTACAAATAGACAATTATACCTAATATTTTTACAAAGGAATGAGGCATTTGAAAAAAGTGTACAAAAAGGTAATCGTACATAGTACACGTAGGTACATGGGACATATATTTGGGATCTACTTTTTAAATACACACCCGATGACAGCAAGATACGTATATATTATACACCTTCTATAGAAGTCGTATGCTACAAATGTGCGTTAAAATTCTATGTGTTAGAAACAATTTAGTTCGAATTAGCGTAGGGGGCGAATGGTTACAAAATTTCAGTAGACGGCAGCTTTCCCGTTCGGCTGGCGAGTGAAAGGTCAGGGTGACCTCGGGTGCAGGTGGCGCCTGGCATTAGTTATGCGTCGGCGCCGCCACCGCTGTCTGCTCCGCTTCCTGTCACCCCACCCCACTATCCCACTACTGAGCCGTGGTGCCAGCATCAGCGGTGTGGATATTTGAATATGCTTCTTCACTTCGTATAGTGTAATAGTCCAGAAATCGGGGGTCTAAGCAATTTCTGGACTTCGTTATTTGGACATCCGACTATGACACATCTGAGTCATAGCTGTAGAATACAATGTTTTCATATCGTTTTCCTTGCCCTGCCTTAATTGGTCCTTTATAAAAGTTTTTTATTTTATTTTATTAGATAATCGATTATTCCGAATTCCGATTGTGCGTACTACCTCTAGATGGGGATTAGGTTTATTGAGAAGTCCCCACATTGTATGTCGCCTGAAATAAATAAACACAAAAACTATTGAACGGATATTCATCCCCTACGTTTCCACTAATGAACATTGATTTATAAGCATATACCTATTCTGCTACCCCAACTATTTATATATCAGACTCACACTACATCACATACATTGATTGGACTCCATGGTAAGAAGCTTAAGCACTTGTGTTACTGATATCAGAAACAACAGTGGTATTACAAATATATATTTAATATTGGATATTAACGCCCAGACACAGAACAAACACAAGTATTCATCACACCAATGTTTGTAATGACAAAGACGCCAAGAATTGTGGTTTCTATCCCTACCAATGGGTAGGGATAGTAACCACAATTCTTGGCGTTTAGGGCAGGGTCACTACCGAATGCGCGATCTAGCTTGTCAGCTATTTATACCCCAACTATTTATACCACTAGCTCAGCAGTGAGGGAAAACATCGTGATGAAACCTGCTCATTCCAACAACTATGGATGTGTAACCATAATTCAAATTGTCTGGTTCCCCTGTCTAAGGGTTACAAAGGTCAAATCGGCAGTCGCTTTAATGTAATTATCAAACTTGCTGAATCCTGGAGCATGGTCTAAGCGGACCTCGACTAAGCACCGGATATAACGCTAGGAGGAAGATGATTCTGCTACCCCTTCAGACGTGGGCGGTTCGTTACTTATACTTCTTTCTGCATGTTGTCAAAAGAATGCCTAAGTATATCTAATTATTTCATAATCACGAGCCAAAAGTTGCCTAGTAATTGTTATAATATGAATTAACCAAATTATTCTTTGATCATAGAAATAACATACATCTTACAGGGAAAAGAATGCTATTAAATGAAATCAGTCGCATTTTATGGTGGTAAATTAATTTCGAATAATTCGGGTTTCCTTGTTTCTGAGATTATACTTAAAGTGTCATTTCCCCACGCTGACACAAAACCGCAGCTTTTGCTCTTACACCAAAGCCACGGAATACTAATGAGCTAACTACGGAATTCGCTACACCCTCCGCTCCAGTATGGAATTAGTAAATACATAATCCTCTTTTTGGCGGGCCTCTTATCTGCTGGATTCCGGTTTCATGGAGCAAACCTTGAAGGCAAACATTAACTTATGGCCCGTGACAAATATGGCTTAAGTAATGTCCGCAAGGAAGGTAAAGTTTTTAATATTGACAGCTTTTATGTATGACCCGGCCGGCGCAGACGCAGCCTGTATTTTGACACTATCGCGGCTTACACTTAAAATATTTTAGGGCTTTTAATTCGGAGAGAATTAAGGAAATAAATTGGCAAAAATTGTAGGTGTAAATAATCGCGACTTTATCATGTTATTAAGTCGGTTCAAATATCTTTTACTAAAGCTATACCTTTTACTAAACGTATTGGAGGAAAAAAAATATGCGTACAGGTAAATTTTCGCGTTTGATAGGAAGGTAGATACAGTAAGAGAGTTTGCCATTTCAGAAAAATATAAAACACTAATGGATATAATTTTTCACAAATAATATAAAATACCTTTCCAGGTATATTCAACACAATATCTTAATCCAAATTTTTATTACAACATTGAAAAAAGCTGATGTTCCAATAAAAGTATTAAAGTAGTTAATTAAACCAAAAATATTTTCAAATATTTCACGCGGCCACTCGCGTAATAGTCAAACTGGCCCCATATACGAGGCCCTGCCATGAATGAAATGCTTAGATGGTGATGTCACTCATTCATGTCTGGCGAGTGGCCACCATAAAATCAAGTGTAAGCTCTACGTGCTGAATACTAAGCTATTGGGGACAAGTAAAGTGTAAGTAGCCATTTGTCGCAACGTGCTCATAATACAGTACATGCCTTTTAAACTTGCACTAGCTATTTTCCTCAACTCCGGCCGCATAAGTTTTGTATGTCGCATCAAGTGTACGTCAAATTGTATCTGATTGCTGAAGATAACTGCAATTCAAATCAAGTACTGAAAAGAAAACAGTGTACGTAAAATTTAACAAACTATAAAACTCTTACGTCATTTCTAAGTAGGATAAAAATGTATTCTCAAACCATATTCCATACAAAAATCCCGTTAAAATATAGACTTCCAAAACACCTGATTTTAATAGACCGACTACAATATTTTTTGTTAAATGGATACCTAAGTAGAATTCAATTTGCCAGTGAGTATTAATTTGGTCCTCACAACAACAGCATCACTGACTCATACATCTCCATTAATACTGGTAAGCCTGATAGCTCTGAAGGTAATCCTTTAGAAACAGCAGCTACAACTAAACTACGTATTTTAAATTTTTAACCGTCGTTGTAGGGTCTAAAATTGATGACTGATACCGAATTAACCGTAAGACCAGTTCCGCTACCCTGATGTCGCGTCTTAGTATTTTCTTTGTTCGCCGATGTTGTATAATGCTGTTGGCTGTTTTTGTCTCCACGCCACAAAGCTGAACACCTGATCCGCGCTAATTTCAGATAAAACATTAACAGCTTCCAAGCGACCTCTGTACATGTGTGCACGCACTGTCTGGGATGTTTCCCAGACTCCATCCATAGATTAAGTCAATTCACAGAAGTGTTACTAAGGCAGTTATGTTTCATAGCTTTTTCAAACTAAATATTTAGTTAATATGAATTCAATACATGTCATGGGCAAGATCAAATAGACGCAGTTAGTACTTAAGTTTACTTTTATGCCTAAGTCCTTTTTTGGGTTTTTAGTTTCATAGTGCGCTCCTGCGCACAATTATAAGTGTCCATTATAAATACCTACATGAAAAATATATGCGTATGTGACTACAAAGCTTTGAAACTCGATATGACCTTACTTGGTCTTTTCTATTTTCCAGTTTTTATCTATAGTTAGATCATGGTAAACCTGAAAGTAGGTAATAAATTTGGCGTATATTAGACCCATAATTATGTTTGTATTAGACCCAAGTATATTTTCCACTTACGGCTTATTAAAGAGTTAGTTATTATATGCTGGTAAATGTCATCGCTAATTGAAGAGCAAATTGGCTATCAATGATGTAATTTGAGTAAACATATTGCAGTTTGTCTCATTAGCAGTTTCGTTAGTAAACCTAGGTAACACGTGAACCTGCATTGTGCAATAGGTGATGACAAGGTCTCGAGACACACGTCGCATCCTTTTTTTGACACTGGTTAATGCCTTACGCATGCCACTCCACCCGAGGAGTGAGTAATAGTGGGGGGCTACCCACACATAACCCAAGGGTGTTCCACCGAATCGCTTGGAGAGGAAGCTTGGAACGCATAGCCTACCTACGATTCCCTCCCGCAGCGTTTTGCTCCGCAGCCGCACTGCACTCTGACTAGGAGCCCCTGAAGCGTGGGCGACGGACCCCGCAAGAGTTAATTTCAGTGTGCCTTCATAAAGTACCTGTATAGCGTCTTAAAAACGTCTTAACGACGAACGTTATATATTGTAATTGTCATTAATATATATTTTATTTGATATTATCCGACAACTTTTGAAGAATATATCAAAACAGTTTAAGAGGACGAATACTTGTACACTTTTAAAAAAAATTAAACGTTACATTGTCGAGAAAGTATTTACTTGTCTAAAGCGTAGTACATTCGTTTTCTTATGTAGCTAAGTAGAAAATTTATATCAATATTAATTACATCACTTTGATTGTGCGCCACATCCATCTTTAAATTTAACCACCTACACACATACATAACACAAGAATCTCTTTCTGTCTTCATAAGTTAACGCAATTTTTTAACGATCTTTGTTACTAAGCCAATGGCGTCAGATTCTTCGGAGTTGATAGCGGAACTGATCTGCAATCTAAGATTGGTGACAGTAACGGTACTGTGACTTAGCACGCACTCGTCCTTCTATCTAAAAGATGAGACTGACGACTTTAGATGTTCTAATGGTACATTACGTACATGTTCTTATGGAACTGTGCATAGGTATTGCACGCACGCTGTTAGTATGTCGCGTCTGCACTGTGCGCGGTGTTTGCGCTTTGCGCGAAGGCTGTGCTGTACAATAGGTGGCGGCAAGGTCGGGACGCGTCCCGCGGAAGTGCGTCTGCTACCTTGGGTCTGTTATCACGTACATAACTGCACAAGTACACATTTCACTATTAACAAATGGAACTGTGCTTATTGCACGCATGCTGTTAGCGCGTGTCGCTTCAGTTCTTCTTGGATTTGTTACCAAGCACATTACCTACATGTCATAATGGGACTGTGCATACTGGGCATGTTGTCAGCGCGTGTCGCGTCTGCGCTGTATAGTGTTTGCGCGGAGGCTGTGCTGTGCAACAGGTGGCGGCAAGGTCGGGCCGCGTCCCGCGGGAGTGCGTCTGCGACCTTGGATTTGTTACCATGTACGTTGCGTACATTATTAATCGCTTACCGACACAGACGTTGCCCGGTCTCGTTTCGCCTCTCTTCGAAATATTAAAGGCTTTACAGCTTTAATAGCGGTGTCTGTCTTTTATATTAAATAGATATTTAAACATTTGCTTTATATAATGCGATATTTGTCGTTATACCACATTGTCGCAAGGTTTTATTGTTAATGGTGACTTCAGTTAGAACGTATTAACAAAAGCTACTTACGCGGTACCTATTGTAATTCACTGACGATATTTTTTAAAGCTATGCACTATAACTTCATGATCATCATCATGGAAAGCGATACATTATTTATTTTATATGATATAATCGAATTACATTTCAATAGCAATATTCAATACATATAGTAGAAATGTTGTTTTAATGTGGTAGTGTTGGAATGACTAGAAAAAAATACTAAATACTGAAAACACTAACCTTAATTACCGGGATAAACATTACGTCACAACCTTATTTATCGATTGCAATAAAAAAAATTTTTTAAGTAAATATAAAAAAAAGAAAAAAAATTATTAGGTAACACACATAACAAATATTTAAAATGACAGACTAATTAGTAGTTTTTATTATAATTATTCAATGGTGAGAATGCAACGTCCAGTTTAAAATATAAAGTTTTGGTCGCTAAGGGTTCGACCAACCGAGACGATTTTATCAGTTATATATTAATTTTTACTTGCTCGATGGCGCATTCGGTAGTGACCCTGCCCCATGCGCCAAGGGTTGTGGGTTCGATTCCCACCCAGGACAAACATTCGTATGATGAATACTTGTGTTTGTTCTGTGTCTGGGTGTTAATATCCAATATTTAAGTATATATTTGTAATACCACTGTTGATTCTGATATCCGTCACACAAGTACTTAAGCTACTTACCTCGGAGTCAGATCAATGTATGTGATGTAGTCGGATATTTATATATTAATAAGCAATTCATAAAGTTAAGTTAAGGCTAGATCCCTGCATCACACTAACGGGGATATTAGATACCCAAACTAATAATACCCAAAACTTTAAGTCATTTTTTGTAGGTTTTGTAGGTTATTTTTGTATTATGGAATTTTTTTTAAACTTTTTAAAATCGTCCAAGTCCTTCCTTATTTCATACATTCGAGACGCACAATAACGCTCGCGGGAAAATCGTAGTCTTACATAAATTTAGCTCCATTTTGTTGTTGGTTTGGAACATCGTAGACTCAGAACGAGACTATTTGTTTACCTAGTATCCCCGTAACTGCCTAGCGGAGTGAGAGTGTAACGAAAGCGTCGTAATTAACAGGTTTATATATACTTCTTATCGTAACATATCGTAAACATTTGTAGCGAAAATAGATACGTCGGTACTCGTATTGGGTAAGATGTGTAAGGAAATTTCAGCTTTCAGTTGGTAAATGAAATCTTGTTTTATCAATGTACTGCCTAAAAGTAAGTACATAGGTACTTCCAAAAAAAAAATGTAAATAAAAATCATTATGCATGTTAGTGACACCGTATTAATTTGTGATGGATTAAATACCGTATAGCGGCAAATAGATATATTAGCCGGTGGGGTTTAGAGACGCGTTGGTATTAAGTATTATGAATACTACTAGTTAAATATACAAACATGATTTATGTAATATTCGAAATATAGATACAAGTTGCACAGCCGTGGTTAAAAATCAGAAGTAAAATTTTATAATTTAAACAAAAGACGCGCATTGGTCAAAAATGGAATGCAGGCTAAAAAAAAAAATTTAACGCCACGGAGGTTTTAGTTCTTCCTGTAAACTACTCGAATAGATACCAATAAGAATCAATAACTATGCCTAAAAAAATAAAATGTCATTGAAAAATGCTAAAATCGTAATACGTAATAACTTAAGAGCCCACGGCTTCCAGGCCCTCATAATTTTATAAAGCCTGAAAGTTTCTCCATGTATGACCCCTATTATGGCTAGAACAATCCCCTATTATGAAACTTGGGTCGCGGTGGCTTTAGCAAATATCGGGTAGTGAAGGTACATTAAATTGGGCCTCACTTTCGTCATATTATAAACGCTGGAATTTATAGGTATATGTTATTTGGGGAAGTATCAAATGATGTTTTCTTAAAAGCCGGACAGTTCGGATATTTTTTTATCCAAAGAGATTTATATAATTTCTACTTACTTTATCAATTCATACATTTCATTCAACTCAATCAATCAATGTTATCAGCTAATTTATATTAATTTATTTATTTACTAGTGAAAATTACAAAACCACAAACAACTCTATGAATGTGATCAACAAAATTTTGCTAGGAATATTTTTCCCAGTTTTCTAGGAACTCTAAGAGAACAACACATAATTATGAACGTATTTCAGCCGCGATTATAACGCTCATAAATCTAAACATTCGTGATTGATCGCCGTCTTCCTGTTTTCGAGACATTAATGCATATAAAACAGATTTTCGCGCTCACTAAATTAACGGAAAACCTGCTTTATCTGTTTACCTGAACGAAAGAAAAGTGAGAAGGGATCTTGATATCTCCCAGATGCCAATAATGGATTCGGTAAACACAGCGGAACGATCCACCGTATGGTTATTTCATAATTTATCGTGTAAATTAAGACTTCTCTGAATAATTTATCGGAGGCGCGTCTCAGCGAGAATAAAATAAAGGCACGAAGTAGGTACTCAATGGTAGGTATGATGCTAAATCCAGCGGAGAACAAAGCCGTGACTAATCAAGACTACTTATTTATTGGGCATATTGTCTGCAATTAATTGTTTTGTGGAACCGCTTTGGGGTATTACGTCACAATCGTTGTTGTTGATTGCCCGCGTCTCGAACACACAAAAATAAAGAAAGACGCGACTAATGATATATCGGATTTTGGGTATGTGAGCTAACTTGTCGCCTGCTTGTGCAAGCGTCAAGCTTGGCTAACTTGTCTCTACTTTTTCACAATTTTCCATCTAACCCAGCCTAGTTTTATGTTTGGCTGAATGTGGTTAAATGGGCCTGCTGCCCCTTTGACTCTGCCTACCCCGTCGGGGATTATGGGCGTGATGTATGTATGTAGTATGTACTAAATAAAAAGTTCCCTGTGTGAGTGTGATCAAAAACATTCTAAATTATGTTGTGTGAGTCTAAAAGTACATGCGTGTCAACCTAATGACAATAATTAGCCAAACATTATGCGAACAAACTTCTAAATATTTAATTTAATTTACTTTCAATAGTGTGAAGTACTTAAGCGTCTCTTTTGTGTTTAGGCAGGCTATGTTATAACGTAAATGGAATATAATATGGATTTTATGCGAACAATAAAAACAAACATTTGTAATTCCTCATTTTATTACTAACCCATTGATTTATGATCCGATATGTGTACCATTTGATTCGGAGTCCGTTCAATTATAATATTACACAATGGCTTTTACAATAACCGTACAACAAACACAGACATTGAGCATATATTGAAAGCAACTAGACGTAACCAATAGCCTGCTACCGAATCGGTACGACAGTTCCGTATTTAGCTTGGGCCCCGGGGTCCGAGGGTAAGGGAAATTACGAATCTTTCCTTTGAAAAATAAAAAATCACCAAAAATACATACGTCTTTTATAATTACGAACCATGATGCCTATTACTCTAGCTAAAGTATACCACGTGATTTTTCAATATTTTTATTGTCTTAATTTTGCATGCAAAATAGCAATCTGTGTAAAACACCGTTACTTGAAATATATCCCTAGTCTTTTATTCATTGGATTAATAAAAAAAACAGGTACTAAGCGTCATCTCGAACTAGGATATTTCCCAGTAAGAGTTAAGATATTGACCTCTACTAAAAATATTACTTTTAAATCTACTTCTACGTAAATCTAAACCTGAGTAATCGCATTTCCGCCAAACACCATTGTGCCCGGATTAACGATTATTATAATTTATTAGGGCATTTAATTATAATGATCGTTAAATACAATAAAATTACAGTCTGATCTTCTAATTAGTACGGTGACCCTAAGTCTGTAGTCTAAGTCAGCAGCGAGAGGCTGCTGGTTAAAAAAGTATTTAATTAACGTTTATATTATTAATTATGGGCCCCGCTTGCCCCTTCAGATGACCCTGGTAATAGTTAGGTTTGCGTAGTGCGGGCGGCGGGCGTCGGGCCTGCGGGCGTCTAGACGGCCGATTGCGATTTGCGAGATCACGTTTCGGCCGGCCGAACATGCTAAGTGCACGTCTGGCGGACTACGTGCGCGCCCAGGGACTAATGCCACTGGATACGATATGGGTGCATGCGAATTTACCTACTGGTTACCCCAGTGACGGATTTCTCTACAGTTGCGTAGACGCGGTTGGGGTGGCTGTTTATGTTCAGAAACCTAAAATTAAGGAAAGCGGTATGAAACGAGAATGGGAAAAATGTATGCAACATGGGATCACCCTCCAATCGCAAAGAGATGTGTATCGTTAGATGGATATTTTCAATTGAAACAACAATTGTTATGACAACTGTGTTGTACAAATATTCGTATGATAAGTACTTGTGTGTGTTGTGTGTCTGGGTGTTAATATCCAATATTTAAGTATATATTTGTAATACCACTGTTGATTCTGATATCCGTAACACAAGTGCTTAAGCTACTTACCTCGAACTCAGAACAATATATGTGATGTCGTTGGATATTTATTTATTTATTTTGTCATAACTGTCAAAAGAAATAAATAAATATCCATTTGCAGGTATGAACCGTCACTTCGCATCTCGAGAAAATGGTGAGGTGTGTATACGTACACATTCCGTATACACTTAACCATTGTCTGGAGGTTGGTCGCTTTTATATAGGCAGACACGAGTTACTAACCGAGGTCTTGACTATATACCTATAAGTTTTCGAATCACATTTACTATATCTAGTGTACCTAGTTACCAAAATCGTTTACTGAACGTATGCTTCGCCTTACGATGGAATATTTTAATTAACTATAAATAATTACTTTAATTTTGTACTTACATTGTACACGTTCATGGGATGGCCTTTGATTGTTGTTAAACACTTTTATATTATTCGAAAAAATAAATAGTTATTGTCACTCCTAGTGTAGAGCGTGTGAACTTTTCCAACATCTTTGCGAGGTATGTACATATACATTATGTGTGTTATAATACAGCTGTAGGTAGGCCTAGCACCCGCAGAGTCCGCAGACACAATACGACTTTGTCTCAGGGAAATAAAAATATTAATTTAATGCTACTTGGCATATAGGTATTCAGTGAATACGATGAGTATATAGGTACATTGTATGTTCTAACATACTTATGAAGTTTAAATAGAATTTGACTTTTTTAAAGTCAAGTGACTTTCAACAACACTAACCTATAATAAATTTATTTCACGTCTAACTGAATCCAATTCTTTACTTTTGTAACCCTAAGCTAGAACAGATTTGAACCAGCATCGAGGTTACGACATTCCACAAAGACATTACCTCTTATTAAATAAATAAAACAAATTAAATAAATACCACATCTAGTTTAGACCGTGTGAACCGATCTAACATCTGTGCGAGAATAGACTCTCTAATGAGTGTGTGCTACAGATGATATAACACTGTGTTGCTAGGTAGCGGCAGACTAGACCTAAGTTACACGAGCGGATGCTAGCTCAAAGGCAGTACTCACAGTAATAAGCCGGAATCGCCGTGACAAATTACTGCAGCGGCTCTATGATTTATAGCGTCTTGCTTTGGTGCACAATCTGACACCGGCTGGGCAAATTACGAAAATGTTGACGGATATTTTGAAAACAATGTTTTATACATATCAATGTGGTCTTTTGTGTAATGATTTGAGATTTGGGTAGGACCGCGTTTAATTTAATTTAGATGCATTTTCTATAGATTAAAGCTTGATATTACTTACATATAAATAGAGAGGCAGATGATGCGCACGCGATCTGAAACTTCAAAACAATTCCCAATTGGGACGTTTTGTGACGTTTGTTTTCATTTACGCATGATGTCATAGACGTACCTGTCTTTATCATCCTTTTCTTACTATTTGTAATGTCAAATGTGTCACCGAATTTTTTTTTTTTTTAAGGTGTTACTCCCAGCAGAGTCACCTCTTCATTTTTATAGTCAGCCTTCAAAGTGACTATTATTGGTCAAAGATATCTCGCCGCTTCTTTAGTCGGCGAATAGTTTCCGGAATTGTCAGCTGTCCTGCAAGCCGGTTAGGGTGTCCCTGCAAGCGTGACTTGTACCTGCCAGTGTGGCTGGTAATCACGTCTTTAATCATAGGCAGGTTAAGAATCTCATGGATTTCTTTTGTTTTGATTAACCTTTTGTGTCACCGAATTAGGGATTTTTTTCGGTTTAAATATATCTAATCGTAACACATATTTATAGTAAAATATCATTGGTCTAAGGTGAACAATAAAATCTTTATTTGACGTAACAACTTCTATTTTATACCGGACTACAGTCCCAAAGGATATCATGTGTATTTTTCGTAAATTATTTTCATCATCAATTCACGATGTATACGATACCTACAAGTATCTTACTATTTTCTAGTTAACGCTTTACTTTGAGCTATCATTGCAATCAATCAGCGGAATAAAGGTCGTAAAAACAAACTGTTTTAACTAGATAGACACCCTAAGATTATGGTGCACATTTATCGGGTCGGTAATATACCTAGTTATTATTTATAATAAAATTTTAACAACATAAAAAAGCTTTGAGGCTTTTTGACTAACTTATCATTTGGTAAGTCTGTAATGTACTTTATTTTACAACTCTATTTTTCAATCTATTATTTGATATAATCATAATTATGTCTTGTAACATGCTTTTAAAAATTTATGTGAATTATCATACTTACTCGGTAGAATCAGCATTCCGAACCGGTGGTAAATTCACATTGCTCTACACATTTTTGTAAAATTTTCGATTTAGTGCTGTTTTAAGGCCTACATAAATAAAGACATTTTGTTATAATATAAATAAGTTTAATGTAATAATATATATAAAGTTAACTTCAGGATTTAGGTATATCTTATGTTGTTTGTCACTGAAATATTTTTATTCTGCGAAGTGGATGTTCAATTGGAATTAACAATCTTCATTATCACATGTCTATTCTTAAATATCTTAATAACCACAATAAGCAAAGTCATCCAAAACCACACGGCCAATAACGGACTTTAATGACAAATAGGTAAACAAAAGAGTTTAAACTCGTGACTTGGCAAAATTCCCTAATTAAAAACTGCCGCAAATGATATAAACAGAGAGGAATGGCAATCGCGCCTTTGCGCACCACGGACACATTAGGTATAATTTATCATTTAAAAAGTAACTGCATTAATTTAAAAGGTATATCTAATGTTTTCCATTAACACATCAAGTTTTATAAGAACAGAGTAGGATGTCAGCTAGAGCAGGTATAGGTTCATTTCAAATTACACGGTAAGCTTGTTTCATGTATGAAAATAGCAAGAATTAAAAGAAAATATGACACCTTAATACAGCCGATAAAATATGTAACTATGTGGGATCCCACAGCAAAAGGATTGCAATCCCCACAGACAGAGCGGGCAATGTTCGCGGGGCGAACTAGTGTAAATACAGACGAGAGCCAGACGGTCATCAATCGGGGTCGCGAGAAAAAACCGCGCCGGATAAAAAGCGGTGCGCCGACGCGGATGTCGGCTGCGTCCAATCGCGCGCCGCGGCGCCTGCGCACCTAGATGCGCTACGAGGAAGCGCGCCTTCGAAAGATAGAGGTTATACTTGTTTTTTTTTTGGAAAGTTTTTTTCTCTAGATCTCCTTCTTTAATGACATATTTGGGTTCTACCCAGAAAAGAGGATAAGCGGGATCATGCAAGTAGGCTTTTGTTTTGGATTGCAGTGAGGGGTCGGAAGGCTTTTCCCCTTTTTCTGAGAAGGCACACATCAACCGCCTGTAGCGGAATCCTTGCATCTTTTCTTGGCATCATAAGAAAACGCCGTGTTATGTCATTTAGATTTAAGCTCGGGGACAAATGTATATTTTTCAACTAAGCGGAGCAACAGCATAGCCGTCAAAAGGACATAATTTAGATACAATATAGTCTGTTAAATGACCATTTGATCCCAGACCAAAACTCACTTGCTAATTAGTTCCAATCACAGATCAGATCTTTATCTTTTCTTAAAATCATCATATTGTCAACCGGCATACTTTCAATACTAATTCCATTAGGTTTAGATAGGCTTCTTTCCTTCTCTATTTTTTTAAAAAGTACTGATGACGATAAAAATTTACTTAGTACTAAGGTACTTTTTAGTACGTAAGTGTGCTAGATCATATCTTACATAAAGTACCTACCTTATCTCATCTCAGTAGATTTGTCTCAACTATTGCCCTACTCCTATGCTCCCGTGTCTACTATAATTTAAGTGTAAATTTCACTCCGTTCGATCTTGATAAAATTAATTATATCGGAGGACATAAATATAACATTCGCATCAAATGACGCGGAACATTGATTCTCAAACGTGACACCTAACTGCAAGGGTCATAACAAAATAGACGATTTACATACCAGTGAACTATGACGACTTGATGACACATTCTTAATTCAAGTTGAATACAAGTACGTCTTAGTTTTGTATTCACTTGACGAATCGATAAATTTAGACACCAAAATGAAATTTGAGACCCGAAAACGAAAAAGAAAAAATACGACTGATCCTTATTTATTTGATTTCAAAATGAAACTTTAATTCATATTTACAAAAACTAAATGATGCGCAACTAATTCTGACAAGTTAGATTGAATTAAACTATGAGCTTAGCATCCATAAGCCATTATTGTAATTTTTCTTAATTGAAAAGGTGAGCATATCGACATTTCCAAGATTGTTGATACTGCGGCTAAGGTCAGTAAGGACGCAGCTGAAACTGTCCGCTTTGAGGTAGGTCACAAAAAGTACAGTAGGTAGGTAGGTACTAACCTACTCAATCATTATATTCAGACACCGATGACGGCGCACAATAAACACTTACGGAGCGAATGGCGTAGACGTGTGAATTTTGAGAAATACCACTAATAGTCATCTGCCTACTTAGGAGCCATGCATGAATTACGTCATACCAACAATTGCAAGACCGCATTTCCTAAAAATTTTACTTTTCAATCATAGTGCAAGTGTGTAGTGCTTGTGCAAGTAAGTAGATTTGTATTTCCTTTGAGGTGAGTTGCTTTCAGTTAAGCCGTCACAGTCTGCGGGTGTTGTAACGACCTTGGACAACTCCGTTCGTATTATTTCTTTAAACACTAAAGTTTAAAATCTTAGGTTTCAAGAAGATTCCTAGAAAGCTATTTGAGGCTCCCAAAAGTCACAAGTCACGCACGGCGCGTCGCGGGTCGCAAAAAATACCATCAAATTTTCTTGTATCTGGCCGAGCAACGCCATGGTCTGGTAGCTAATCTCGCAATATTAGCGATGGGGCTTGGAGTCCCGTTACGGATTATCTTTTTCACTTTGTTTTTTTTTTATTTATTTTTTACTTCAGTTTTAAGAGATCAAATTAGTATTTAACTATATAAGGCTTATTATATAAGTCATTTCTTTTATTTATTTCTAAAAATATAATTTAATTTTAATTGAATAATTTGAAAGGTGTAATATATTTTAAATAACATTTCTTGAGCTGTGTTGTGTTTTAATAAATAGATTTTTTTATTTTATAGGTTCTCCCTATTTAAAAGAAATCACAACGAGAGAACATTTAAAGTGCTATACATACTTTCGGAGCTGATTTAGTTAAATGAACAAGACGACGGAGAATGTGGTTATGACGTAAAGAACCTAGCCCCGCCGGCCAGCATGGAATTACTCGCGAAATTTCACTGCGAATAGACTCGAGTTCAATAGTTGGACGCAAAGCGGCTCTGCCCATCAAGTCCTTTCCAGAAGTCGAGAGAAAATAATGTAAACAAGGTCATACGGCGAGCTCTCAGACGGACCGTTTCCACGATTCTTACTTTCGCAGAAGGCGCGAAACGGATCAGGTGACACTCGTCTTGTTGTGGTATCCGATTCTATGTTTACCATCGACTAAGTAACGATATCATTTGTTACGCCTTCAGCGCTGACATTACGATGAGTGCTCATGAGAATCTTTAAAATGCCTATTCTTGGGAGCCTGCAGCTTCAACTCAAGTACTTACCTAATATAAATATAAACTGGTAAGATAAAAATTGTATTTTGTTAATAATATTATTGCTACATTCTTATCACCTCGCTGCATATTAGCATACATTATTTTATAAACCTTTGGTAAGTTATAAATATATCTTAAAAATATTTCAATGTGGATAAATTTATACTAAGTACTACATACATTTGTACGCAATAAAAAATAAGAAGTATCTTGGTAGTATAGTTTAAACAATCTGTTATTTGATTGAAATGTAAATATTGGTTTTTTTATTCATATACAGTCAGGGATCTGGTCTTAAACACAAAATAATGTTATGTACAAAACTTTAGCAATAAAACGCTCAACAAAAAAATTGGGCTACTTTTTGCCATAAATAACATTATAGATACCTATAGGTACTTCAAACATATTTCAAGCCCTGCCCTAGTATTGCTCTTAAAGATAACACATCATACCGTGTGATTATCCAGTCCATAAATTATAAACAATCACTCTGTTTTTATTTATTGGCTGCTACATAATCTATTTCTTCATTTTTATTATTTATTACCCTCTAAATCGTTGCTGAAGGCACCAATTTAGGAACATTACTGAGTTATGTGCACAAAAAACGGCTGTTCCGAGCTTTGTAAGCTATCCGGAGTTCCGGACGTGATAACATCGAGAAGGTGTTTGGTTGAAGAGCTTTTTATGTGCAACAAATCAAAACATGTTGTCGACGTGTTGAGAAGAGTAATATTATTGACAAGGATATCTGATTTTATTATAAACTAAGTTTAACATCTTAATTACGATATCTATACATTAGTGGTTATTTTTAATATGTCGTAAATTGTCATTTTATTGTGTTGAAATCATGTTTGGATTCCTATTCACGCTGATTTAGGTACTTGTCCATTTGTATTTTATTTTTAGACTAACGATGAAATATTTTATTTGCAAAATATATAATTATAAATAATCAGTACATAACGAGTTTTACATAAATGTAATTAAACTCGATACAATAGCAATCGGACGGTTTAAATATACAAAGTCAAACTGCGAAATGGTAACACTGCATAATATATTATGATTTAAATTAAACTCCATACCTACGTAGCTAATAAAAAACGTGTCTGTATCTAGTAATAGACTACCGAGCTAATTCCTTAGAACATGCAAGTTATAAATCTTGACAGACAGAAAAAATAGGCCAATGAATCTTCTAAAATAGACACTTTCGGGTGAAAATACAATTAGGTACTACAATAAATTATACTCTATAATGATTTACAATAATGAGTAACAAAATATTATATTTAAGTTCTTTAATGCCTTAGAAATCAATTGTTTAGTAAGTATATTTATTAATGTTTTCGACCGTAAAGTAAAATGTAATTTTTTCCGGTATCGTTCTCAATCTGACAATGTCCCCATTATTTTAATAGGATTTATTATTTAGTAACTTGATGATTGAAGTGTAGCCTGTGCCCAGTGAAACTTATGCTAAACGTTTAAATAGGTTTTGTGATAGAAACAGGCATGGATTAATAAATCCTTTATTCATCATAAATTCGCAAAATTTCTCGTAAAACAGTTAGTTTAACATATACCTTCAGGTTAAACTAACTGTTTTACGAGAACTTTATTAACTAGAACTTCAAGAAATGCTTATAAATAGTCAATATACAAAAAATAATCTAAATAACTAACAATCGGTTTGGAAAGTATTTCTATTGAGATGAAACCGGAAAAAGACTCTTTCAAAAGCCAGTAATACAATTAAATTTTTCGCTGAATTTGATTTAAGGGGCCTGCTGTTCTTTGACTCTGCCTACCACTTTGGGGTTTACGGGCGTGGAGTTGTGTATGTATGTAGTACAATTTAAAACTAAAGATGGATTCATATACATGCATATAGCAGCAAGTGCAATAAATCGCTCTTATAACTATCACGGCCGTTTCAAGCCGTCTGTCTCGCGGCCGGTGACTCATCAAATAATTGACACATTTTTTACGATCATGTCTGGGGATTCCTAGACATGAGGTCGTTCACTAATAATATGTGGAATGTTTGCTTAGAAAATGTGAGTAGGTTTAGAAACTTCTAACAGTGGAATAAGGTTTATAATTGAACGCCTATATAATATGCCTACTTGTTGCTACGAAAGGCGATGACTCCGAAATTGTAACAAAGATGTTACTGTATTTCAAATATTTCGGTGAACTATACCCGGAATATAGTTTCGCTTAGCAATAACAGAAATTGAGAATTAGGTTTTAGTCACTTTTGAACGTTTAAAATTAAATATGTTAATGTTAAAAAAGGGCAATTTATTAATAGTGAAAAGAATTATTACAATATCACATTTTCTATGTGCATGAAAATGTTATATTGTAATAATTCTTAATTTATCTAATTCTTAGTTAAAACTAGAAAACCATGGTACGATTATCAATTGGTAAGTCGATTTTATTTACTTCATAAACTGTGGCCAAAATTACTCAGCCTCTAAAAATTTTATGCTTAAGAAAACTATCCTAAACTTCTAGCTGTTCCCAAATTTTAAAATTAGCAACAATGGGTTTTTTACCTACGTCTCATGTATAACGTAAACTTTTTCACTGCAGTACACAATAACATTTAATTAGTAACTTTTCATCAACGTTAAAATTAGTAATGAATGCTAAGTTCACGTCTTGACTAGCCGTTCTATGCTGATGCAACTAAATATTAACTAAACTCATTAACCTTTAAAAAGTCGAGCTTCAATATATGAAATATAGCGGGCTAAATGTAAATTTGCATTGTTAACTCAAACACGGGCTTAAGCGGTGTTTGCTCGCGTCTAGACGCGCCCGATGACATAATGATCGTCTGGACACGCTGCACCGCGAATGCATCCCGCTCGGATGGAAAACATCCTCTTTTTTAGAGTACTAGCTGTCCCGGCGAATTTTGTACCGCCCTGTTCTCGAGATAAAAATAGGGGTGGGGGTAGGAGGATAAAAAATACATACATACATAACATCACGCCCATAATCCCCGAAGGGATAGGCAGAGTCAAAGGCGCAACAGGCCCCTTTAACCACATAAAACAAAATAAAACAGGGCTGGGTTAGATGGAAAATTGTGAAAAAGTGGTGACAAGTGGGTAGCTTGTCGCCTACACAATCACATACCAAAAACCCGATATACCTACTATTAGTCGCTTTTCACGACATGCTAGGCAAGAAGCGCAATTGGTCAATTAAATAGGAATACTTACGATCGGTTATGTAACATTTAACGACTTGTGTAGCCGAAACATTGAAATTAAGTTAAAATCCACATCAATCGATTAACCTGTATAGTTAACTGCGACTTCACTGACTAGTAAAAAAAGAAGGACTCCGCGCCACCAACTAGACATCGAAGCTCCTCAGGTGCTCCACCTTGACACGCAACTTACGTCACACATTGATATAATAAGTGCTCCCACTGACAGATATCCGATATCTGGTATCCATAAGTATCTCACACACACATGCATAAACGTGGTTTCACGCTATAGTATGACAGCGTGGAGTCCTTTTTTTTTACTAGTCCGTGTGCGACATATACCTTTCATCCTTCCATAATATGAAACTCAAAATGTAAGCGCTGTTTGGTCGCGTCTAGACGCGCCCGATGACATAATGATCGTCTGGACACGCTGCACCGCGAATGCATCACGACTGCTATCATCTGGCCGCTCAGATGATAAACAAGCCGTTTTTATTAAGTAAAATCGACGGTTTTTCCAAAATATTTTACCAGATATTCAACAGTTTTCTTTATCATAACCATAGCCTTAAATACGGTACATAATTAGTTTGCCGCATCCAACAAACTTAAATCTAGCCGGCCTTTTAATTAACAGCCTAGCTTTACTAAATGGTGCCGTACAACTAGTGGTTCCTTAATGTCATTCAGCCAATGCCTATTGTACAACATTTAATGAACGTGCTGGCTACTTGCCCGTTAATTGAATAGTGATGTTACTCTAACTTGTATATATTAAAAAGAAATCGTATTCTTATGTAAGATAATTACACCTAAAAGCAAATTATTTAAAATATTTTTTTTTAAATCCATAAAATAAATTTATTTAGCCACAAATCACGAAATGAACCGTAAATAAAGTAAAATAAAGCATAACCCACCTAATATTCAACTTTTAATATTTTCTATGTTTCGGCTACAAGTACAAGTAATTAAATGTTACACACGGCGCCGTTTAGTCAACAGGCTAGCAGCTTAGTTGTTCAATCAACGGTCGATTAACTTGTGTAATTGACTGCAACATATACAAACCTCTCATCCTATAATATAAACCTCAAAATGTAAGCGACATTTGCTTTGCTCGCGTCTAGACGAGCCCGATGACATAATGATTGTCTGGACACGATGCATCGCGAAAGCCCGGCTGACAAACAAGCCACTCTTGATACAATATAACCGACGGATTTTCCAAATACAAATATCTGTTTTATAACAGTTTCCTTTTTAAACATCAAATCGAAACAAAAATCTCATACTGTTAAACCATGGTTATAAATATTGCACGTCATTAATTTATACCCGGGATTTACATACGATTTACCTTGCTAGTCTATTTAATCTATAATTGAAATGTAAAAATATTTTTTTAATATTTTTAGTTAAAAGATCAACCCCATTGTAGGACTGGTTAGGTGGAGACCGACTGCCAACTGGTGTACAAGATCCGAAGGCAATATTACTTACTTACTAGTTAGTTTATTTTTAATCAAAATTTATTTTATTTTAATATCAATTACTATTAATTACTCAATGGCCACGCGCCTCATACTTGAGCGGTTCAAACCCAGGCACAATGTAACTCACAATGTAAATCCTAGATCGTTGACTAAGTATGGGGCATAACACTAGTGACATGGTGATGATGATGATCTGTGGCCATATTTCAGGCCCGTTGGTCAAGTGGTGAGAAACCCTGGCCATGAAACCAAGTGTCGCGTGTTCGAATCCCGCTAGGGGCAAATGTTTTGTGGGATGAACTTGAGTCATGGACGTTTATAAACGTATTTAAGTATGTCTATCCGTTCACTTAGTATCCATAGCACAAGCATAGGCTTAGTTTGGAACTAGCGAATTGGTGTGTTTGTCAGGAGAATTTATTATTTATTTAGATATTACGCTAATAACCTAAAATTTTTTTTGATTATTGATGTTTAATAAATTTGTGCAACTTTGTATTACCTTGCACACATTGTGCTAGTTCAGTTCACTGTGCTAAGTGTGACAACACTCAACTCACTTCAAAATGTTTCGGCAAATATTGAAGAATACCGCACCCTACTACATCATGGCTCACTCGGCGCGAATATTTTTGCTGCGCCAATTTTGAGTTAAGGTGCTTGAGTTAATGCGCAGACGCAATAAGTTGAGTTGAGTTACTTACGTCTAGAGCCTAATCTTGCATTCGTATCTCAGACTAGCGGCAATAGGTATCTACTAGTCTGGCGGATAGAAAGCAGTTCTCAATGACACGCAGCGATTTACAAAATTTGCCGCGAATTACTCAAAGTGGGCTCTCACTAGGGCCGCTTTCCAAGGAAAACGCCGAGAAAGTTAAAATTGTCTCGCGAATTCCTTCGCCTCATAATAATATGAGTTATGAGAATACTGGATCGTTTGTTTTCTTTCTGACTCATAATAATAACAGGACGTCGCTGAGCGAGTTGGTGTGATTTCACCGATTCCGCCGGATTTCGAAGGCCTAAATACGTTTTCAATTTTAATTAGGGTGATGAAGTGACATATTTATGTATATTATCGTATTTCGCAGCGTTCGTTTTTACAATTATGTTGATTTATACAGCAATTGTATTTACAGTTACATACTTAAATCAAAAAAATGCAATAAGTAATGATACTCGCAAATAATTATGACCGACTTGAATTAACATAACCATGTTTAGCGAACAATATAATAGTACTTTAAATAAGATTCATTACATTACATCATAACACATCATGGCGACCGTAATCCCTAAGGGGAGGTCAAAGTTAAAGGGGCAGCTAGCCCCCTTAACCACATTCAGCCAAAAAATAATGGGTTAGATAAAAAATTTTGAAAAAGTAGTGACAAGGTTAGCTCGACCACCCAAACACGATATACCATTAGTCGCCGACGACATACTAGGCAAGGAACACATTTAACACATTATTTTTAAGTCCCAAACTAACATGGGTCAAATAACACAATATAGGAGTCATATTGGCAATATAATTTTAGAATTCAACAGAGAATTCGACAGATTTGACGATTCAATTAGTCACATGTGTGATAAAATCTGGAGATATTTTCCTTGTCCACTTTTAAGAAACAAAATTTAGAATGGCGCTGACTGGTCTTGTGATATTTGATTGTCCATATTGTATGGTTTTTATACAAACGACATTCTCTTTACTTTTGTTAATTATGTTGCAACATATGATGACAATGTACATGCTATTTATTATTTGCATGAGTTTGAGTGCAGATAAGTTATTGTTGATGAAGAAATCTTTAGCTGGGTGATAGTGGAACCATCTTTAATTTTACCCAATTTCATAGGCAAAAAGTGATGTAAAGCTGCTTCTTCGACTCAACAACCCTCCAGAGATGGCAGGAGTAATAATATGTGTGTGTGAATCTCTAAAATAATTAAGCCAAAATTATATGTGTACTACTATTGCACATGTGGACACGACGACAGCAAAGCGCTCACCACATAAAGGCCAAGTGCCATTATCCCACAGTCATACCTTCCTACAGAAAGTAAACACGTGACTGATAGCTCAGTTTTGAAGGAGCTTGGCTTCTTAGCTTTTGGTAGCCTTCAAGAGGTTGTGGGCGTCATATAATATGTAATAATAATCAGAATGGCATAGACTTATGAATGTAGAAGAAGCGAAAGTTGTACGTCAGGATCGTAGCAAATGGAACAATGTGATCCCTACCTACCCCCATTGGAAAAGGCGTGTCATTATGTACGTATGTGTGTATATAATATGTATGTGTAACTCTAACATGATTTAGAAAAAGCCAATAATATATGTTCACGTAAACTATTGTACATGTGAAACCCCGATATGCGAAGTGCCGCCATTATCCTGCGGTCCACCGTTCTACACAAAGTAAACACGCGACTTATACAGTCAGTGATGGGTGGCAGTTCAGTGTGTTCTAGTACCCCTCAAGAGATTGTATGCATCATAATATGTAAAGTGTGTATGATTGACTATAACATGATTTAGTCAAAGCCAATTCCGTGTGT
Organism: Glyphodes perspectalis; assembly: GCA_951394215.1. Lineage (NCBI taxonomy): Eukaryota > Metazoa > Arthropoda > Insecta > Lepidoptera > Crambidae > Glyphodes > Glyphodes perspectalis. Next base: position 7,689,662 of record OX596217.1, read on the forward strand.
TGACGTACCATAGACTCCAGAAGAGTGGTAATTCATTTATTGGTCTTAGTATTAAAATATTTAATAAACTTCCAGAAAGTCTACTAGCATTACCTTCACATAAGTTCAAATTGTGCATTAAAGCGTTCTTAATGAAAAAGGGCTATTATAAGTTTGAAGACTTCCTAAATGATAAGCATTTATGTTTAACTTCATAATGAAGTGTTCACCTGCAGTGTTGTTACCTAATAAGTACCTATAGAATATTAAGCACGAAATTGTAAATCTTTGCATTTAAAAGAGTAACTATCGAGTTTCTTGCCGGTTTCTTCTCGATAGATTCTACCTTCCGAACCGGGTGTAATCCTTTTTCCTGTTTAAATTGACTATTTATAAGTGCTTTTTTGAGCCTATATAAATAAAGAGATTTTGAATTTTAATTTGCATTTGAATTTGAATTTGACGTAAACTATTGTACATATAAATACTACACAGACGAAGTGCCGCTATAATCGGTCCCACCATACTATATAAAATAAACACGCGACTAATAGTTCAGTTTTGAAGAAGCTTTCTTATACTTAGCTTCTGGTATAACTCCAGAGATTATGAGCGTCATAGTATGTACCTATATTATGATTTAGCCAAAGCCAATTCTGTGTGATGACGTAAACTATTGTACATATAAATAAATAATAAATACATATAAATATCAGGCTACATCACATACATTGATCTCCGAGGTTAGTAGCTTGCACTTGTGTTACGGATATCAGAAACAACAGTGATATTTTACTCATATATAATTAAATATTGGATATTTACACCCAGACACAGAACAACCACAAGTATCTATTCATGTCCCGAATATTTTTCCTGAGTGGGGATCGAACCCACAACTCTTAACGCATGGGGCTGGGTCGCTATCGAACGTGCCATCGTGCCAGTCAAATTTATGGATACCAACCATATGGATAATATATGGATACCACATAGGCGAAGTGCCGGCATTATCCATCGGTCCCACCGTACTACACAGAGTAAACACGCGGCTGGTGCGGTCAGTGTCGGCGGGCGCGATCTAGTTGTGTGAACGTACAAATTAACGGTACCGCACCATTGTGAATGCACTCGCCGCACACCGGCAGCGAAGGCAGTGGGGCGACCGTGCCCTGGACTCATCTGGATAGGAACAAACAACAATGAATTGATTGACACATCTGTGCGACTTGAACAACATATATCAAGAATAGGTTAGGTTATACTATCATCGATTTAATTCGGTTCCCTCCAGGGTCATCACCTAAAGCGATGCACGAGCGCCGGGGAGCGGTTTATTGGTGTACCCAATCACAAAACTCCGGCCACCAGGCCACGTTTACCACATCCTTTTTCAGAGGACCCTAGGGATCCCACACATCACGTTCTTGACCCAATGGGCGTAAAGGTGCTATAGGCATTCCCTCAATTAAAAAAAGTTAGGCTAAGCAAATCTCCATATTCTTTATGCGGTAAAAGGAAGATGGACGGTTTACCTTCGTATGGAGTTTAGACAATTACAAATAACATTATCTACTATCGTGGATTGTGGCCTGCCAAAGTTTACTATGACTACTACTCATGCTAGTACAGCTACTAATATTTGGAATACAATTAACTAAACTAGAAGTACCAAAATCCAAAAGGGTCTATAATTGTTCCTTGTTTTGTATCCGTCCATTTGTGTATACGTTTAGGCAGTTACTCACTGTTATCCTGCGTACTGCAACACGGGTGCCTACAGAAATAGCCGCCGGTGGCGAGGTAAACAAGTGCTGGGTAAAGTTGTCGAATCGACCAAATTCTTGGCATCGCGTTGCCGCCCGCATATTTGCACTAGCTAAGGGCCCGTGACCACTTGTGACGCTATGCGCAGCGCGAGCGCAAATGTTGGTATTTGAGTTGCTGGCTACTGGACAATATTGAGGACTCTTCACTGAGGAACTGCGCAGGCACAGAGCTGTGAGAAGATGGTAAATGTCATGTTATATGTATTAATGTTTACTATACATGTAAACAACCTTTTATCTCACTCTCCTCAGCATTCTGAAGAATTTTTATTCAAATTTTTAGGTACGAAATGGCCAAGAAAAGATCTATTGATTTTGAAGGAAACGTATTTTTAAGGGAAAAAAAAATTACCTACGATTCTTGGTATTTTTTTTCGAGAAGCACTTATAACAAAAATCGGAAAACACGTAATTATGACGTAGATGTGGTGTGTGTACTCAATTAATGTTGCATACATGTTGAATTGAGATGTTATGTCAATACTGAACAGGGATACGTACTTCCAAACATTCAGCCATATTGATTCACGGACATTAGGTACTTATAGCTGTACATTGGCAATGTTCAATATAGCCTAATCTGCGAAACGAAAAAGCTTGCATATTTAATCTAAAAACTACTGTTATTTTGATATTATTTTTAATGTTTTATTGAGGTTTTATAGGTAACAAGCTGACCCGGCAAATTTCGTTCCGCCTAGTCAATAATATAGGAGATATGTAATCGGACTTTGCTCTTGAAATCGATATTTTTTTTATTGATGAATATCATATTTTAATACTTATTATCCTATTCCGGACGAAGACAAATCCACAAACCCAAATGCATAAAAATAGGCTAGATGACTAAAGAAATATGTTTATTTGGTCAGTTAGATTATAAACAAATATTGAACAAGTATTTTTTTATTTATTTGTCAAACAGACATTGACGAAGATACAATGCATTCAAGTTGCGCGTGACGTCACGCTTTCGTAAAATTTATAAAAAAGTGACGTCGCAAGCCCCCACTCCAAAATTTTGATGCTCTTTATCTTAGTGGTTTTTCCTTAATTTGATAAAGCGAAAAAAATGTGCCTAATATTTTTGTATGATCTAACTGACGGACTAAATAGAATTATATTTTTTAAATTTAGTCATCATCCCTATTGGTCCACCCATTCTTGAGTTATAAATTGTGTTATGTAACTAACACGACTTTGTTTTATATATATAGATAAGGCGGAAGCCATACAAAGAGCCAACCGATGCAAACTTCTTACTCATTTGGGGTATAGCTACCGTATCAAATATAAGTAAATTTTAAGTACCTACTTAAACTTTTATAGCATGTCTTCTCTTCCTTACTGGAGCGTTACCTAAAACTTCACCCATTCTTGGTTATAAACCCAAATTTCAATGTAAATATTAATAAACCTAAATATTAATAATATTATCTATACTTATAATAAATCTGTAGAGAGTTCAATTCTGTACATGAAATATATTTTCAAAATAACTATCAGGGGGTGATTAGTGATCGATACTGATGCCAAAAATGCAATCAGTAAAATTTTTGTCTGTCTGTCTGTCTGTCTGTATGTTATGTTCCTTATAGAAACAAAAACTACTCGACGGATTTTAACGAAACTTGGTACAATTATTCTTCATACTCCTGGGCAGGTTATAGTATACATTTCATCACGCTACAATCATTAGGAGCAGAGTAGTGAAGGGAAATGTTGGGAAAATGGGAGAAGTTACTCCATTTTTTAAGCTTCCGTCGCGTGTGCAGCCTTTATGGTTAAAGTTACATAGAAATCATGTATGACGGAAATAGTCTTTATAATATTAACCATAAACGCGGGTGACACCCCTGGCACAGCTAGTTAATAATATATGCCTGCTACCCCTTTGACTGTGCCTACCCCTTCGGGGATTATGGGCGTGAAGTATGTATGTATGTATTATTAATATCAAATAACATTATAAAACTTTGCATGACCGCACAAGATGGAGTCGAAATATCTAAATATACTTCGGGACAACTTTTAAATCCAAATTATAGTAACAATGAAAGAAATAATATTTTTATGTAATTTCTGTAAAAAAATGAGTATGCAAACACTCATTATAACTAACTAAATGAGTTTCATGTATGTGTAACCAAGATCAAGTAGGTGGGGTCTAAATATCTAGGGGTTTAAAAGGTCACATGACTTTGCCTTCAACAAGTAACTATTCTCGTTACCTCAAAACAGAACATAAATATTAGACTGAAAGTGCTAAACTAACTAAGGGAATCTTCCAACATATACCCTTATTTTTATATCATACTAGCTTCTGCCCGCGGCTTTGCTCGTATGGCACGACGATGAAACATAACTTATGTGTTATTCTAATGAATAAGCTATTGCACAGTTTCATTAAAACCATGCAGCACTTTTTGCGTTAAAGGGTTAAAAACATTTACATATCCATCCATCCGGCCATACGAACTTTGGCGTTTATAATATTAGTAAGATTAGGAAGAAGTAAGATTCTTTCTTCTATAATTGACCTAGCTTATCTGCAAATGACATTAATTGATTTTATTGGAATAATAAGTATATCAGCTAACGTGCTAACGAAGATAAATTGTATTGTCATCCAAAAATCTTCTGCAGATGTTTGAAAAAAAAATTCTCAAAATGTACATATCTTTGAGTAAAATCTCATCCATCACTGATTGAACATTTATTTAAACACCGTGGCCGTAGCTTTATGTTTTTACGTTTCCAGTAAACATTAACTATAACTGCACCTTAAACTAGGTAGTTATTGAACAGTGCGTTTAAAAGTAGGACTAACAGTTGTTTTAGCTATTACTTTAAGTATTTTAAAGCAAAGCCCCTGCACTCGGAATTTGTTAATGACCGGCATTGAGAATTTATACTTACCTAATAGTGAACGTAGAATGATTGGCCTCGGACCGATACTTAAGGGAAACTAATGATTTATCTAGGGGTATAAAGATTGGGTCTAATGAAACAATACAAATGTTGTAATAACTCAAATAGACTTGCTAAACCGAATATCTAATTTGCGCAGTGCAACGTGCAAGTTGATAAATGTGTTTGCTTATTCTTATTGTCAACTATATTCAAAATTACTAGAACCATACATTGATTGCTAAGCAGCAGATAGGATATTAGGTGACGAGCAAGCCACATAGTCAGATAAATTAAAGCAGATAGAGTCTAACTGCCTAAATGTCTTCCACGAATCAGAGGAGGTGCAACCGTTAGTTGCATGTAACATGTGATTTAGGGGTACATATTAATAATCTATCTATATACTTATAAAATGTTTAAAACATTAAGGTTTGAATTTGATTGGCTATGTAAATATAGAAATCAAAATTGAACCCTTAAAAATATTTTCTTAATGAGCAGTTGCTAAAGATATACCTCTTATAAATAAGTTGTAAGGGCCGCAGTCTTTCTCTTTGTATATTTTTCAAAAACTTATTTTTTTTTCGATTTTATCAAATTCAATTCTCACTAGTATTCGTAAGCACTTCAACTCTAGTCATTATGAAAAGACTTAATCCGCTTATCTAATTGAGAGTCACGATATAGACTTGTCAACAACCCGACTTTAAGCGTAACGCTTACAAGTTCTTGTAAATGAACAGCTCAGCTTCATGCATATTTACTTAAATAAATGGTGGAAAGCGCAATCTGGCCTTTCATAATCGTATTCATCTCTATATTTATGACGAGAAGTCATAATTAGTTGCAGCATTCCAACTGGTCGGTCGAGAGAATTTTCTCCGTGAAACATGTTGATCATTTCGAGTCAGAACTAGCAGCGAATCAACTGAATAACAAACGATTACTGCTGTCTAGTCCAGTAAATTAGTCTGTATGAACTAGGGTCTAGTTTAGTGCAAGCTAACACCTAGCAATGTTAGTTCTGTAGTATCAAATAACGAAATGGATTCATTGAATTTGAAAAGTAGGAAAGTTTTCAACTTCGACGATTTTTTGTATTATATGCTTACATCTAAAATGAGATAAAATCTGTGGAAAAAAAAGATAATGATCAATATAGTTCATTTACTGTGCCATTGGATATAAATATAAGTATAAGCAATAAATGTCAATGCCATTAAAAAAACAATTCTTTACCCTCTATCCATTTTTTCAAAAGGAAGACAGACAGTTGGTATACACTGCTAAGTTCACCGGTATCTCCGCCGACAATTACCATCGAAGTATCTTAATGTACTTACGAGTATCTATCAGCTAGCCGTACTTTCGAGATATAATTTCCCCAATTAGAACTTTCAAAAACACCGACATCACCGTACTCAGCCAACTTCGCCGGCATGTTAGCCGATAATCGAAGTATCTCAATACTTACGAGTATCTATCAGCATGGTCTCTGAATTGATTCGGCGCACGCAGACGCCTCAATGAACGCCCACGCACTCCGCGCCTCGTCTAGACTATCGTAATGGAATTAATCGCTGACTCGTTACTCAATCGCGCGCGCAAACTCGTTGCGAATCGCCGTCGATCGACATAACAAAAATAGACAAGAAAACAAGCAAACATTTTTATATTTTCGTTACGACGCACACTTACTTGGTTGCAGACAAATGTGTTGTTTTCGGAATGTGCAGCGGACGTTTATTTGTTGTGCACGAGTGGAGATTCCTTTTTGCTGAATTGCATTAGGATGCGCAGAGATGCGGATGCGTATGCATGTTGATTGCGAACTTTTACTCTTATAAAGTTTCTTCTTTAACTTTCACTGCACCGTAGGTAGTAAAAGAATCATTGCTAGACTGTAAAATTTAGCAAGTTATTTCTTTATGTGCACGGAAAGTTTTGTTGTAGGGATAATGGAGAGTGGGAGCCATACTTGACGCATTGAGTATTCTTAGTATGAGATTTAATAATTCTGAGATACCATAGCCCAAAGTCGTCCTATATTTATATTACTAGCTGTGCCAGCGGTGTCACCCGCGTTTATGGTTAGTATTATAAAGACTATTTCCGTCATACATGATTTCTATGTAACTTTAACCATTAAGGCTGCATACGCGACGAAAGCTTAAAAAATGGAGTAACTTCTCCCGTTTTCCCAACATTTCCCTTCACTACTCTGCTCCTATTGATTGTAGCGTGATGAAAAGTATACTATAACCTGCCCAGGAGTATGAAGAATAATTGTACCAAGTTTCGTTAAAATCCGTCGAGTAGTTTTTGTTTCTATAAGGAACATACAGAGAGACAGACAGACAAAAATTTTACTGATTGCATTTTTGGCATCAGTATCGATCACTAATCACCCCCTGATGGTTATTTTGAAAATATATTTCATGTACAGAATTGACCTCTCTACAGATTTATTATAAGTATAGATTAATAGCAGCGCCCCGCGGTTTCACCCGCATAGTTCCTGTTCCTGTAGGAATATGGGGATAAAATAAAGCCTATGGTACTTCCGGATAATATAGATTTCCAATGGTAAAAGATTTTTTTAAATCGGCACAGTAGTTTTTGAGTTTATTCATAACAAACATACACACACAAAAATGCAAATCTTTCCTCTTTATAATATTAGTATGATGATGACAATATGATGAAATGAACAACTCAAAACTAATAAATAATTTGAAATTTGTACCTGTTTCCTTTCCTGTATTTAATACCTACATCACGCTTTGCTATCGTATGTCTAAATTAACGTTAAAATTACATTTTCTTATCATATGGTACGCAATGACACATGCATGTATAAGAAAAAACTGTCATCTTCACTTTTGCGTAGTCGTATTGTTCTTGCTAATTATATGATGTTAGCACAGAACAACCAACGTTTTTTGCTCGATGATAAATTGGGACAATCATTTACGCCATTCTCTTTTTTGCAATCCCACATTGTACGTGCATTTTGTACATCTTATTTTGCAGCTAGACAAAAAATGACATTTGCACGATTAGGTCACGATGATCACGACGTCTGGACTCGTAATGCGACAGATACTAATGGTTTATACCCAAAAATCTTGGGTAGTACAAAAACAAAGTTGGACAAATTGTCTGAGTGCCCTATTTGTAATGTCGTGAGTCATCGTCTACGGTATTCCAAGTAAAACTTGTTAGGTGACTGTCGAACATTGCTAGGATCTAGTCTTTGTCATGTAAATGACTGAATATGATAAAATTGTCACTAGACAAAATCTCTGCATACGAAATGAGATCTAGAGATCTGTAAGAGAGAGTGAACGATATTCTAACTTGCGTCTTTTATTTTAGTGATACCATTGTTAAGATGCTGCAAATAAGAGGATAATTTTAAACTGGTCATATATTTTACTCGCTGTATAGTCTAAACAGATGAGTAATGATAATAACGACTGTTTATATTTATATGTTAATATATAAAAATAAAAAATAAAAATCTGGTTCCCCTGTCTTAGGGTTACGAAGGTCAGATCGGCAGTCGCTTCAACGTAATTACCAGACTCGCTAACTCCTGGATCATGGTCTAAGCGGACCCCGTCTAAACATGGGACATAACGCTAGGAAAATGATGATGATACAAAAATACATTTTTGTTTTATAATATCAGATTACATCACATACATTGATCTGACTTCGAGGTAAATAGCTTAAGCACTTGTGTTACGGATATCAGAATCAACAGTGGTATTACATACTAATGTATACTTAAATATTGAATATTAACACCCAGACACAAAACAAACACAAGTATTCATCATACGAATGTTTGTCCTGGGTGGGGATCGAACCCACAACTCTTAGCGCATGGGGCAGGGTCACTACCAAATGCGCCATCGAGCTAGTTAAATTTCATATACTTTTCAATCTTTCCATGTCAAAAGTTGCTTAGTACTGAACGAATTGGGGTCCAAAGTTACTAGAATGAGTAAATTTTCTCAAGAAGTTTGTCTTGACACAGAATATTGGATCGAGTTTGTGAGGATAATGCGTAGTCATTATCCTCACAAACTCGATCAATCTTCAATTAGGGAGCAATTCAATGGATCTCTTCTACTCGTTTATAGTATCAAATAGACTGGTTACATCCGCTTTGCTTTTCCAAACCTTATAACGTTCCCCAACTAAATTACCATCTATCCTTTAGTTCCATACATACATAGCATAACATCACGCCCGTAATCCCCGAAGAGGTGGGCAGAGTCAAAGGGATAGCAGGCCCCTTTAACCACATTCAGCCAAAACTAAACCTGGGCAGGCAAATTGTGAAAAAGTAGTGACATGTGGCTAGCGCGTCGCCTACACAATCACATACCCAAACCCCGATATACAATTAGTCGCCTTTTACGACATGCTAGGCAAGAAACACAGTTGGCACATTATTTTTAAGTCCCAGACCAACACGGGACACTTTAGTTCCATTTCCATCTAATTGTTACCAACATCGAACCTTCATTACCAATCTACAAAATTCCTTAACTTCGAGTACTGCGGTTTTCATCTTTAGGTGTTTAAACTATTCTGGTGTATTTTATTTGTGTATGTATTTTCGTCTATGTCTTTCCTATAGGTATGGATCTTGTATACTCTGAAATAAAATCATATTATTATTGTTAAACAGCATTCCCCTTGGAGCGCACCGCGTTTTGGGACACCGTGTAACCAATCCCTCAACATTGAAAAGTACTTAAAGTAACGGTACAATGATCATGCATGACTCTCATTACTCGGAGTGGTACAAAGGGCCGGACTCAGTCCAGTTTAATTAAAGCCACCGCGAGCCTCACTATTCGCATTGGTGAGTTGCAATAAGCGAAATATCCTGTCATTCCGCTCTCGAACGCGCACTCACTTAAGTATATGTCCAGGGCTGCAATCAGGACGGATTTCTTCAGCCATTACGGCTAATAGTCGACGACCGGCTACTGGACATTTTTAAAATCATTAGCAAAGTAAACAGGAGCGGATTGAGGGCCACCTCATTATTTTGAAGTGTGATTATGTCTTAGGTAATATTGATAACTGACCTGCTATTATAGATATACTGGCTTAGGCAAGACGAACTTACTGCTTCTTAGGCTCTGTCTCATAAGCATTTATGTACACAAATGGAAATTACGATTCTTCATTATACGTACGCAGTAAGTAGAATAAATGCCATATTTTGATTCTCTACCTAGTGCTTTCTCTGTAAGGGTGTCCTACTAGAGTAAGTTCACTTGAAGACCTAATGGGGACCCTAATTACAACCTTTTCTTCTAGGAACTTACTGGGAATAGAATCCAGCGTAGCGTCTTCAATCAACGAAACTAACATAGTTTTCTTCGTTATAGTATAAATTTCTTTATACGAAATATTTTATTGTCTACTACCAATACAAAATCGGACAATCAACAGAAATAAAATGTTCCAATAACATTCCTAATTGTATGTGACACGACCTAGTCTTCACTTCATGACGCGATGTTTGTCTCGAAGTAGACCCCTATGAATGTCAACCCCAAATCCAACCCTGCCTCGATAATATGCTTCGAATTGTGTAAACTCTTTCGAGCAAATTTTGTTTTATTGCGAGCAATCAGCAATGCCGGCCATTGCTTCTCCTCCCCACCCCCCTCTCCCATCATTACTGCACTCTGATGACGGTCTTTGGCTGCAACTAATTAAGTTAGCATTATCTTATTGCAGCAGAATTTGGGTAATATCGGAACTGTGTATTCCCAATCGGCAGTCCCAAATCAAATGTATTGGTTATTAATATTCAGATTAAATGTTGCTCCAAAATTAAAAACGTCTAAAGATTCGTTCTCCCGAATATAAAGAGACGGAGTTAAGGCGAGTAATTGCTTTGGAAAAATAACATTATACAGATTATATCGGACGTTTGTAATTGTAAAAAACAGGAGTAATATTAAATGAGATGACAGAAGAGATGCCGAAATAAGTTTAAAGTTTAAATTCCACTTTTGCTTACCCTGTGGATTTTTTTGACAGACCAATTTATGCAGGAACTATTATTTGTACTGGTCATACTAATTTATTTTATTTTATTTATATACTATGCTAAAATATGTATATTCTGTTAACTGTTTTCTATGGTAGAGATATTAAAAGTCACATCTATATGCACATAGTAAATTATGCCAAGTTATATATTTGTTTTATTTATTAATGATAAAAGTTAATATAATTAATTACTTAAATAATACTTTTTGCATAATAAATTAAAGTATTGAAAATAAATTACGCGCTCACATACCACAACGACTAAAGCCCATTTTACAAAAAGTGATCTAAGAATCGCTTTCGTGACTAACCTTACCTAAGCGTTCCCGTAGCTAAGTTTGAAGGGGATATTATATTCAAGTTTTTTACATACATATCAACACGCTCGAAATCCCTAAATGAGTTCTTGCTTGCATTATAGCATGCGAGCAAGAACATCCAGCCAAAAAATAAAACTCGGCTGGATTTCTAGAAAGCTCTGAAAAAAAGAAGTGACAAGTCAAGTAGCTAGCTCGTCGCCTACACAATCACACAACCAAACCGATATACCATTAGTCGCCTTCTATGACATGCTGGACAAGGAACAGACCAACATAGGACATTCAACCTTTTTGCAGGAAAATGTGTTGCATTAAAATCAAGTTACATTACTGGTGCATATTTGGCAGAAGCTTAACACTTAACGAATACGCGCTTGACCAAGCACGACGCTTAACAGATTAACGGTTGACCGCGCGGCAACAAGAAAGGATGGTCTGGTGACGTAAGCATCAATAATTATAAACTCATATCGGTAATATGATTGGTGCTTTATACGTCAACAATTTGACACAGACACAATATTGGCTGACCTATGCAGAGCATTTCAAGTTAAGATCACAAAGATTTTTAAGCAGAACAATTGATTATCTTTTTTCGATCACAAGCTTGGTAATTTATTAATTTTCTATTATTAGTAGACGAGATACTTGTTTTGAAGCTTTAAAACTGTTGTCTCGACTAAATTGCTAAAAAAATCAACTCTGTGTTATAACTCATAGCTAAGCTTAAAATCCAGATTAGTAAAATGGAATTCGGGTTTTTCTTTTTAAAAAGTGGATCTTTGTTAGCGTAATAAAAAGTATAGCTTTTTTTATTTGAGGCATCACTTTTTATGTGTATATAATATGATAGGTAAGCATAAGAAAATTAGTTTAAATGTCACAATTTTCAAAACATAATTAGACACAAATGTAACGTCAATGGGCTTGGTATAATAATTTCAAACTGTCACTTTAGATCAAAGTAGCATACCGTTATGAGACCCAATAAACGGATAACACAGTCTATGATCGATGTCCCCAATATCCCAATGAAAAGAACGCCACGCATTAAGCGCCCTTGAAAAGACTTCAACGCCTAACCAAAATGTGGTTCATTGCTCTCGCGAGTGGTAATCTGATTAGCTCACAACTATTCTCGTTACGTAGCCATCGGTGAACTTGATCTGAGCGGGGTTTTTGCACCGACACTATGACTATGTATCGATAAGGTCAGTATTGACGCCGGAGAAAATAAAACTCGCGTGTAACTATGCCAATATAAAACCACAGCGAATTTAAATGCATCGTTTAATAACTATAAAAAATGGCATAGGTGTGTAATCGTTTTATCGTTTAATAAACTTAGATACGAGAATCATGTGAGGTAGGCGTAAGTGGATTTTAGTTATTGTATAAGTAATATGAATATAGTTGGGTGTTAGATAAATGAGGGCGATGTTATCAACGTAATGTGGCATGGCCAGTTTAAATTGATCAGCATAACATACTGTTTCTGCCTAATATTAAGTAGCATCTTATTTCTATTAGTTTAACTAAAAGAATATTGTGGAATTTTTGAAGCATTTAATTACACATGACATTAACGATCCTGACAACTTAGCCAAATGATTATAGCCTTTAATTTTTCCTAGTTCTAACAAAACACCCACACATGTATTGTATAGCATATTTTATTGAAAAAATACATATAATTCCAATATCCAACATATATCCAAACAATAAATGTATAAATACATATACAGTTTTAGCTGAATGTAATTTTTTTTATAAATTTACTGAACATAAAGATTTACAACAGATTTTTCACTGAATGAATGAATAAGTCCCAGCTCAATATCGAAGACTTATCTTACAACGACCAATTCCATTTCGCAATGGAATTGTCAGATACAATTCCCGCCGAGGAGATTGGATGTCAGCACCGTGGTAGACGCAGCGTTGTCGCCTAGGATGTTACACCAGACAAATGATGTGAATGTAGCGTCTGGCGCATTTTATTAGCACATGGCGCGGAGTGGTGGAGCCCGGAAGGCCGGCGGGGCGCGTGGCGTCTCGGTCGACGACTCCGCTGCACTTGCATCGCGCTCAGTCCGCCACCGAGCCCCGCCACGACCACATCGCGGCGTCGCGCGCGACCACGCGCAGGGCTGCGAACCGACCACGGCTAGTGCGTACGGACCGGACCTTCGGTCGTTAGAACGGTTTTGAGGGAGTCGAGGTGCGTTTTTTGAAAAAAGTTTAATGGATCTAATTAAAAAAATTAGACCGTGTCACTTGTACTTGTAAATGTATTTAATTTTTTTTTTTATAATTTACAATATAATTTAACTTTTGATATTACCTACATTTCGTCCGATCTTCAACCTGTCGTCTTCATTTAAATTTATCACAATGTTGTTTGGTTATTTTTTTTATAAAAATGTCTATTATAACCTTGCTCTAAATTATAAGCTAAAGTTATAATAAAGTTATATTCTCATAAAAATTTTCCTTTCGGCAAAACTTATAAAGATCCTAAAACTATTTGTACTTATACCTTAGCTTAAACGTGTTAAGTTTACAACTACTTAACTGACCAGACGCAACTTCAAATAACTTACCTACATTCGGTTAAATCCGCGATCCTAATTCCAATAAACAAATTTCAATGAGACTGATAATGTAGGATCAACGAGTGAGTATATACGGTTCGGCGTGCAGCACGCGCCGGCGCGTCCGACAGCCCTAGGTGCAGCGGGCACGTGTGCCGGGCGGCAGCGCGCACGTGCCGCGCGGCCGGCAGCGCCCAGCGCCCAGCGCCCAGCGCCCAGTGCCGCGGCAGCGAGCGCCGAGCGCAGAGCGCCGCACGCGCCGGCATGCGTCGCTAGCGGGAGCATGCCCCTGCCTCTGCTGCCGCTGCTTGCGCTCGTGCTCGCGCGACCGGCGGCAGGTGAGAATAGTGCCGTGGTTTCTTTTTTATTTAAAAAAAAAAGTGAAAGAAACCGAAAGTGCGTGAAGTTAGAAAAGTTCTTGAAATGCACGATTTTTAAAGCACAAAGTTTACTTGACGGTTTCTTTCATTTACAATGTGATTTTAATAGGTTAGTTAGTTAATAAAATATATCGTAACACGTAAATTCGTTGCAAGTAAAGTGAAACTTTCGATGTACAAATTTTAAGTTAAGAAAGTTGAATTTTGCTTGTGATGAGTCGTGCTAGTGGAAACGTCGCGTGGTGCGTGATGTCAACAACGGCTGTTGACAGCGTGCACCACACAGTGTTATCAGTGGCTGCCTTAATTCACGACGTGATAATTCCAAGTCGCTTGACCGGTAGCCCGTTCTGTTGACACGCGGTAAGCGGTTAAACGCAATAAAAATTCAAAATCGCCTCGGTAAGTTGTTTTTTCCAACATTGTAAACGAAATCAATGGTCCTTGACACGTATGTTGACGAACTCTAAATGAAAATAGCTTACAATCGAGTAACAGTTTTTCCCGAGTCTGTGGTCGTTTGTATGAATAAGTGATTGCAGCCCAACCTGAATTTATACATTTAAATTGGTGCATTCTCGTTCAAAACTTGGCAAACAAAGCTGAGCGGACTGTTGCCTCTCGCCGCCAATTCTTTAGGCAAAGTTTTTTCCTCGCGAACACTTACTCGGGAACAAACTTTTTGTTTATTTTTATTCGGATTACATCATCAATGTTCCTACGGCTTAGAAACAGATACATTTGTGTAAGCTACAGTCATTGTTGACTTGAAGTTTGGGAGTTTTAATTGGAAATTATTTTTGACATAAAAATTTTTTTGCAAGCCTATCGCCTCTAAAGTTTACGAAAGATAATTTAACTTAGACTTTGTAAAGTTATAAATAATATCTGTGGGGCATCTGTTGTAAGTTATGCGCGTTAAGTTTTTGTCCCTTGCCGTGTTTAATCTAATGGCGAACATTCCATTCGATCACTTACGAACGAAATATATTTTTAACAAAAAACACTATACTAACCAGTCCATGACATGCTGGTACATAAAAAAATATTTATAAGGAAATAAATATATTCAATTCGGAGTTTTAAAAATATTTATACACCATAAAATAAGTCTAGTTTGACTGCTGAAGCATTTGCCTTTCAAGGTAAAGATTATTGTACCTATGAAACCTCATGCCCACAATCCCCGAAGGAGGTAAGTGGAGCCCAAGGAGCAGTAAACTCCTTAAACTACAAGTAGATATAGCAAAATAAAATTGAGTTTAATTAGATGAAAAATTGTGAAGTGACATGTGGCTAGCTCGCCGTCTACATATAACAAATTTGTTATAATTAAAAACAATCAAAATATTTTTTGAGCTCAGAGATTTTCATTCTCACACTTCAATATCTGATGTGCAGATTTGTCTATGTACCGTGTTTACATCCAACATGTGCGCATAAAGATAGACTTAGCTTTTTATTTAAATTTTGAGTGGGTAGGTGTGTTCCTTTCTCAATAAATTATTATGTATAAATGTCTGACGTCACTCTAAAGTGCGTGCATCTGCGTGATATTTCTCCCGCGCTCATGTTAAAATTATATTATCTACCCGAGTTACTTTTTCCTTCATACTAGAACGAGGTAGCCGTAGTAATACGATAGTATTTTAAGTTTGAAGATTGTATACAAAAAATGCATCCACACCAACACTGAAATGTTTTTACTAGTCTTATGGAATCTCAAGCCCTATAGATACTAAATTACAACTATTTGGAAATAAAATTATTTGTTACTGTGAATTTTAAGACAAATAGTTTTATCCTGTAACATTTTTTTAAATGCGAAAACTTCTAATACTCTATACATGAACCTCTATGATCCTCTATTAAATCTAAAAATCATAGGATTTTGGTAAAGTTATATATGTAGTCAATTACATTCCTTCTAAAAAACTAAACTAAAAAACTGATTACCAGATTACCTATAGTTATATTTGTAGTAAATTACATTCCGTCTAAAGAAACTAAACTAAACAACTGACCACCGGAATACAGATTACAGATACAGATACTACTTTTTATTCCGAAGAGGTTGATAAATCCCATAGGACGCACAATAGCGTCTTTGAACCAGACCCACGCGGCTTAAGCCGCGAGGAAACGCTAGTATATCTATAATTCAATTTGTGAATACAAAGATGTAGATTAAATGAACATTCTACCTCTATTTGAAACAGCTTATTATCCACTGAAGCTTGCACTATTAGCACGGAAACAAAATAAATCGCACTCAAAAGCTATAATATTAATAGCCAATGATTTAAGTAAGCATTTCCACTATTACATACATAGGAAAGTCCTAGCCATAACACAAAATTGTCCTTTCGCAATGCTACCAAACACGACTAAACCATTTCTTGTCCTGATTTTTGACATGGCTGTAAATAATTTGCCCATACAGCCGGCTCGTTAGCCGCTGTTCCTAGCTTTTACGTAGAATTAACGACACTTAGCGCCTGCTTGTATGTATTTAATATCCACTTTACTGAATAACATAATATTTCTCTGTCTGGGTAACATCCGGTCGCCACGAGCGCATCTAGACGTATTATCATGTATACCGCTACACGCTTCAACAGTCAGCTTTTAATTGGTCAGCTAAACTATAGACAATAGTTTGGTTAAACATGTGGACTGGATAAACGTGTCTTGGTCGAGTGAAAATAGGTACACTTTGTAAGTGAAAACGAATGTGGAGATGGTGTTTTTGCCGGCTATTTAGTTATATGGGGTGAACTCAGTGGCGTAGCTAATCTTACGTGGGCTCGCATCAAATGTATTGACAAGCCTTTTTTATCATCGCTATTATCATTGTAGACAACTTTAATGAATGTTTACGTTTCAGATGTAGGGGCCCCTGTAGAACGGGGCCCCATATCATTGGTACGCCTCTGTGTGAACTGAAATAAATTGACGATTTTTGTAATGACATATAGGATTTACGTTAATGCGGTTATGGTTTTTAATAGTTTGGTAATGTAATTTTTACGGGGTTTTTATATATATTTTTATAAAATTGTAATGATGAAGATTTTTAACGTTATGATAACGTTTTTTCTTATGAGTCTTACTGAAATATATGTGTACCGATATACATACGTTATTATATCTAATTGGTGTAATATGGTAAAATTATTATTCGTTAATAATTGTAGTAGAGTATTTACTTAAAGTCCACTGTGAAGTTATAGGAACTACCACAAACTTACCGATAATACCCACATGAAAACAAATTAAATTATTCCTATCATTATCATTATAATTCCTTTGTCATACAAAACTAAAAATTAACATTCAAAGACATTCACTTTATTAACATTACATATATTATGTTACCTTCAGCAACCCTAAAACTAAATCAACGCGTTGAGCGCCACAATTTACAATATAAACCAAGTGGAACGCAGAGCTTAAAATATAGTGTTCTTCACCCTCGGCGCCATCATTACGAGGTGTGTTCATATTTTTACCCCATATCGTCGAGTCCGTAACGTGAGCGAAGTGTCGACTGAAGCGTCTTAAGTACCCGCTTGTAGGCGCAAACGACGAGCGTTGATAGAACCGTTTCGGCGTCACCGCGTGTGCGCAGGAGTCGCGATCGGCGACGCGGAAGCGGCTGCGCGATGACGGGCTGTAGGGCTGTCAGGGATTGCTGTTGCACCGTCGCTATTACTAGCAGGGCCTAATTATGAAAAGAGTTTGCAGGAGCAGGTATTAGTTTTGTACGACCTTACTGATGTAAGGTAAAGTGTACCTATTATCTTTTTGATAAGGCGAGCCGTCTTGATATTAGACAGTTGAAGCAAATGGCAAACGAGCTTCATTTGTTTTATTTAGTTACTTATGGGTGTCTACTTTCTATTCTTATCACAAAATGTACATAGGAATGTATGATGACAAACATACAAAAAGACCATCAAACAATATTGGCCGTACTTAAATTTTGGTCTTGGTCTTATAAAGCACTGGTACGGCCTCTTGTATATCCTGGTAGAGATTCTGATAGCTAGACTATATGAGCGTATGGTATGTACTATATATGCTGCACAAAAACGTCTCCTGGAAATTTCCAACTTACTCTCTTTTGAGGATTCGATATTGAAACCTTAAAATGTCAACTTGCATCGCACTCGAAATATGGCTGTGTTAAAAAACTTTCCATAGCTAAACCCTAGATACGTCCACGATCATAGCACCTTAGTATGTATCGCTTGACTGCCATACATCAGCGCCCAGCAACCCCAGCCACGAGCCATTTTATTGATATTTAATAGAACCGTTTTAACGGCAACGCGCACAACTGTTGACGGGAGTGCTTGATTGCTTGCTCGACGCGGAAGTGTATGCGTGATGATGGTTTTAGCAGTGCCAGGGACCCTCATAAATACGTAAGAACACACGTATATGCATAGTCGGGTGTCAGCATATAGTTAATATACTCGGGCCATCTCAGAATCCAGCGAACTTTTATCTTTATACATTACTAGCTGTGCCAGCGGTGTCACCCGCGTTTATGGTTAATATTATAAAGACTATTTCCGTCATACATAATTTCTATGTAACTTTAACCATTAAGGCTGCACACGCGACGAAAGCTTAAAAAATGGAGTAACTGCTCCCGTTTTCCCAACATTTCCCTTCACTACTCTGCTCCTATTGATTGTAGCGTGATGAAAAGTATGCTATAACCTGCCCAGGAGTATGAAGAATAATTGTACCAAGTTTCGTTAAAATCCGTCGAGTAGTTTTTGTTTCTATAAGGAACATACAGACAGACAGACAAAAAAATTACTGATTGCATTTTTGGCATCAGTATCGATCACTAATCACCCCCTGATAGTTATTTTGAAAATATATTTCATGTACAGAATTGACCACTCTACATATTTATTATAAGTAATATAGATTAGCGGGCTATAGTGTAGTTTTATTAGACATCCTAACATGAAATTAATTTTCATGTATCTTTAGAATACATTATTTTTGTTTGCCACTAGTAATTAATAATGATCTGATGAAATAAGTAATTAATTATAAGGCGATTTTTCAGTAACCATCTGAAACGAGAAACTTTAAATTTCTGACTTTTACAAAATCCCATAGTAGAAAGATAGCTAAGTAAACGTTTGACGTTTAGTTGTATTATTGTGTATACATTTCCACCAAATAAAACACTTTCTAGCAAAGGTTTGTTTTTACAAAAAACTGTTCCGTGAGATCATTTTGTAAGTACAGCAACCCCGTAACGAGCCTGCTGTCTCTTTGATTCTGCCTACCCTTTCAGGGATTATGGGCGTGATGCTATGTATGTATGTACAGCAACCCTGGCTATATTAGGCTTGATATAATAAAGTTTGGTTTGGTAATAAATTGAACGGACACTTTAAAGTGGCATTTCATAATGCACATGCAAAAAGGAAAACTATGTCAGCTACATAAATGAGGTGGTGGTATCTTCCGTATTGTTTTTACAGAACACGTTACGTGGTGAGAAAGAGGAGAAATAATTTGCATGAAAATGGTCAGTAAATTAAGATGACACTAGACTATTCGTGTAAAAAATTTAAATGTAGGTATACCTGTTTGATATAATAATAATTTTCAAAAAGGAATTCTAAATTAGAAATGCAGAATATTGATGGCATATTGCGTATCTGTTTTTGTTGTAAATGCTCCTTTAAATGGTTGTTATTTCCACCGCGCATAGCAGCTCATGAAATGCCAGCTTTGTAGGTATTTGGAACTGTTTGGCGATACACTCAACATTATGAAATGCTGTAAACGAAAGCATGTTTTCTCGGTACTCATAAAATAGTCAGGTCGTATAAAATACAGTACAATGTAAACGTTATGTAAATCAAACATGCATTACTTGCAAGCTCTAAAGTTCCTCAGCGCCGTTTACTCAATTGTACAAATCAGTCTGCGCTCCAACTATTTTGTGCAGGAGCGATTGAGTTAAATATCCGTCCAATCCGAGGCGTTGTTTTGGCCGGCGCATTTGCATGTGTAAATAAATATAAGAGCGGGTCGTCTGGTCGCCGTTTCGGCGCCCGCGCACCGCGATATTCGCTGCGGACCGCATATCAACCGACCGCCCACCTGCGGGCTAGTGATGCACCCGCCCAAGGCTGAAATGCAACGATATCGATAAATCCCTCGAGCCGCTTAGATCGTCTATGAAATTATCTTATTTATACGACTTGAACCTTGTGAAAAAGAATTCTTATCTTAAATAATAATTTTATCCGTCATATAAATATTTATTTCTCACTTTGTGCTTGTTTATCTATATGACGTATCATTTTCATCAAAACCATTGCCGAACTCAATTTATTAAGACTTTCATAAAAATAATTTCTTTAATAGATTACTTATACAGGCCTTTACTAGTAACTTTTCAGGTGAAATATATTGACCATCAAACAGAATGTACTTTAATATTCTAAAGAGTTTTCCCATGCATTCAGCACCATAAATCAAGGCTTGTGTAACAAAGTAAACTTTTATCGATTTGCAATAATGATTTTAAATGGTCTGCAATAAAAATTGCAGTCACAAACACCAAACTGCTGTTTACGTGTAACGACAAGAATCATAAAGGGTGCCAGACGCATAAAAGCGACAACCTTGACAAAGAAAACTTTCAAGCATACAAATGTTACGTCTGTGCGTTTAAAATGTCCCTCGTGTCCTGCGCTGTCCGATGCATTTGTCAAATGACAATGACGAATTCCAGCGGCGGGGAGCATTCGCGAATTTTGATTTTTTGTAGATCGTGTATGATTCGTGTGTACGAATATGCACATTACGTCGTCACTAACGGGTTTATAGCTTCGGAATGGAGGCGGCCGTCTGCATGCCAAGCGGCGATTCCTGGTGATCGCTCCGCTCAATTTATGCGCACGGGCACGCTTACGCGTCTGCATTCAATCGCCACGCGAGATTTATGTGTGTGTCGCCCGCTCGACACATACAAATGTTACCGTGAAATTCGACGTGAGAAGGTTACTTACCTCTCGGTTTGATAATTTTGTAGGCATCTTATTATTAGATGCTATTTCGTTTGTGAAAGAGATTGCATAAATAGATCATATGTAGAGTGTCGGCAAATATACATTTTCAATTAATTTTACATTGCCACACATAACATGAAGGTTAGGTACTTAAAAGATCTTAAGTAAGAAATACTACATACATGTATATTACATTACAATAAATTAATCATATGCTGCAAAAATCGTCACTAAAGAATATAAGCATTCCTAAATTTTAATTTAACATAAAATAAAAGCTACTTAAGCCGCAGACACATTAGCCAATTTCAGGGAACTTTCGTTTCACCTTGTTATACATTACGAAGAAGGAAGAATATAGATGTACCTACGAACTGTAGCTGTAGTGATGGATGTAGCCGCATTAAATCTATCGATATCGGCATTTATGCGCCGCGGCTCTAGAGCGAGTGCATTGGCGAGGTGCTGGCCGGTGCATCGGGCACTCACTATTGTTTGTACGGACCGAAAAAATGCAATGCGACGGCTCCCGCTGCATCTGCCAGACGTCTCTTCGCAGTGGACGTGAAATGAGACAAACTTTGCTTTCAGGTTCACTGTACATTAAAAAGCCTACACTCAACCTGTTTTCATAGTAAAAGCATTTTTATTACACAATTTAAATGTAAGTTACCTTTGTTTTAAACCTTTAATTCCTAACTAACTGGTTTTTCTTTAAATATTAATACTAGTTTTGCTAGCAGCATACTACATCCTGTCTCATAACACAGAATTTTAACGAACCTAGTCATTGTTTTATCTGTACTTTTTATTTCAAATGATACAGTCACTACACTGGCAAATATTTTTGTAGGTAATACGTTAAAATATGTTAACATTTTATTTTACAAATAACTTATTTAATATGATACGCAATTCAGCAATATGTTTCGTTGTAAAAAAATAAATTACAATACATTGTATGGTTTATAGATCATGAAGACTTAAAATAATTTTAGTCGACTCTAAAACGTCGTTGTTAATTAGGAATGTTCCTATTTAAAACCGTCGAGGTGCATTTCGTAACGAGTTCTCAAATAACTATGGACAATTTGATGTAATCTTTGGCAAAACATCAAAAATCGTCGCATGTCTCTGTCAATTTCAAATCCACACACCGCATCTCCAGCGTGGCAAGGTGTGACAGCGGCTTCGCTAAAAATATGCCCTGTGACGTCAGTATAATTGCCATTGCAGCGGTTTTCACACTGCATTCAGAACTGGCTTACAATTGTACCTGAGTGAGAGCTCATGTGTTTTGCCACTTTATTTACGGAATCAAGCCATGTCAGCCTGCTGCATATTTATTTCGCATATGCAAGCGAGAAGATATCCTGATAAGCTAACTACATTTCATATAAATCATATGATCTCAATCCAAAAGTACAGTACAGTAGGTCACAATTCTTCTATATACAAGATTCTGCCGTAATATTTATCAAGCAAGAAGATGACCTCAGAATTTTTTTAAAGTTTTTTTTTAATTTACGTGGCAACATTCTAAAGTTCCTAAACATGGATTCATAAATGATTCCGTTACGAGGACTATAAATCTGTGAAACATTGTACATGTGAGACTGTGCCAACATATTTTACGATCATTTCAATCCCACGGCTGCATTGCCTTAATATCTGTTGATAGTGATCCGCGCCAGACATGTTATGACCTAATATAAAATGTCTATAGGCAATGTCTAAATGCGTTAACTTTCCCAAAAGTAAAGGTCGTAACATTCGTAATAATTCCATGAAACAGTCTGAGGGCCTAAATATTAATAGAATGGTGACTAGACGGCGACTTACAATATTATGCAAAATATTATTTTGCCCCAGACACCTGTTTTTGTCCTTCGCCGTCCCAGTAACATAAAATAGGTCGGCTGGGTGGCCAGACAATCAAAATTTCAAATTAGGCACCCTTACTCTGGTCTGGTCTGTGCTTTCGATATGCAATCTGTTCAGACATTCATAACATAATTATAACTATGAATAATGCAAATTGTAACTGGACCGTGTCACTGTGGGGATTTGTTTGGGCGTGCACTGTAAATCACACTTATATTATTTTGTTTGTTTGTTTGCATTCAATAGGCTCCGAAACTACTGGACCGATTTGAAAAATTCTTTCACCAATAGAAAGCTTTTTATCAGGAAGTAACATAAGCTATATTTTATCCCCATATTCCCACGAGAACGGGAAATAAGCGGATGAAACCGCGGGGCGCAGCTATATTATAGAAATTTTAATAGAAATATATGCTTGGTACTGTTTTAAACAGTTTCCTTTAATACGATAGAACTTTATAATTAACCAAGTTGGAAAAGCGTGTTCGCAGCCTCTCTATTGAAATAAGGAGATAAATTTGTCAATCAGGCATCATATTCTATCTAGTATCATATTCATATCTATTATCATATTCTTAAATGTAAGTTTGTTTTTTTAACCCATACATTCGCAGAATACCTTCATCACACATTTCTCTCCTTCTTTATATGATCGTTTCGACCACAACGAAAATTAAAATCGGCGCATATTTTCATCGTCATTTTCATCATCCTCTCGGATGGATGGATATTTGTAACATTTACACGCAAAACCTGCTACGGATTATGGTGAAACTGTAAAATAGTACTAACACTTTCTTTATTCACGAGAATAATACGTAGGCTATAATTTATAAAGATATTATGTAATTTGGCAAATCGGTCTATGTGGGCGAGGGTACAACTTGTTTATATGTCTAACTTAAACACCTATCAGTGTTAGACTGCGATTAATTAATTCCTTATTAATATGTTAACCACGCCAGTCTGAACATTACTTAGCGTAGACATATTATTTTAATAAGGAATACCCTAGTTAAAGCCAGACGATTCTAATAACGTCTAGTGCATAACAGCCGATCTCGTCTTACAATTTGTTTATCTATTTGCATTACCCTAATAACCTGTCCAATAAATTCAACTGCAATAGGCCCGCATTCGCATTTTGCAATGTGTTAATGTAATCTCCAGATTTATGTAGTTACCCTGTGATTACCATTTCATTTGGCATAATATAATATTCTTATTTACGAAGACGACGCCTGAAATGTATTTTGGCGCCTGCCGGAATAGATTGTCTGACAACATCATTTGTTATTAAATTCAAAACATATTTGTTGAAAAATACTACTTGACATTTTAGTCAACCTTACACGAAACCTATAGGTACAAATAAAATTGTTACAGTGAGATTCTGCGATATCATAATAAGAGATTATTAATGTAATTTTTTATGATATAACGTTAAAATATATTTTTAAACTTTTAATTCTGTCTGTCATT
The DNA here is from genome assembly GCA_951394215.1 of Glyphodes perspectalis. Taxonomy (NCBI): domain Eukaryota; kingdom Metazoa; phylum Arthropoda; class Insecta; order Lepidoptera; family Crambidae; genus Glyphodes; species Glyphodes perspectalis. The sequence goes on from OX596217.1 coordinate 7,714,191, forward strand.
TTGATCCAGTTAATCTCCTAAACGACTGAACAGATTTTGACTTAACATTTACTAGCAAATAGCTTAATCTGCATAATCCAATATTTCATTCAAAACAATTTGGCTTGTAAATATTGACTTTAATAATCGCGGGATTAGCCAGCCAACTAATAAATAATTTATATTAATTATCATATTACGCAGTTACGATAGTGGAAATAATATTTTTATTATTACAAAATGTACATTTATCACACAATAATTTACTCTTAGTCATAGTGTTTTTAGCCTTTAATTTACCTACTTTTAATGAAATGTCAAATCTAAATATTAAAGAGTTGCTTGCTTGTGACATATTTTTCATAATTTACTATGAATTTTAAATTGAAATGAAAGTCCAAAATCAAACATGAGACAAAACACTGTTTCACTGTTATATAAAAATAATAAAAAATAACAGAACGCTAGGTACGCGTTCTGTTATTTAAACCAAAAAAAATAAAACTTTTTAATGAGGTTTTTAAATAGCAAATAACTGGCAATGTGCATTAGGCTTAAAACGGGCTTTTTGCACTTAAATGAGGAAATACTTATGCAATTAAAATTCCTCTAATTTCTGACAGTCCAGTTCTATAGACATTTGAATTTTTTTTATTAGTCCTCAACAAATAGAGGTCAAGTTTTTTCGCCGTTATTCATTAGTGAAGTTTTGTTGAGAAAACCATCTGCAATTATTTTAATGAATATATACATATTTATGTACTGGTATGTACTAAATGTATAGAGATACATTTTAGACGCGGTACCGTAGCATACCTAGCCGATAAAGCAATGATAATAATAGTTGGGGTTGTAAGGACGCACGTCACTTTTGCGGGGCATGTTGGTTCAAACCTGATCACGTACCCTTGGATCTAAAGAACCTTAGCCCATTTACATACTACAATTGATGTCTAATCATATTTTTTATTTGGTTCACCTATATAAGGGTTATAAGGGTCAGATGGCAGTCGCATCAATGTGATAACGAAACTCGGAAAATCCTAGAAAGTTATCCAAAACTCCAACTAGTAACGGGATATAACACTGGGAAGATAAATATTCACTGGATAACTTTGTAGCGAACATTTCGCCTTTACGAGCTATTAAAACGAGAGGATTATGTAGAAGTATCCTATAAAAGCACTTAAGCACGATTATATTAACGATAACACCGTTAATATCTGCATTAAATAATTTATACCACTTGTTGAAGTTTGCATATTACATGTACACCTTTGACTTGTTTTTTTTTGTACACCATGAATGGGGCAAACAAGCGTTCTATTTTTTTTAAAGGACATCTGTAGTTTGCCGAAGGCGGCCTTTACTACCTACCGGACTGGCGGGAAAGCGGGTAAACTCTCACCCCTAAAATGTAGGCAACACCCTGAGGGCGCCTCCTATGGGGTTGAGCCTCGGCTCAGGACGTTGCTGGAGCAAACAAGCGTACGGCTGTCTAGATGGCAAGCAGATACCGCAGCCTATAGGCGTTTGCAATATACAAAATGGTGCCTTATGAAGATTATGTTTAGGATTTACCGCACCAGCGGAATAAGGGCCAACTTATAGTTCCCTCATCGTAGACGCTGCGAATGCTCAGAGTTTTGTTCTCCGATACTCACAGTCACAAAACAAAACGCAGCAGTTTGGGAACCACATCTTTGCGCCAGTTTTCCTTGAAAGGGAGGTACTAACCTGGTCGAGTTATTCTGTCATACCCAGGCTTCACTGTGGCATTAGACAGTTTTCTGATTTGAGCCTGTGGCTCTACCATCGACAAATCTTGTTATCACGTTTCACTCAATACTTTTACAAATAATCCTTCTTTATTAACAATATTGTGTAGATTAGGTACTCAAGGAATTTATTTCTATGAAATAAGCCTGCTTTATAAAATAAACTCCAACGTATCAGAGCTAGAAGTTTGCGAAAATACCTAGAATATTTGCTCGACAGTCGTTAAACGTGTCCATGATTTTCTTGCGCCGACGAAACTAGCATAAACTCAAATATCGCATGTTGTATAAAAGGATTTAAGCAATAACATGCCATGAGGATTCCTCTACGCAACAACATTGCAATGCTGAATTAATTTTAGATTTAATGTTTCATACAAATATCTCTGTAACTAGCCAACGCTAGTTCATTTCAATTTTATTGTGAAGTGTAATGTTTCGCAATGAATGTTTAAAGCTCTGGGACCGGTGGTGTATGTAAATGATTACGCCAATATATCCATCATTGTTATAAGTATATTACGTAATATATATGTTAATATTATTTAGAAACATATCCAAATGAAAATAATAAATAAATAATATTGTATAAACATTTTTGTTTTAATATATGTATATACATAGCCTTTGTTTATCGGCCTGAATTAGCCGACCACCTTTACCGGTTGTAGTCAGCAATAAAACTAGTACCATAGTTACCATTTGTTGAATTAATTATTTTATAAATAATAAAAACAGTTGTAATTTTATTGTATTGTAATTGTACAACCCGACGCAAAATTTCTTAAATGGGCTTTTAGGTGCGTTTATTCTGTCTTCATCATAAAAATCAGCAATTTAATTTAGAAACGTTATGTAAACGTTATTACCTACATCCATATTCCAACTAAATTAGGCAGTATATTTTACGCTCCTGTATCAAATAGTGACTATCAATCCCAGAGCCAATGTTTTTCTTTCTTAATGCTATTATAATTTTAATGTTGTTATAATCGTTTCCATCTTCCATCGATAAATACTTGAAATAGACTAATGAGCCACGGTGCGTTATATCCTGTGTCCCAAAAGGCACATCCTGCTAAATTGACGCGTTTCTGTTTGTTTTTTCGATGCCATACGGTTCTCATTCCCGCCATATTCTTTGCCAACAACAATTTGTTCTTCAATCGTTGTTATTATTTTGACACAATCAAAGCGGTTTGTTTTCTGGCGAATTAAAACAAGCTGTGCGTATATAATTAGGTGGACGGTTTTAGCGAGCTATTTTTGTGTCATTCATGTGCTGGTTTTGAAAAGTAGAGTGTACTGTGGCTGTGCCACAGTGTAGGTAATAGACAAATAGACAATGTAGAAAATATTATATGTAACATATTTAGTATGTAGAAATATAACAAGATATTCTAGTTGCAAGAATATGAAGGCATATACATCTACATATACAAATCACTAATAAGGAATTGCTTGAAAGAAATATTTTTATTTAATCAATTTCAGTATTACTATAAAACTCATACGTGTACTCACTGACTGTCGCCTTTTTCTCTTGCAAATATGATTAACTATTACAATATCGTCGTTTCTTAATAACTCAGTAGCTATACTTATTTCGTGTCTATGAAGAACCTTTGTAATGATTTATGTCGTCATAAATCGTGTAAATGCAAATGCATCTGCTAAAGCAAATAACACGAAGCACTGTTACGAAACGAAGTAAGTACCTATTACTGAAGTTAGTTATTGAATCTAGTCATACCATAAAAAGCTTGTTGACTAACATTTATACACCTGCTTAAGCTTCGTTCTTGGCGATAACTAACTAACTAACTTAACTTAACATCACGCCTATAATCCTCGAAGGGGTAGGCAGAGTCAAAGGGGCAGCATGCCCTTCAACCACATTCAGCCATAAATAAAGCCGGGCTGGGTTAGATGAAAAATTGTGATAAAGCAGTGACAAGTGGCTAACCGGTCGCCTACATAATCACACACCCAAAACCCGATATACCATTAGTTGCCTTTTACGACATGCTAGGGAAGAACCACAGTTGGCATATTCTTTTTAAGTCCCAGACCAACACGGGACAGTGGGCTGGGTTGGATGGAAAGCTGTGAAAAAGGAGTGACAAGTGGCTAGCTCGTCGCCTACTCAGTCACATACCCAAATGCCCGTAAACCATTAGTCGCCTTTTACGACATGCTAGGCAAGAACCACAGTTGGCACATTCTTTTTTAGATAAATGGATGTCATGTTATATTAGTACAGCGCATGCTATTGTATTATTTTTATTTAATTTAAATATTTAGGTTCTTACATTGTTTGGTGTTTTCAAAAATTATGACCTGCGTTAATAAAAAAAAATAACATGTCATCAAACTTAAACCAATGAACGTCAAATTATTTAGCTCGTCTTATTGATTGTACAGTTATCGTCTTTTTTAATTTTAAATAAATTCTCATACTTTTACTGTGCACTCGGTGTACTGGTCTCTCTGGTCTGTGGCGCGACACAAATCTATTTGCGACTTTGGCCGCACTTGACTTGTTCTATGTTTGTTCGCGCATTCGGTTCGTATTCACACGCTAATGGCCGAACAATACCCTGAGCTATTTGCATAAAGCGTTATTCTACAAGTACTAGCCGCTACAGATAAATGTGCGTATAGTACGCCCGCGTGCGGTAGCCGCTAAAACGAAAAATAAACTATGGTCCCGAACATATTATATTCGAAGTTATTAATGTATGTTTAGTATATGACCCCAGGGAATATTTTATCAATTTCTTTGGATTACGAATTATATTCCTAAACTTGGTTTTGCCCTCGACTTCGTTTGTGTGAATATAGGTTTTGTTGATCAGAATTATAGTCATAGTTTTATATCCCTTGGAAACGAGTACTTTTAATTCTAAGTAAAATATACTTTTTTTCGTACCTCTGGTAAATGTATGCAATATTCAATGATAATCGGTTGAGTAATTAAGAAGCTAAACCGTGAAAGTTTTACAAACAAACCTACTTTCTCATCTATAATATTATTAAGGGTCGTATTTAGATAATCGATACCGAAAATATCCCTAGTTACAAAGTTTTTGTGTTTGTTGTTTTCTTTTGAGAATATACACACTAATTGGCTGACGACAAATTAGTCTTACGTACATTAATGCTAAACGGCAATGTAAAACTGACTAGAATAGATGGAAAATCAAAAACTTTCCGCACTGAAGTACCTCGAGGTAGCAAACACATTAACCTATGAATTTTAAATTCTAAATTGAAATTAGATTCTGTTTTAACGACGGTAAAATGTTGTGTAGATAACAATATAACGATCGTTATAAAATGTTTGGCGTTAAATATTTTGAACAGCTCGAATTCCGAACGTAGCGAACACTAAAAGTATGTACTAACGAGTTGCCTAACGTCGTTGTAATAAATTGCCATTTTTTCGTATGCACTTAAATTGGGCCGGGCTGCTAAAAATAATAATTTTTGGCAACAAAACTGAACACATCAGGCCTACAGTACTTATATCGAAATCATTATTATTTCGAATAAAATGTTTTTAGAATACTATTTTTACTCGACTACGGTAAAACCATAAGCAAGTGATTAAAATTCTAGAATCGATTCAAAAAAGGATCACTCTGATTTATCGATAGCTCCGTTCGACGCTTTTCCGGATACGATCTTTCGTTAGACGGGTTTCGGATTTTTGCTAACATAATAACTAATCTATAATATCCGAGTCTTAAGTAGTCCCGCCAAGACCATGATCCTGGATTTCCAACCATTAGACAGGGGAACCAGGAAATTTCTTCCCAGGTTTACTACTAAAGTTTTCTTATAATATTTTCCCTTGTCGTAAAGCTTGTGGTACAAATACGTGCCTACTTAGATTTGAAACATCCGAAGGTACGTACCCAGGTCTGAACCAACATATCTTGCACGAAAACCCCTTGCCCTAACTATTGAGCTATCATCGCTCATACACGCAATCAGAAGAAAAGAAAGGTTACTTAAAAAAGGTTGAAACATTTTTAATCCGTGGCCGCGAAAAAGCGGCGCCACAGAACCGCGGAGTCTGGCGTCCGACAATAAATAATTATTTATAAAGACACCTTACAATACGCGATCAAAGTCAACGACCCGTCATTCACCGCCACTGAAATCATACCATATTCGATTTTTCTAACCTCGTATACGAGATATTGGGGCTACAAATATGGAAACAGAATCAACAATAGGCAGTTTGTAGATCACGACAATGGAAGTAACATTATAACTATTTGTCTTGCTAAATATAATAACTTACTAACTGTAACTATTCATGTTTGTTGGCATCCAAATGTGTCGTTTTTTTTGTAGGTATTTTTTTCCTAAAAAACTTTGCATCGTGTTACCGAAGTAAATACAACAATCATCATGCTCGCGTTAGAACCCGTCCTCCTCAGTTATGATGAGGCGCGTGTCCTTACTGAGCTACCACCGCTCTAAAGTAAAACAAAAATCACTCAAATTCGTCTTTATTGAACTACACAATTCAAAACGTAGTTACCTTACTTATTCATTTTTGTGCACTGAATGAAAAAAAAGAAGGGGAGTATGTCCCAGTCGTTCTTTTTTTGCAGGTCAATTTCACTTACCTTCGGGAAACGTTATCCGAAAACAATTAGAACATTTTTGTGTAAACAATTAGAACGTGCGCCAAATATCATCCAAATAACTATTTATTAAATAACAAAATTCGTCCTAAACCTACTTTAAAAAGATTTTATACAACATAACAAAACATAATTATGGCAATATCGCAAACGTTGAACTTTACAAGACGCACGTACGCCAAGTCATAATATGAGCGTATCTGTTATTCCGTGTCCCGTTATGGTGTGATAAAATATATCGAGGCCTACGCTATTATAAATGACAATGTGACTGACCAAAACCATAAATACTAAGTAGGTGGGCATTTGAAGCGATTTGAATAACGGATAAAAATTCCATGCATATTAATGTGTCGACAAGGCGCTAAGTTATGAAGTCGGGAAGCTTAAAGCATTTTCAGAATAGAAAACGCGAATGGCATTATGAGACATACCTACATAGGATAAAATGTTTGCAATACTTTTCTTATTTTAATAGAATTCATCGTATTTATTTAACTACATGACTGTAACATGTCTAAAAATATAAAAAACAATCTCAATGGCAATTCTCCTGAAAATTATATAAATCTGTAAATTTTCATGAAATACCTAATAATTGTAGGTACTGTATATCAAAAAATATATTCGCGAATAGGAAAATAGCGGAGATTTAAAAGTAATTTCAGAGGACCACTTATAAATTATCATCCTAAAACATATATGTATAAAAGATAGGATCTCTTTCCGAGATTGAATGAATTTTGAACATGGTTTTGTGACATTTAAAAAAATTCTATATAAACATTAAATATACAATAACTTAGCTATACCTAGATAAAGACCTTCTACATATTACTTCGAAAAACTTTAAAATTCATACAGTATTTTCTGAGATTAGTCCGCACACATAGGTACGTACGAGTATACGCTGGGATATCAATTGACTATTGTGTTTATATAAACATGTAACTACCTATATATAAGCCAAGTCCTCAAGTATGTATGATATATTCCTCTGAAGGTCAGGCTAAAATTCTAGACGACTAACAATTGTACGCTGCTATTCAATGAAAAATATTTTAATAACGAAAAATAACATGGTTTTATTATACTCGTTATAACTTCAAAATGAATTCCATTTAATTACACATATTTCTACAAGCTTTCATAGCATACGCTGTAACGAATTCAATGAACATTTGTGCGTTCTTAAGGATTCATACACAAAAGCAACATATTTTTAATCTGTCTGATGATTCTGTTTTTTTCCGCGCAGCGGTTTAATCTTAACTTTAATTAATTTCTGACAAACACAGTCGGCTTTCTTTTGTTAATTTGTGGCCAATCAACAGACTTCCTTAAATTAAATTGAGTTAAAGAGGCGTCGTTGGTTTTCGCCCGAGCATTTTGTCGTCCTGCATTCATGTCCATGCTGGGCCGGCCGGGTTGCTTGCAATTCAAGGATGCTATCACACATCTACACAGTCGAATTTACGTACATTTCCACCTATGACATAGTGATGAACATGACGTTTATCGAAATAGAATTCTAATAATATTGATGTGAAAGTAAGATTTAAGTAGTGATAGCAAATATAGCCTAAAATATTTAAAACTGACCTAACGGTTCAGTTATCGAGACTTGACAGTAGATTTTGATGTTCTGGATGCTCTTGTTTCCAGTCGAAAACTAGTAATATATTGAGTGACTAGACGATGAATCCGCAGCTTAAAGGTAGAATGGCTGTACGATAAAAACTTTAGTTAATCGTTAAATTAACAGCTTAACATCCTGTTAAAAAAAACAGAACCACCTCCTTTTTTTGAAGTCGGTAAAAAAATAAACCTTTCTTCTAATCGCGAAAGCTTTCAGCAAAACATAAAAGTCCATATTACGGTTTAAAATTCACAACATAAATGGTCTAAAGACCATATTTTCCGATAATAAACGAATCAATTATCCACTCAAATCCAAGCATCTAAAATTCGAATGGTTAACTTCAATGGTAGCAGCCCTGCGCTCGCAGCCGCGCCTGTCTGCTGGTCGTCTAGCGCGCCGGTGAGTCACGCGTGCGCGCGCGCACCTCGCCTGACCAACTGCTTTTTGCGATCGATTGTTTTGTTCAAACTTTAGCGGGCGATCTCGTAATTTCTAACGATCGGAATTTCGGGGCAATCATTAGCCCAATTAAACATCGATGACTGTTGTAAACTTTTGTTTTGTAGACACAATTATATGTTTTGTTTTCATTAGCTATATATTTGTTTCAAACGCAATTAGTGAACCTGAGCAAAAACCCTTAAAATGTATAAGAATCAGAATGTTTTAGATTTCAACTACACACTGTCCTGAACATTATGTGCAGTTTGGAGACTTAACACCTATCAGATTATAAAGCATCTAGCATTCAAAGTTTATTTACAACACATCAACTCAATCGACCGACAACCGAGAATGGTTCCGAATCAGAAATGTAACCTATTCGCATCTTCCCACGCAAGCTTCTCAATGTTTAGTCTGCAAGCCATTTCATCTTCTTACCAAACAGGTCTGGCCTGAGTTGTTTTTCTAAACGTATCAAATAGTAAAAAAAACTTAAAGCGTTCCTAAATTTTGTATCTAGTGTATACAGAGGATGTTTACGACTACATTTATGGCTCACTAAATTTTAAGTGTAATTCTTAGTAAAATTAAAGGGGTTATTTGTTAACAGTTTTTACTTTGAATAATATATTCTGCATTGTAAATCTATCGCCTCCACGTTATATAATGTGTTATCAAAGAAAGCGAAATATGGTTAGCTTAGCCAAATGTTGGATAGAAAGAGTGACCCAGGAGACAGTTCTATTAGTCTCCTAGTAAACCTAATAGCATGTTTATCATCATCTTCCTAGCGTTGTGTCCCGTGCTTAGACGGGGTCCGCTTAGACCGTGATCCAGGATTTAGCGAGTCTGGTAATTACATTGAGGCGACTACCGATCTGACCTTCGTAACCCTAGAGGAACCAAACAATTTTTGGATCATGTTTACAAATCCAAAGTTGTTTGAACTTGCAGGTTTTATCACGATGTTTTCTCTCACCGCCGAGCTAATGGTATAAATAAGTACATAGATTTTGAAAAATCCTTAGGTACGTGCTCGGGTTTTAGCCCACACCCCTCGGTTATGAGGCGAGTGTCCTTATCATTGAGCTAGCATGAATATGATAGCGAAGTAACTCAAAATCTTTATTGTTCATAAAACCAATAATATTGGAATAATTGGATCAACTGAATTTTTTTCCTCACAAAAAAAATTGCTTAGATCAATGTCAGTCAGCCCACATCAACAGCACATTGATGTGGGCGAAACCATACAAAAGAATAATATGGCATACCCTTCACCCACTTTGACTAGTAGTAGATTTAGTCATTGAAACCAATCAAATGGAAATTAAAGTAGATATGATTGTGATAATTCTTTCGTGGTTCAGATGTACCAAACTTATGAGGGCAGAATTATGTGCAATTATTTTGGTGCAACCTGCACCTATTTAACATTTACTCGGTTAAACGCTAAATCACTAAGAACATGCGGGTAACTGTAAACCAGCATTGTGAGCTGCTAAAAAATAGCGTGCATTTATTACGTAAGCTGCAAGCCAAGTCACGCGACTGACGCCGACGTGTTTAGCTGAGGACGCTATGTTGAGAAAAATGCAACTGCATTTCATTTCTGTTTATTTTATTGAGAGCACGAAAACCGAAAGCGGCAATCTATAATAACTTTATGCTTCTATTCATTTAAAAGCACACATTAATAATATTATTGTCTGTAAAGTTTGTTAATTGCAGATGTCGTCTTTTGTTTTATTTGAATTCAATGTCCTCTTTTGGTTTGGTATGTGGTAAAAGGCGACTAATAGTATATTGTGTTTGTGATTTTGTAGGCGAGCTGCTAGCCACTTGTCATTACTTTGCAATAGGAAAAAAGAGAAAACTAGTAACGCACTTAACTAGCTGTAAGCCATTTCCCTAGCAGGGTAGGCAGAGAGAACCGAACGCCGTACAGTACGATCCTTACACATCTCACTTGCTT